>JALIZH010012164.1:22500-25316 GCA_030522465.1 Rhipicephalus appendiculatus | reverse complement strand
AAAGACCTCGTGTCGTTCTGATTGCGTACGTATTGATGTTTTTGCTTGGAGGCACATACTTTTAACAGCACATCATAGTTTTTGTAGAGAAAGCACGCACACCCATTCCGTGTACACTGCTGTTCAAATCAACTACCATCTGTTTAGCGTCTTATGTGGAGGACCCTGCCAGTCAGTATGAAAATACATTTTTTTCGGAAATAAACACGATTCGATGCCGTGGATAACGAACAAAAACTCACGGTTATTAAAACACCTTTTCGTTGCCTAGGAAAGTGAAACATGGGGAGGCATTTTCACGAGGAATTGAGACATTTACCACAGATTATGTTTGTGTTTAATTATTGCGCAATTTACTTTTATTTTCAAATGCGCATATCTCTTTCATGTACCCTGTCGTTTTAGGTGGTAGGTCAATTTTTATTCGCGCATTGTTGTATTTACATTCTCTTCGTGTATATCCTAGGGCGCAATTAGACGCTGTGAGTAGGTAGAAATACATTATATAATGTATGAGAACATTTTGTGATTTGCAATACTTAATTTCAGGCAGTGCATTTAAATGAGAAAAAAAGATGTCCTATCGATGATCGCGCCCATGAAAATGCTTTTTTGCGAGTCGGTTTAGCAGTATCTGTAGTGAACGGATCGATGTGCTTATAATAAATTTTATTTTAACGTACTGCCGCGTTAGGCGCAAACGGAAAACTAAAACTAAAAAAATGCCCCCACCTCCCCGAAGGGAATCGTGAGGAAATGCGAATGCATTTCGCGCGCGCTTCACTCTATTTATATATACGTGCGAGCGAGCTGACGGAAGTATTGGGCGCAGGGAGGAGAGAGAGCGAACGGCGAGAGAAGGAGCGACGAAGCACTGCACCTACCCTCTCCTACACTCTCCACACACGCGGGAGCTCCGCCGAGCTTCCGCGATGCGAGCGCCCTCACACACCAGAGCGCGCTCCTCCTCTCCACTCACTCTCCGCTACTCCGCCCGCACCACCTGCTCCGGTTGCTAGGGGCGAGGATAAGCGCGCGCGCCCGCAGCTGTTGCTATGGGAGAGGGAGTGAGAGCTGGGAGATAAAAAATTACACCATCTTCCGCTAAAGGGAACCATGTGTAGGTGTGAAGCAGCGGGCGCTAACGCTTACACCGGCGGCGGCGTTGACGCTGGCGCTCATCGCAGCGTTGCGCAGGAGGGAAAACTGGGGATGCGTAAAGCACGCAGCGATGGAGCGGTGTTTCCTACTGGAACATGCCAATCGCTGCTAATGTGCAATGAGAGACAGAATACTCCGACTGGACACAGAGACTCGCAGTCCGCTTTTAGTTAACGCGCAGGCTGCGAATTTTTATTGTTCAACAACGCACAGGAGAAATCTCCCACCGGCACCACCTTGGAGGTCAAGATCCATTGCCATATATACGGGGTGGCCAGTGAACGGTTGTGCAGCGCGAGCAGTCGGCTTTTTCAACCAATAAACTCGCTAGCAGACGCTGCCTGTGTCGGCGTCGCGAGGCGAGAGAGGAGTGGGGGGGAGCGTAGGAGAGGAGAGAGAGGGGGGGCGCGCATGCGCAGTGGGAGTGTGGACGCTGCGGGCAGAGATGCCTAGAGAGGAGAGGGGGTAGCGTAGCAGGGGAGAGAGGAGGGGAGGCGCATGCGCAGTGAGGGTGTGGTTGCCGCGGGGAGGAATGCCTAGAGGAGGGAGAGAGGAGGTTTTTTATTTTTATTTTTTTAGAGGGTTTGCGCATGCGCAGTAAGGGTGGTCACGCCGCACACCACCACCACCGGATTAAGCTTCGCCATAAGATGCTTCACATCTAACACCTGCCGGCGCTTACATCCTCAACCTATCCTCCTCCTCCTCCGCGGACAACGCTGGACAACGCTGGACAACGCCGGATGCCTGACATAGCCCGACTATGAAATGCATTCGCATTTAAAAATCAAACCATAAGATATAAGAACCGATTCCGCCCAACTACTACATACAGATCGTGAAGTAGGAGTGCATTTTGACATGTAGGCATGTTCGCGTCAGCTATCTTGCTCGAATCTCAATTCCTGAAAGATATTCCGGCCCTTCGATTAAGCGCAACGTTGAGAAATCCGAATAACCACTTTTTTTTTTTTGCTTCGCTTTCGCACTTCTGCGCGTGGACGACTCTTCGCAACCCAACACTCCTTGGAAGGATCACTTCGACACTCACCGCATTGCACGAATAATTTGATGGCCGCGGACATGCATTTTTCATAAGATCACGCGGCCGACTGACCAGCTCGTTCTGATACTAGGGCGTCTCTTTCCCTTCTCATTGTAGCATAGTAGAAAAAAATTCAAGGACACTTTGTACATTCCAAAGTGTGTTCGGCGAAAGCGTGTGGCCATTCCACTGACTATGCCATGTCTTTTATCTTTTACACTCTCAGTGGGATAACACACAAACCGAATGTCTGCGTGTTTTCTTTTTTTAATTTTTTACCGCGAATCGCAGCGAGACGCGAGACTAATCTTCCTCCGTTCGCATGCGTTAGTATTTTCTCGCGCTTTGCGCATCGTGCAAACGCCATCCGCGTTCCAGCGCTTAAATTGACGGACCCTTTGTAAATTCGAAAGTGTATTCCATGAACGCCTGTGTCCATTGAGACGGCGTCGGTCAGAATGATTGCAAACGCTGGGCACAGCGACGCTACGCAAGCAAAGCGCGAGAGCTGTAGAGTCCGACGCGACCGGCGTCCGTTTGCGCATCCCGGCGGCCACCTGGCTCCGTGCCAGAGCTCGGACAGACGGACGGACAGACGGACGGACGAACA
>JALIZH010012164.1:0-20000 GCA_030522465.1 Rhipicephalus appendiculatus | reverse complement strand
TTCCCGAGACCGAACCGTCTGTGTAAATATGAATTCGGTTAGCATACGATATATGCAAAAGGTCCAATGAGATCTGCTTGAGGGCCGCAGATGACAGGCTAGCTTTTTTGTATATCCCCGGCACCTGAAGGTGCAGAGGGGGGTCTTTGCAGGCACCACTCTGGGCATAGCGGTATGGTTGCGGGCGAGAACCTCCAGGAGATGGAATGCTGGTTAGCCGCAACAACTTTGGAAAACTCTGCCTTCGGTCTTTCTAGTGGCAGGCTAGCAAGGTGATGGTTAGGCACTCTGGATATATGGCGAATATGCGCCCGGAGGGTGTCGACAGTTGATATATGTCGTAATCGGGTGGTCTTTGGCGATAATAATTCTTGCGACCGTATTAGAACATCTAGGTAACCCCAAGCATGTGCGAAGGACTTGGCCTTGAATGCTTTCGCAGGACCTGGATGTTAGTCTTCCCGACGTTTGAGAGCACAGGTGTGCTATACCGCAAATACCCCAAGAAGAGCGCTCTGTATAGTTGCAGCATAGCTGATACGGATGTACCCCACGTTTTACCGGCGAGAAATCTCATTACGTGGGCGATAGAGGTGAGCCTCTTCCTCAAGTGCGAGATGTGAGCACTCCACGAAAGGTCTCTATCGATAATGACGCCCAAAAATCGGTGACATCTCGTGTACGAAATTCTGACGTTGTCGATTGAAACGGGATACCAGAACATCGGCTTGCGGGTAAAAGGAACTAAGGCGCACTTCTCGGTAGAAATTCTGAGGCCTCGAGCACGGAGGTACTTCGACGTTATTCTCGCTGCTTTTTGGAGCCTTGCACGTACCTGGGGTCGTGTCACTGCCGAAGCCCAGATGCGTATGTCATCGGCGTATACAGAAATGTTGGCTGATCGAGGTAGAACCCGGACAAGCCCAATGATCGTGAAATTAAGGGGGGTATGGTAGGGTAAACCCCCCAAAAAATCGAATTTGCAATTTTGACAGCGAAAAATCCACTGCACTCTGAGGAATAAACTTGTGGAAGCCCGACGTCGAGCGGCTTAAATGTCGCGCCAAAGTGCGCCGCGCTCCCTGGTGTAAGCAGTACGCGCACATAAAACTTTGTTTTTCTCAAATTGCGGTTTTTATAAATTTCTCACCTTCAATGTACCTTTTCTCAAAACGTATTGAATCGATTCCGATGAAACTTTGCATGCATGTGCTACGACAAGTTGGAAATAATCTGAAGTAAAAAAATTGGCGATTTTCAAAAAAAGTAAAGCTGTAAAAAATTACACAGCAATGCGCACCCTCTGTGGCTTTGTGCGTGGAGCAGTTTTCTTTTCTTTTACAAAAACTGGGAGGGGACGCGAATGCGCTGTGGGACGCGGGGGCCGCTCCGTAGAGTAGATGATTCCTAGAGGAGAGAAAGGGGATGAGCGTAGGAGAGAGAGGGGGGAGGGGACGCGCGTGCGTTGTGGTGGTGTAGGAAGGAGGGACGGACTAAGCCCTCTCCAAACACATGCAAGCAAGATCAAGGAATGGGGTCAACCTGGGCGACAGACACCACCTGCCTAGCCATTGCTGAGCAGCCTCTCTGTGCTCTCGGCCATGACTCAAGGAATGGGGTCAACCTGGGCGACAGACACCACCTGCCTAGCCATTACTAAGCAGCCTCTCTGTGCTCTCGGCCATGACTCTGATGACTGTGTTAGGGTTGACGGCCTTCATATTACTACAGTGTTCTGGTTCGCATAATGGGTACTTCTCTACTTCATGAAAGTGGCCGGACGCGGGACACGGGACGCGGGACACGGGACGGGGGACGCGGGACGGACAGAGCCCCGAGCATAAGATGCTTCGCATCTAAAAAATTGCACTCGCATTGTTTTTGTTCCTGCTTTCAATAAATCTCACAGTAATGTCCGAGAGGGAGCACGAATTGTCCTCGCTGTAACTGCCACAACAGTGTACATTGTTTTTCCTCGTCAGCGTCTCACCTATGGCCGCCTGTTATTCGCGCTAACCGTTGTTGAGCGTTCGCAAACATTCCAAAACGTATAGGTAAACAGCAGCAACGCCACCGCAACGCCACCGCAGCACGACGCGAGCAAACGCGCCAGAAGGCATAGGTTCGTTCGACTGTTTACGCACCTGAAGGCTCTATGATCGCCCATTTTCAGGAACCGTGCCATAAGCCCCCCCTCCGTTTCTGCACGCCGTTTCCAAGCCCTCGCCTACTCCCTCACTCGTAAGCTTCGAGGTGAAGCCACCTTTAGAGAAGCCGGGAACATGGCAGGCGTCGAGTGCATGTTTACTCGCCCTGAGAGACACGTTTGCGAAAAAGGTTTCTTCATATTTATTTTCTTGGCCTAAATACTGTGGTGGGAGCTTTTGCGCGAACGAACTTTGTACGGAGTTTGAAGAAGAAATAGTAAAGTTAATATAAAAAAGGAAATAAAACACGGTTAGTATTGCGTGGCTTTAATGGAGTATATCAAGAAAATTTTAGGCCTAACAACGCACGTTGGAGAGAAATATCATGCTGGGTAGCATGAGCATGCGTAGACGAAAACAGTTCTTTACCGTTATATTTCTTGCAGCTGGCACTCAGTTAATTTCGTGAATTGGTTATCGGTGTTAATTTTGTGCGTGAAAAAAGCTTGCTTCACTATACATAATACAGAGTTCCCTATCGCAAAACCCAGCGCCGCTGGGTACCAGCGTCCAGTGCCATGCCGGATTATGGGCCCAGTATCGCGCTGGATACTGGGACGCTGGAGCGGCATTTTACTGGGAGGCGCTGGTACTCCCGCGCAATACGGCTCTACAGCGTTGAAATAGCGGTGCCTATGTGCCACAAATAAATATATTAGTGAAAGAAGTGATATAGAACGCATTAACGCAATAAAAAAAGAAGAAAAAAAAAGCCATAGGAAAAAAAAAAAGTACCTGTCAGGAGGATTCGAACTTGCCACCTCCTGATTCGAAACTGAGCGTTCTACCCACTACGCCACGCCGGAACATGTTTCGTTGTGCGTAAAACAACTATTTAACCAACAAACACACGGTTCGGCTTCATGTTTACATGTCGCACAGTCACGATAGACGCGATCTTCCTTTCCAAATAACAACTGCGTCTTTATTAGACACAAACGAACGGCGGCCGGTACCGGATGACATGCCGATAATGGCAAGAGCGCTAAGTTTCTTTGAGAATTCACATGTTAACTATGAAAAATATGAAATACACCTAGAGCAGGCACTGTTTGCTGGCTGTTACTGCCGATTTTTTAAATAGCCGTTTCTCGCTCTTGCTACTGGTCAACATTTCCAGAGGTTTTATGATGACTAGTTCGGTAAACAGGTGCGTAAATGATTGAGTATTGAGTAGTGTTATCGCGCAAGCGACGATACGCCAGTACAGCGGGCGTGCCAATGTACAGATTTGCAGTTCTATCGATACCTATAACTAAGAAACCGCTCAAATAAATACAAATACAATGCGCTAAAGGAATATGTCACTATGTTAGTTCACTAAGGCATACCAAATTACCGACTGACAATTATGCGTTCTTACATAAGAGTCACGAGAAGTACCGGTAGCGCGGCCGGCAGCTTTGGGTTTCAGCTTGTGTGCGTTGCTGAAAGCGCGTCGCTTCGATGGTCACCGCTCCTTGTGCGGACACCGTACACAAGGAAAAATGGTTGATTTAGGTTAACGAATGCTCAAACTGTACTTTACAGTCATTCTTACGCTTTAGAATTGCGTGTACTTAAAGCGCGAAGCGCCGGTAACATGTAGACGGACACGGCCGGCACACTAGGCCTAACGCTCGCTGGGAGTCTCGCTGGGTAGGACCGGTCTCGGCGCAGCTGAGTTGCGATGGTTGAAGTTTCTGCATTCAAGCTTCGGAACCTTTCTAATGGTTAACTAAAGTTCAGCTGAAGTAAGTGGAAGGGCAAACAGTGCCGGAGATGCGTTTCCGGTGTGCTGATATCGAACGGCGGCTGTTTTTCTGGCCTCCGTTGGGTGGGGTTGCAAGCCAGAGCTCAATTGCTTCTCGCCAACTTTGCGGCGATGTAACGATTTGCTGTTTCTGGTTGGACCGGCGCCTCCAGACTTATAAACACTGCAAAATGTAATCATTACAACAACCCATCCCTGATGCCAGACTGGTATATGCGCGGCGCATGCACAAAAAGTGCATTCATCGCTGCTACGTTCTCCGCAAGAATGAACGCCGTTATTGAATCTGCGTGAATAAGAAAAAAAAAGCAAGCTAACAAGCAAAATAATCAGCGTTGGATCCTTTGTGTTATTAACGCAATTTTTTCTGCATTCCAAAGGGAAAAAATAAAAATGACGGTGATTTCGCATATACCACATAATGTCTTGCGCTTATCATTCTCTTGCTCTGCCAAGCTAGAAGTTGTGAAAATGTTTGGGACCTGTTAGCAGGCCCCTGGCCGGGGGAGGGGGAGGGCTAGGGGCCCGGGCCTCCCTCGAAATTCGGATGGAAGGGGGCGTTTACCGAGGACCACTCGGTAATCAACCCACTATTGACTAAGCGACGATGCCAAGTGATTGCGTCATCGCATGACGTCATTAATGACCGCCTGAGGTTGCTCAACGCGCCCATAAATCTAAGCACATGGACCTCTGGCAGTCTACCCTCTGTATAAATGTGGGCGCTCAGACCGGGATTCAATCGCGTGACCGGTGGATCCGCAGCAGAGCACCCTAACCACTACACCACTACGGCGGGTGAGCAGTAAATATGAACCTAGAATTGGTCAGATGTTGCGATAAATGGACAATGACATCAATTACGTTAAAAAAATCGCGGTTCCTCCGCTAGGATGAAGCAGTGAATGCGATAGCAACTAATTGTAATGTTATACAGTGGACTCGCAATTGTACTACCGTCGGTTTAACTAATATTTCAGAATAACGAACTTTCAGAAAATCCCCGGTGGTTTTTCTATGCACTGTATGCAAACACTTTCAGTTAAACGATTTTCTGAATAGTGAATATGTCATTTGAACGAACCTGATCAGCAGACCTGGGCTCATTTTTGACATAAATTCAATGAAGTTTTGCGCTATTCAGCACTAGCGTGGGCGATGCGTGCCGCCGCCAAATCGCCCATGCATCGGTCGCGGTGCTACATTGATTGTGCATACAACACCGCCAAGGCAAAGCGGCCTCGCGGGAAACGAAAACGAACCGCGTGTGCTTCAGTACCTGCTTAGATCTATTAGATTTGGAAATGGTTTCCGCAGTTCGTCCGGAACCACAAGAAGAAGAGTGCCATGAAAAAATTTTCATGGCGGATGCACGTTAAAATCCTGTACCACTAGCCGAGGCTGTAGGATATGTTAAAAAGTTTCCCGACTTCATGACACAGCAACGAGCTGCACCACAGGCAGTGCATACAAACATAATCTATTTGGACTACTGTGTCTTTCCTTGTTTTTTAAGGGGCCAGACATATTGAAAATTAGAGAATTCTTTTCAAAATAAATTGTATTTACACTTTTGACTTCATGTCCGCTGTGTCCAATGCAGTTCCGTATTCTAGTGAATATTCAGTTTAGTGAGCTTTCAGTTAAGTGAATTTCCTTGGGTCCCTTAAAGTTCATTCACGTAAGAGTTCACTGTATAGACGAAGCAAGACTGGCAGCGCACTCATTTTGGATACGATCCAGGGGCGAAGCCAGAAATTTTTTTCGGGGGGGGCACCTCCTTGATTTCGGGGAGGGCACCTCCTTGAAATGGTCATTTTTCGCTCTGTACGCCATGGCGAAAAAAAATTCGGGGGGGGGGGGGGGCACGTGCCCGGTGTGCCACCCCCTGGCTACGCCACTGATACGACCTCGCGTTACTCTACAAAAGGCTGGTGTAAAAAGAATACGGCCGCCCCACTGTGAGATGCGCTTTTCCCACAGTCTCTTTGCGCTGAGAACGCAGCACATGGAAAGGTATACGAGCCGTCTGCTGCTGCCTGTCGCGGTAGCGCTTGCGCCTGCTATCGCGATGGCCCCAATAGAAACAAAGTTCACAGTGGCTGCTCGAGCGACACCCCTCCCCTTCCCCTCATGCTCTTCTAGACGGGCGAAGCCTCTCCTCTCTGCTTGGGCAGCATTCAGCGACAGGCCTTACACACCGGGGGTGATATTTCAAACACCCTACGAGTGATGGGTATGGGCCGGCTCGTTTGATCTCTATTTCAGCCGCGTTCCTCACCCCGCTCGCGTTGTTTTGCCCACAAGTCGAACATACGATGCGCGGGAGGATGTTATCTCTTTAGACTTTATACGCAAGATTCCAGTGACGCCGATGGCCAAAAACCCGTCGAGAGTATCCATATAATTCCCTATCGCCATAAAGATAAAGAAGGAGCATACTAATTACATCAAATATAGCCGATACAGAAAAAATGATGTTTATGATACACGACTTGTATCATAAACAATTCAAATGTATGATTTTCTAGTTGTCTTTGTATATATATATATATATATATATATATATATATATATATATATATATATATATATATATATATATATATATATATATATATATATATATATATATATATATATATATATATATATATATATATGCGAGGAAGAAGTTCAATGGTTCCGGTGGGAATGAAGTCGAAAAAAAGAGGACGACAACCGTACGAAACGCAAATTTTACTAACGTTTCGGCAGGAGGGCCTGCTTCCTCTGACGAAGGCAGGCCCTCCTGCCGAAACGTTAGTAAAATTTGCGTTTCGTACGGTTGTCGTCCTCTTTTTTCGACTTTATATGTATATATATATATATATATATATATATATATATATATATATATATATATATATATATATATATATATATATATATATATATATAAAGGAAAGAATTATAAACTTAAGGGCTCGTTTGCTTTGTTAAACACAGTATTAATGAGAACTAACAGACAAAGATGCCAAGGAAAGTATAGGGAAGCTATTAGAAGTAAATGTAATGTAAATGTGAAGAAAGGAAAGTGGGCGAAAGGATAACTTGCCACTCGCAGGGACCGAACCTGCGACCTTCGAATAACGCGTACGATGCTCTACCCCTTAGCTATGGTGGCGGTCATCCATCCGTCCACTTTATAGGGTATATATGTGTACTTAAACGTGGGAGCGTCAGTCAGCGCCGCCTGTTCCCATTACGGCGAGTGTAGAACACTCTTTTTTGCCTGTAGGCGTCGCGTAGTACGTGATCTTATTACAAGCGGGCAGCTGACTAATAATCCCTCGCATACAGCAAAATGCCGTGAGAGAGAGAGATCTTAAGTTTCATAAACGAGCACAGAATATGGCGTCCTTCTGCCTTTATTGCTGTACAAACACATCCATGCACCCAATCATTCATACACGAATGCATGTCATGTCCATCTTCACGACCAAAGCACTAATGCTCTCTACATGTGGCCGCGGGAAGCGGCAGGCGTGTAGGTTGAAACGCAGAAAAGCGTACAAGTTCAAATATACTCGTACCCGATATGCAGAGTTCGGTGCACTTTCTCTTTTGATCTGGTTTCTTAAGATAGAGCACTCGTCAACTGGCCTCTATACGCCTGAAATACGACTCCAATATCTCCTGCCGCCAACGTGTTTGAGCTGCCGCGCCGACTAGATATCGCCGAGTTGTTGGCCCACAGCAGACACCCAAAGTGATATTCACGTCGGTTACACGCGTGCTTACTTCCTCCTCGGCTCATGTTTTGAAAGGCCAACTATTATACACACTTGCACATATTTTCTCGCTCAGCTTTGCAAAAGTTCATTTTCTTCAAAAGAGTAGCTACTTGGGCTGGTTGGTATTGCATTTTTTGAAGAAATATAGTTTCTTAGTGCGCAGAACGTTTTAGAAAGGAGTCAGATGCGCTATTATTCCCTCCCCCTTCTTTTCTGTGTGTCATACTCTCGCCCTCTTGATGTATATATATTCGCGCCAATCTGTGCAATAAATTGGTTGTAAGTGTGCGCTCTTTCCTATCTGACTCCTTTCTAAAACGTTCTGCGCACTAAGAAACTATATTTCTTCAAAAAATTCATTTTCTTCTCATTCACGTTTTCTCTGCGTCCTTTTGTTATTGGGATTTGCTTGTTGCTTAGGCCAGTGTGCGCACTCCTTGCACTTGTAGCCGCCCTGTTTCATTCAAAACTCAGAGATGAGAAGCTGATGGAAGCATCGTTTTCGCTGCACCGTTCCGCCTAATATATATATATATATATATATATATATATATATATATATATATATATATATATATATATATATATATATATATATGAAGATCGGTTTACGAAGATATAGATGTATAAAATGTAAACAGAACACCTTCGTCTTTCCGGATGTTAATAAACTTTTATTAATATTGTTATTATTCTGACTATTATTGCAGCTCTCCATGCCTCGCAAGTATCTTATCGTTGACGCGTCCAAGTCGGTTTTGTATACATACATATTGGCCTTTGGCCTAAAGATTTCTATCGTGCGCATTTCTGCCGGCCCATTTGGCTATAAGCACCCTGCTTGTCTTAGTTGAAGGTAGCGTTTGCATATTGGATGCACGGGCTGCTGCTTCCTATTCAATTACCTTGCAGCATAGTGCCTATAAAACGTACTCGTACCTTTATGAATGAATTGTTGTCTTCTGTGCTATCGAATTCGTGTGCATCTGATGGCGTGTCAAGACTGCCCACATTCTCTTTGCTCTCCGTTTGAACCTTTCTCTCCTCCATTCCCCAGTGTTGGGTAGCATCTCCGAATGGTAGTCCTGCATAACGTCCTTGCCTTTTTCCTCCTCCTCCTCACATCTCTCTGTCTGACTAGCGCCTGCACACTCGAGAGCTCTCACAAGAAGGTATCTGTCGACCATCCATAGCATCTCTCGCCTCGCCAGTCACCTATACGCTACTCTTAAAGACCAGTCGCGAGCATCATCTCTATCGCTTTCCCACCTTCCCTTCTCTCGCCCAATCTTTTTATCTCTTTCTTCCGAGCCATTCACCTCGCACGCAGGGCTGATTGGAAGAACCGGCGACAGCTATCTGCTTCCTCATCCGTTTATTATTGATGCCACAAAGCGGACACCGTGAATATGACAGACGGTTTTTCTTTACGCTGAGCCGCACCGAAAACAATGTCGTTATCTCCCTTCCTGCGTTCTCCGAGCTAGAATGTTTTTCCCGCGATTCTAAATATTGTTCCCACCATATGCTTTCCTTCCCATAGAGGTGGTCCTCGCTTTCGCGATCGTTGCTTTCTGGAAGCTGCAGGGAGACCTGAGCGTAGATGTTTGCGCGAGTCATTATTTCTGCCAGCCTTCTCGGTGAGCTGATGGCTGCCTTGGCGTAAGCACCATGGCTGAATTGCGCACCCGGAAGCCACGGAAGGAAGTAGTGTAAGTAAAATCCTTCCTTCAGTGCAGGGAAGGAAGGAATCCAAGAAAAAATCGCGAAAGTGAGAGCAATGTACAGGTGGCTACCGCGTAACGCTAATTTTTTAACGTTATTTTGATCTCACGCCATTTTTATTTTGCCATTCGTGCGGTCTGAGAGACGAAAGCAGGACTAAGTGACCATAGGTGGGACCCGCATTCACAAAGGTATGATATCTTATACTTTGGCTTCTGTTTTCAATTTTGTGCCCTCAAGTGCTTCGTAAACAAGTTAGAGGAGCATTGATAGAGCAACATTATTGTTACTGCTCACCCTGATTATTGCTCACTGGCCCTTGGCGCACCTCCAGCTACACAGATATAAGGGATTTCAGAAATAGGGATAATATTGTCTTGTATAAGTACGTGTCTAATAAAAACATTCAGCTTTCTGGAAATTTTAACATGAAAGTGTTTTATGTCGAGGTCCACCACGGCTCCACTGACGTATTTCCATCCCGGACATGACGTTGCAAAATATAAAATAACAGATTACAAAAAAAAAAACTGGAAGAAAAAGTTCCGTCGCCAGGCATCGAACCTACGACCTCTCCCTCCGCAGCGCGCGGTGCATAACCACTAAACCACAGAACATAAGTTCTCCAGGCTACTAACTGCGAGCTATTTATATACACCATTGCCGCTGTCGGACCTCAGAGCTCATAACTAGCGATATGGCGCGAAGGTGGCGCGGAGGGCGCACTCTAAAGGTCGTCACCCCTCTCGTTGCGAAGCGCTCGCGCCTCCACAGGGCGTGGTCGCTTGTGCGCGCGCTTTGATATCGTGATTGGGGCGCTCTGTACGTGTCGGGCTTCAACCGCAAGTTTGCTTTAAAGTTACAGTGGGCAAAGAGTGCACGCAGGTCACTTCGCTTGCGGCAGCGGCCGCGTTTACGAAAGGAGCGCGCTGCTCAAGCACAAAGTAACAATTGGGGCAGTTGTTCGCGCTCGTCCTGTGTATACATGTGCGTTCGTTTCGTGCGTCTTGTGACAGTGGCTGTGTCGTGTGACAGTTAGTCCGCGCTAGTCCTGTCAATGCTAATTTCGCACGTTCTTTCCGCTTGAGGGTGCGCGCTGCAAGTTTCGAGCTGCTTGCCATTCTTCGCTTGACATTATAATTTGTTGCTGTAGCATTCGTTCCTTCGCGACTGTGGCAAAACAATGCGCAATGGACGCTCAACTACCTTTCTGAAGACACGTTTCACTTTCGTGTTTTGCCAATTTATATGATACAGTTCAGCCATGATTTTTTTTCTAGAGTTTGCGCGTTCTTTGAGGAGTACGAAGATTGCAAACAGTATGGCACAAACGCAAGATGAACAAAGTAACAATATTATACTAGAAGTTGCAATATGTTTTTTTTTTCACTACTGATACTGCACAGGTTAGGGTATCTAAAATCATAGTCTATGTTGCGTACATCAAAATGTGCCATATCGTATGTTGCGTATATAATGTATGTTGTGTACAAGGTACCACATCGGTTGCAGGTCATAGAGTATTACAATGCCCTCTTGTTCAGCAAGGATATATAGAACATTTCGCCAAGAAAGGCACGATTTTGGAATGCGACAAATTATCCTTGAATGCCAACAGCGCGACCAGCTGCACAATGTAATAAAGATTGTTTTGAAAATATTTGCTGGACGACGAGAAGACTGAACAAACTTTATAGTATAATAATTCCTGCGTTTTAACGTCCCAAAACCGCAAGAGGATTATGAGGGACCTCTGATTCTTTAATGAGCACCTAAATTTAAAAACAACGGACTCCAGCCTTTCACCTCCGTCGAAATGCAGCAGGATTGGGTGGATGCAGTTGGATTGCAGCCGGATTCGGTTGTTACGCATAGCCTCACCACTACAAACTTTCTTTAGTATAGTTTATTCCCACGCAAACTAGTTTGCTTCGCTTCAAACAATTCAAAACAAGCATTTGCCACCTAACGAAGCAACAACATTTCAAGCGTTGAAAGTGAGTCTCAACTCTAAAACGTTATTCAACAGCACTGGCTGGCGTATAGAGGTCACAAAAATGAAAATGGTGAAAGAGTAGAGAAAAACAATGTTAAACTTCCATCCAATCGGCAGCACAAAAACGAACTACACACCTTAGCTCAGAAAACAAAGCCCAGAAATCGTCCGCACTGGAATCGAGAGCTGGAAAATCGATCCTTTCTGCCCGGACTTGTTCCGAGGCGTCCGTCCCTACGCCACCTCCTTCATCATCAGAAAGAATTCCAATAATCGACCACTCACTCTGGTCATTCATGATAAAAGGGGACAAATAAAAAAGAAAATAAGAAAGCTATAAACTATTCGCGGAAGAGGACGGACCTTGGAAAGACGACGATATTTTGTCCACGCTTGGTATCTGTGAGTCATCGTTGATTTTTGTCTCGTTGATTAAATATGGAAAGGTCTCGCATGTCATTCTTCAGGGTCACTTTTCTCGAAGCTTATCGCAGCGTCAATATCAGTCTTTGCGGAAAAAGAGAGCGCGGAAAGCGACGACAGAAACGATTCTTAAATGTCTGTTGTACTCCCCTTAAACAACTGTGGTACATGGTTTAAAGAAATCATGTGACAACGAGTAAATGACAATGTCGATAATAAAAGTTAGCTTTTGATGTTTAATTCGCATCGCATGCCTTCTGTATCTACTAGTCGGTTTTGCGAAATCTTCCAAACACTTTGCACGATTTACGCAGAAGTGCTGAGACGTCTAGGACAGTCAAATAGGAGTATTTCTCACTTTCGTGTACAATTATTATCTGGTAGCCCGTTCTCGAGGAAAACCTTCGCCGTTATGGAATTGAGATTGTCATTCCTCCTTGCTTTAACTCAAAGCGTAAAGAAACACTTTGAAACTATTATTGCCATGTGTCTTGAAAAAGGTGCAGTTAAATATTGAAGCTATGCCAACGTGCAAATCAAAGAAATAAAATCGACTGATTCAGTTAAGGCGTGATATGTAGATTATCACTCCATCTTACCATGTCTAAGTTGTGCGTGATCATAATTTATTTAGTCTTTCTTCCGGAACTCCTTAATAGCATCGCATTTTTCACCCATGAAATTTTTACTAATAGTCTCGACAGATGTGAAGGTTTGGTTACAATTAGCAGAGCCTTTAAGGTCCTTCCTGAACAGGGGCCCCAGTTTCAAGTTCCTCAAAGCTGTTGAAAATAAGTGAAGCTTCTTGAATACTACTTAGATTTCAGTTCTTAGAGCGCAGGTCTCAGGCGCCTGTTCCTGTGATGCCGTCGCCATCGCATGCCGTTGCTGTCGCCATCGGTGATGTAACCGATAGACAAGAATAAGTGACCGACAGAAATGAAAAAAAAATAAAAGCAGAAATACATACTCAGGAGTGAATGCGAATTGAAAGTGGGTCCACTGCCTCGCAGTCGAATATTCTACCACAGAGCTACGCTGGCGTTTTCAAAGTTATTCGCAAAAATGACCCTATACAGGCGCCATGTCGGGCGGGGAATCACGTTAACCTGCATGGCAGAAGAGCAAAATAACAACCAGTCATCACACAATGCTAACTGCGCAACCATTGTGTGGTTTAACGCTTCCCACCCACTGCAAAGTGCTCAGCCATTATTCTTCATCGTCCTCAGCCACAAGCAGTACCAACAAAGTTCACACAATACCCTACAGATGTTTAGCGGATACGTCGCTCATCCGGAGAAAGACAAATGATGGCGTAGCGGCTGCTGTCCTACTTATGATTTACGGCGTAGTCGATACCTTGCGCAAAGCCAAAGCTTGCCCCAACAAGAAGCTGCACTCTAAAAATTCACATTAGGCAGTATTTTAATCATCGGTGAAATTTTTGTCCTGGGTGTTGCGTGTTCTACACTTGCAAAACGAATAAAATATCGGCAACGTGGGTTCCCTTTGCGAAGTCAAGTTATATTGACTCCACCGAATACAATCGTATTATATCACACACAATTCGTATAAAAAACACCCCTTACTCTCAGATTATAGAACCTATGCAGTGCAGCCATATTGCAAAACAAATAATTATATTACCTGCTACTATGCATTAGGAAGGGTGTGCTGTTTTTGCTACACCATTTTTATTGATAATCGAGAGGATGGCTTCGACATTAACAGCACATTACCAGATTTTTTTTTAAAGCCTTCTTCTCATTAGTGCTCTTACAAACAGAGTTAATGCGTTTTAATTGACAAATGATGTTCCTTTTCCCAGTGCAAACGAACGTAATGCGCTGAAGAAAATTTGGTGGTTGAAACGCTGTTCAGTCACCCAAACATTTGTGCTTGATGCACAATTCGAGGTATAATTTGCCCTGCTATGCTCAGATGTGTAGTTTGTCAAATTACGCGCTAGATAACCGGAGAGCACGGACATTTTTGTGTTCCTGACTGCCTCTGTAAACACTCAAACACCCCAGTATACTAAGCATTCGCAGTGCTCACTCCCTCGGTCTCGTTTTTCGCAGCTCGTAGTTAGTGTTTCCTCTGAGCGCTGCGCCGCTTAGAGACAGTGGCTCCCAATTCACAAGTTTTTCCGCCGCTATTGTGCCTCAGGCTGCGTTGTGCTTCAGGCTACGTTGTGCTTTAACGGTTGTGAAGTGAACTGATCACTTTCCTTCAATTATTCTTGTGTTTTGGTAATGGGCCTTTCTCTGTCATGATGCTTTTTGCTTTCACATTTCCCCCCTTTGTTGCGTATTTTCTCCTGTAAACTCTCGCCGCTTTATCGATAATTATTAGTCACTTTCTTTTGAGAGCGCCAGAACTATACCCTTACGGTTCTTGCTGGACACGTTAAATTAATTATTTTTTAATAGTTTTATTTTTATTATTAGTATTGCGCACTGTAAGAAAAAGTATGTACTACTCTTTTGAGGGAGTACTGGCTTTCCACGCTTACGACTCTGTTTAAAGACACACACGCTAACTCTCCGTGGGACCTCCGCCTCCCCGACGACAGTACAGTGATCTCTAAAAAGAGTTGATGTGCCTCTTTTGAAAAGAGAATCATGTACGTTACAAGTAACGACTTAGAAAAAAGAGTCAGATGACCTCCTTTTTTTTCGGAGAGTATGGTTGTTAATGTTGTTGTATTCTTCAGTATTCTTGCATTCGACATGCAACGTTTAAATGTGTCAGTTAAACTTGTTATCCCGCCCTTCGTTTTTTCTTTGACATTACACCAAGCTGGGCTGTGCAAAAACACTGCATTGGCGAAGAGGACGGGCCACACTTTGCTTAATGCCAATGAGGCGCAACATATAGACTTAATCTTGATCTGTAGTAAACACACAGCAATGAAGATGGCGCTTTCCGGGACGCCTCAAACACGCCAGCAATGAATGTTCCGACAGCAAACGGGGGGGATGAGGACGTAAATACAGAACGATAATAATATTGGTAATAAAAAAGACCGCGTTATACGAAGCGCAATTTACCCATTCAACGTTTCTCCAAATATGGCTCATAAAGGTATCCGATATTTCATAGGCGCTTAAATGGCGTCCACGTCCACGCGTACACTGAAGAACGTTCGTGCGTTCCACAGTCTCGCAGCCTGCATTGGATATATACTCCCGTACGGCTCGGCATTTGCTTTCCAAGGCGCGTTGCCTGAATGTCGATAGAAATAAACATGCGGAAAAGTTGTCTCACTTGTAAAAAGAAAATGGATTCCTTTATATGCCCATTCGATCGTTTCTCAACAAAGGCTCGTTGCCTCTGGAACCTTTTGGATCATTTCCCTATACGAATATCAGAAAACGTTTACCTCATTATTGATATTTGTAATGTCTATTGTATGGGTATGTGTATGTGTCTGTGTGCGTGTGTGTGCGTGCGCGCATGCATGCGTGAGTGTGTGTGCGTCATAAGAAATTATTGCATGCATGCTGCTTATTGCGTATATCCTATGTAATGACATAATGGCAAGGATGGTTGCCCCGAGGAGGAAGTAAAATTACGGCTCTTCGCCGATATAGTGTTTATTTAGACATGCGTGCGAGGAGTTCACGACCAGCTCAGACTAAA
Organism: Rhipicephalus appendiculatus; assembly: GCA_030522465.1. Lineage (NCBI taxonomy): Eukaryota > Metazoa > Arthropoda > Arachnida > Ixodida > Ixodidae > Rhipicephalus > Rhipicephalus appendiculatus. The sequence continues at coordinate 4,472 of JALIZH010012164.1, read as the reverse complement.
TACTACACTTAGCCCATTGGTGTGACATATGGGGAATGAAAATTATTATTAAGAAAAAGCAATGTTTGTTCACAACTCATAGAAAAAAAGATCTTCCATTTCGATTATAAATTAAAGAGTACCGATATTGTACAAGCAGACTCGGTGAAATATTTAGACGGGACCTTTACAAGAGCCCTGGAATGGAATGCTGACATAGAAAACAAGTGCACAAAGACATTCCAAACGCTACGTTTCTTGGGGAGGAAATTGCCTGCAGCACCATCGCACATGACATTAACAGCGTATAAAATATTGGTAAGGCCGAATCTCGGGTGCGGTAGCATCGTATGGGACCAATACCAGAAATAACTCGTACGGAAACTTGAGAGTATAAAAAGAGAGCATTAAGATTTTTACATTCTAAGTATTCACGACACCAGTAACTGCTCTAAGAAATCGAACAGCACTGCTTACCCTTGCCTGTCGGCGTGCTGTGGCTGCCATGAAGTTTGTTTTTCTGCTCAATAGCGAATAAATAAATATAATCAAGCCGTGTTAAGTGCAGCCACCGCACCGCCACTTCCATCAGAACTTGTAACGATAAGCACATTATTCATCTTTCTTCTTTCTACTTCTGTTACTCCCACGATCGTGTGTATTTTTACCGTTCATTACCTGTATGGCCTTGAGCAAAGCTCACAGCATTGCTATATAAAATAAAGTATTAAAATAGAATGATGGACCTACATAATTAACAAAATCGACGTAGGCCTAATGACCAGGATATTTCACGCATCCTATCTATTCTATGCAGGTGAAGGAAAACATTATAGCAGTAGTGACAATGAAGCGGCACGTACTTACCGGCTGTTCCCAAAACATAATATCTTCTGTGTACGTTCACGTTTATTTGGTACTCTATGCGTTAGAATTGTGAGGCCTATCACATGGCTTTCTAAGTTAGAACATATTGCATTATCCTCTCTACTAGGTGAAAATGTCTACTAATTCCGAATGAGGAGCGACACCACTTCGTTGTGTTTTTATCGGAATAAAGCAAAGCAATTGAAGCAAACATGGAATAAGTTAGGAACGCCTAAGTGACCGATGGCTCATTTCACACCGTTAGTGTAACACGTATAGTAGTTTCGGGGTCCCTTAGCCACCGAACACGAGTTCTTTCTTTTTTTTTTTTGGTATTTAGAACAATCAAATAGACCATAAACTATTTTTGGAAGAAAAAAAATGTTTGCACCATGGCCCTACGCGCTGCGGGTCAGAAAAGCGACTGGGCATTGCTACTGTTTTCAAGTTCCACCTGGTTTAGTTATTGATTATAGGCTTGAAATCAAGAGGCACAAATGTCTCACACTGAAAGCGCTTTCCTCTCGCTTCTTTTTTTTAACTTAGCATCCCTTAATCCGTTTTCTCACTTTAGCGTAGCAAATCGAACATGTGTATTGTCGACCTTCGTGTATTTCCTTCCTTTCCTCCTCCTGCTCTTTGGTGGATGGTGGCATCCAAGGTCAACCTTGTATTGATCTCAGTGCCCATTGCTATAATTCTTACATTATTATCGCACGCTTACCTTGTGTGAAATCGCTCTTTAAAATATCGGTGATCAAGAAAAACAACTATCTAACCTACGCACATATTTTCGGCGGCATCACTGGATATAATCAGTTTCCAGCTGTTTCTGTTTTACAGCGAAAGCTGTTATGAGATCACAACAAAGGCCGTTTTAGCGCCGTAGTTGTCCGCCGCCGCCGCCGCCGGTGTCCGTAACCGCTATCGAGCGAAATAAGAAAAAAACTATATAAATAAAAAATACCTATGACAGAATGGGAATCGAACCCCGGGCCCTCTGCGTGGCAGCCCGTCGCTCTACCACTGAGCTACACCGTTTTTTTTTAATTGTTGCTTGAAACTGCGTTGCAAACTGACCCTATGCAGGCTTGATGTCGGGTAAGGAATCGCCTTAACATGTGTTGTAAAGCGTTTTAGAACAGTAAAGTAACCACGAGGCCGTCACACAATACGAATTGCGTAACGAGTGGGTCTTTCACTGCTCCAACCTATTACAAAAGGCTCAGGCATAATTCTTCATCGTCGTCAGCCACAGCATCGACAAAGCGCACATAATGCGTTACAAGTGTGTAGCGGGTGCCGCGCTTATCCGAAGAATGACGAATAATAGCATAGTAGGCGCTTACCCACTGCACAAAAATTGTGATGATTTATGGCGTAATGGGTACCATGCAAGTGTGCTTGTAGTACTCGACCCAATAGTGTTTAAAAAAGGCTTTGAAAGGTCGCTTTTCCAGATTTCGCTGCGACTGTGCTGCGCGTTCCGCTCAGGTCTGGCGGTTTTTTTTCAAATGTTCTGAAGTCTAGGTGGCTTAGTGCGGTCATTATAATATGCCTGAGCCATCAGCGGTTATCCTGCCTACGCCCTTACGTACCCGGTCCATGTCCATTTCTTCTTCTTGATTTAAACGATGATGTCGTTAACACCCGTTTGTTCCCTGACCCACTATGCTCTCTTCTTGCCTATTAAGGTTGCACCTATAATATTCCTTCCTATTGTTCACTGCATCGTCCTCAATTTATGTTGAACCCTCCTTGCAAGCCCCCCAGGTTTCTGCTCCGTAGATAAGTACCTGTAAGATGCAGTTCTTATATAGCTTCCTAATGAGAGATAGGGGTAAACTATCGTTCATGATTTCAGAATCTTGCCGAATGTGCTCCACCCCATCCTTATTCTTGTAGTTATTTCACTCTAATGGTTCGCATCCGCGCATACTACCTGTGCTAAGTAGACGTATTGCTTTACAACTTCCAGTGTCTCGCCACCTATCGCAAAGCGCTGTTCTCACCCGAGACTGTTGCATATTACTTCAGTTTTATGCATATTAATTTTCAGACCTACTCACCTGTTTTACTTGTCCGATTCAGTAATCATGAGTTGGAATTCATCCCCTCCCTTACTCATTATAGCAATGTAATCAGCAAATCGCTGGTTACTAAGGTACTCTGCCTTAACTCTTATCCTTAACTCTTCCCGATCAGTGAGATATCATTTATTTGAGCTTGAACACGTAAGAAATAAGCAGTAGTGAATTGTAACGAATGGAAGTTCGAATAAATGCTACCTCACTGATTAATATGCACAGGAGTTTTACCGCTTGCAGCCTCGTTTGACATCTTCGAACAGGTATCTTTTATTGCAATAACAATTATACGGACAGTCTCGACGGGTTATTGCCGTCGCCGTCATGTTGCGTATAAAGTCCGAACTGCTAAGACCCCACAGCGCATCGTACATTCTTCCCGCGGGGAATAGCGCTCGAGCGGGGGTGACGAACGCGGTTGAAGCGGAGATCAAACGAGCCGGTTCATCTCCGTCGCTCCGAGGCACATGCGATAAGATCTTTCCGCTTGTTAGACCGGCCGTCGAATGTTCAAGCAGACAGGAAACGCCCCGCCCGTCTTTCGCGAGCGTGAAAAGACGCCAAGGGGGGGGGGGGGGGGGGAGGTATCCCTCGATCGACCTTTGATTTTACGAGCGCGGTCGTCACTGGCGTGCGCGTTATCTCGCTATCTCGGCAGCCGACAGCGGTCGGCTGGCATACCTTTCTACGTGCTGCGCTCTCAACGCGAACAGATTGTGTGAAGAGTGTCTGGGGCCGCCGTATTCTCTTAAACCAGCGTTTTGTAGATTTGCGTGAGATCGGATCCAAAAGAGTTGGCTGCCAGCTTCACTTATGTAACATTACAATTTGTTGCTATTGCATTCATTGCTTCACCCTTGCGGTGAAACTGTGACTTCTTTATTGCCAAGATTAAGGCATCTAGGAGGCTATTAAATGCATTGATAGATGAAGGCAAGTTCTTCATCTTCATAGAGCGCGCGCACATGAAGACACAAGAAAGTTCTTAGTCAAGGCACGGGTCGTCATTTTAAGGGCGAAGCTTCTTAGGACCTAACCTTGTCTTCCGTTGTGATCACGGTATAGAACGTTGCTATGGTCGAAACGTATGTGAGAAAAAAAAAAGGTTTTACAGTAGACTTCAACGTAGACAGAGGGTAATTATAAGGTAAGAGATCGCTGTTCCCGGCGAAAATAACCTAACCAGGAGAGTATTGATGAGTTGATCTCTACCAAAATGTGCTTAGATGTTGAGGCTTCTCAAGGAAAACTCTAACACAAAGGCACACGTCGAGCACTATATGTTCCAACAAATTACCGATATTAAACTGGTATCTAGCCACCGGTAAGATGGCAGGTTCTTGGATTCAGTTTCGAGGTATATCCTCCACTCCAGCAATTTTTTTAAAACCTCCTTGAATTGCCTAGGACGACTAGAAGGTGAAATAAATTTACATTTCAAGGTAAATTGGTCTGCGCAAATAAAGACTGGGACACAGAAAGAACAAACAGGAGCAGGCGCAAACTTTCAACTCTGTCCCTCTGTTTCAACTCAGTTTC
>JALIZH010012163.1:0-60756 GCA_030522465.1 Rhipicephalus appendiculatus | reverse complement strand
CTTCGATACTGCCCAGCCCTGGCACTGAATAGTATAAACGTGAATAGTCGTGAGTATGAACGTGTTTGAACTCATGAGCGTGAGTAGATATGCCGCACAGAGAAACACGACGAACATAGCTCGGCACACTCACTCATGAGTGCACTCAACTCACACTCACTCACACTCATTTGAATGTGGTGAGTTGAATATGAGTGAGTACTCATGAGTGTGAGCGGACGTGAGTGTGAACGTGAGTGAGCGCCTAAGAGTGTGAGTAGGCGTGAGTATGAACGTAAGTGAGTGCCTACGAGTGGGAGTAGTCGTGAGTGTGAACGTGAGTGAGTACGCATGAGTGGGAGTGGAGGTGAGTGTGAACGGGAGTGAGTATTCATGAGCGTGAGTGGACGTGAGTGTGAACGTGAGTGAGTGCGAAGGCTGACAAAATTGTGGTGAGTGAGTTTGAGTGAGTACTCCCTTAAAGTGCCGACCTATGTGCTTGACACATGTCAAAATTTGCAGGGGAGGGCATTAGTGTATGACACCATTTCCTTAGGACCTCAATAAACTTTGTTGACCGACCGACCAACCGACCGACCGACCATTGCACCGTAGCGTGCAGTTCATTTCGATAAAACTGATATATGTGCTCTAAGGTGGGAACCAGCGTCACGTGGGACTCTTTAGGCGTCAGTCTACTCGATGTACCCGGTGTACCTTTAGGCGTCAGTGTACTCGTTGTACCAATAGTGCCACGGCGGTAGCCGTTCTTGCGTGTTTATATATCTGTAACCTTGGGAGTGTTATCCAGTGCCACTAGTGGCGATAAAAGTGAACTTGAATCGTTCACGCCGAATGTGAACCAAAAGAGTTCAAAAATGAACTACACTCGCAACTCACTAATAATAATAATTGTTGGGGTTTAACGTCCCAAAACTACGATATGATTATAAGAGACACCGTAGTCGAGGGCTCCGAAAATTTCGACCACCTGGGGGTTCCTTAATGTGCACCTAAATCTAAACATGCGGGCCTCAAGCATTTTCGCCTCCATAGAAAATGCGGCATTCGATCCCGCGACGTGTGGGTCAGCAGTCGAGCGCCATAACCGTGCACTAGACCACCATGGTGCAGCGGTAAGAAAAGTGTGGTCGCTGATCTCTAATACGTCGTAAAGGACAGCATTATATGCACTAGTTACAATTAACCCCAAAGAAAGTCCAAATAATCTAACCTAACGTACTATTTCCGTAGCTTCTTCGTTGAACGCTTCTTACGAACAGATTACCCTGTTAAAAAAAGTTAATATTGCTGACTGCGGCGATTTTCTGTTTTCAGTTTCTTCATTGACTACAGATTAATTACGGGGTACGAGAGTATTTACTCCATTCCAGTCTTCCACTTTCACAGAGTGGAATGGCTCCCATATCATGTGAGCTCACCTCCGGTGAAGAAGCTCATAACGCGTAGCGCGCAAAAGTAATGTAACCACGGCTCGAGTCAACTGCGCATGTGCGGAGTGTCTCATCACTGACAGCACCACGCAGCACGCGCTCCCGTATTCACGATAACCGCGCGTACGACCTATGCTAGTGGTAAAAGGCGGGCTTACGACAGAATATCTTTTATAAACCTCAGCTATAAGGACAACCCTAATTTAAGAGAGCCAGCGCTTGGTCGGCAAAACAATGCTGCCTTCAATGCCTGTTCTCCTCCGACTTCCATACCATTTTACGCCCTGTCTCACGGATAGTGTGTAAACAGATACAAACAATTAGATATTTCTCAGCATCATGTTTATTTAGTTGGTCAGCATAATACATGCTCACTAGACATCCAAATATTGCATTTCCACTTAAACCAGAGCCACATCATTCTCGCTCCTTTCCGGTACCCACTCGTACCATTATTTTCTCTTTTTCTGATGCTGTGCTGCATGCTTGTCTGAATACCGGTGGTTAAGGAGTATCCCGGACCCAGTGAAACTCAACCAGAGCTGAACCTCGAAGAAATTGCAAGGCTTGAACTAGGCGAAGCACCTGAAACCAAAGCAGAGTCCTTGCTACGGCTACGCCAACTGTTACAAGGTACGTTTATGTATTGGAGCTTGGCTCAGCACTATTGTTTTCCAGTGTGCAATAATTAACTCGGAACGCTTCATACTCCCTTTGCTAGAAGTGAGACCACACGGATGTCGCTAAAGCCTTTAAGGAAGACACCAGAACAGTGACACTCATATTACTTCATAGGAAAAGCCCTACTACGGCTAATCACATGGCCACTGGGAGCCGTCATAGAGTTTCCTATAAGTACACTAGAGGGAACTTTGGCGCTAGCGTCTATGGGAGCTGCAACGCCCGACGCTTCAACCAGCATGGGAATGATGGATAGTACACGGATTTGTCTGAACTTCGTTCTTTCGGCTCCGTTTGGCTCCGTGGGGCCTGAATCCGTTTTGCCGCAAGACGAAGTTCAGCAAAGGTTCAGCAGTCACGCTTCATCACCTTGGCCTTTTTTAGGCTCACCAATTCAAATCGGCTCACGAAGTTCACAACGGCCCGTTCTTTTATTCGAAACAAAACTAAAACACAACAATAAACAAAGCCGCAAGTGTGTTCGAAGCCCGCAAGTACGAAGACTAGGCAAATCCGTGTACTACCCATCATTCCCATGGTGGCTGAACGATCGCAGCACCAGAGTTCCCTCTAGTAAATATTGTAGGAAACTCAATGGGAGCTGGGACGGAGCCACAAAAAAAATAATGTGTCCTTATACCCCGCGCCGACCTTTTCTTTCAGTGGATGGCTGGAACTTACGAAAACGTTTCCTCTACCTCATCATGTGCGATGATCTGCATCAATTACCGCCCGTCCTTCTACCAGAAATGTATAAGCCAGCGCGGTACAACAGTGTTCAGCTCCGTAGTGAAGTGGCACCGTCTCCCCTTCTTCCCGCGATGTTTTGCACGCATGGGTATCTATGGTAAACTTCGCTAACATGTATACATTTACATTATCGATGACTTTGCGAGCCATAGACAAGAAAGTTCGTTGCAACACCGGCCAAGGAGGCTGTCTCGCGGCCGCGTCTCCAGAACCAGGCATGGAGGCTGAAGAAGTAGGGGAGCGGTCAAGTCGACCTGTCGTCTTTCACGTCCCGTCGTTCCGGCGCTATGGCGTCAAGCTAGAGCCGTGAAGCTCACAAGACACAGCTCGACGAATTTCGTGCAACCGCGTTCAACCACGGCAGTTTTTCAACCCACCATCCACATAAGCAATAGCTCGTGTCCTAGGTAAGCGGTATGGAATCCCGGCCTCAGCAGCCACATTTCGATGGCGGCAAGGCGAACGAGGTCCGTGTGCTTAGATTTAAGGGCACGTTAAACAGGTGGTCGAAATCACCGAAGCCCTCCACTGCGACGTCTTTCATAACCATATCGTGGTTTTGGGAAGCAAAACCCCAACATTTATTGTATTAAAACTTGTCTCGTATGAATGTTTTAGGGGGATCTAAGAAGCACCTGGGTTTCTTATAGCTAAAGTACCAATACCATTTGTGTTTATTATTGTTTAAAACTCTGGAATGTAATCAAGATTAACAAGCCCTAATTCTAACTTTTCTGCACAAGCATTCCAGTATTCTGCAAATCTAACAAAAGAGATTGAATAAATGGTGGAATCAATAAATCTGTAAATACTGCATAACTTCACAATTTCAGGGGAGGCGGCCCTAAAGATTCCTTCAAGCGATGACTTCGTTGTCATGTTTCTGCGTGCACGAAAGTACAGAGTAGAAGATGCGTTCAAGATGATAAAAAGGTACTTCCGCATGCGGCGAGATATGCCGGAATTTTTCGACGGCCTTGTCCTTGAGAACGTTCCCTTCAGAAAAATTTGCCACGACCACGAACTCCTGCTGATATCGCCTGAACCCGGCGAATACGGCCGGTGCGTGGGAGTCTTCAGAATAGGTCAGTGCCCGTATAACAGCAATATTATTACGCGAGCATTCGCTCCTTGACGCACACTGGGTGTGCTTATTGCGTCAGTGCTACAAGCTTATTTTATTACTGCGCCTGAGGCAAGACCGCAGTGGCTGAAAATAAGCCTAGCGTGGGTGGAAGTTTACACTCCGTTTTTCTAGACACCGCCTGAGGGCTAAATGCTGCCATGAGGTGTTTTGCATCCAATAGCATTAGAGTCCAGTACTTCATTTCATTAGATCTGATTATTCTCGCGATATCAACCTGAAAAATTGCAAGTCCTCAAAATAGATGTGGCATGACTTAACAGTTGCACTGTATTAAGGAGAAGCGTACCTGCTACTCTTTCTCGGGAACCCTGAGTATGCACGTTAACTATCTCTTAAAGAAGTATCACCCCCCCCCCCCCGACTCTCGTAAGAGAGTAGGTATAACTATCCCCAATACAGAGATAATGTGTATCTTCAAATAGAGTTATATTAGAGCCTGTGGCAAATCACGACTCACCAAACAGAGTATCATAAGCACTCGTTTTCTGTTTTCTTAGAGCGCATTGTTCATCGTATTTAACAAATTGCAGAGCATGTAAAAAGATGAATATGTACGAGGGGGGTTCGAAAGCTCGCAGGCCACTATTCCATGTATTTCTATGGAAGCGTGGCCTGCGAACTTTTGACCAGGATTGTACCATGCCTTCCGTTGGCGCCCTTCTTTGAGTCACTTCATTATTTCACCGCTTTTCCTTTTTTCTTTTTACCGTTAATTAAGGGCACTTTCTCAGCGTTAGTCCTCCTGCCTTGCCAACGTCTCCACGATGCTAAAGAGTGGTCCTCTTTCGAGGACAGTAGTGGAAGGAGCGGACAACTCTATCAGCGAACATTTGCGGCTATCCGCGACTATAGGTCGCGATTGTGAAGCCCAGCTAAAAAGCGGGTAACCCGCAGCGCTGCGTCGATCTTGACCGAGGTCTGACGCCACCTGTTCGAATTCATCAGCCGCTGAATTCCGTATGCGCATTCTTCAAAAAGCAGTAATGTCCAGCCAACGTTCCTTGTAGAATTTGGATTTTACACAAATTAACGCGCTGAGTTTTCGTCCTCGTCAGACGAGTCTGTCTTCTCAATGCATCCAAATGGACCATATCCCTTATGAACATGTGTGTGTGTGTGTGTGTGTGTGTGTGTGTGTGTGTGTGTGTGTGTGTGTGTGTGTGTGTGTGTGTGTGTGTGTGTGTGTGTGTGTGCGTGCGTGCGCGTGTGCGTGTGTGTGTGTGTGTGTGTGTGTGTGTGTGTGTGTGTGTGTGCGTGCGTGCGTGCGTGCGTGCGTGCGTGTGCGCGTGCGTGCGTGTGTGCGTGTGTGCGTGCGTGTGTGCGTGCGTGCGTGCGTGCGTGCGTGCGCGCGTGCGTGCGCGCGATCGTGCTAGTCACGTGAAAAGTTCACTACCCAGGTGCTTGGAATCCTCACGTTTGCAGCCTTGTGGACTATGCAAGAGCGGTGCTTCTCTTGACTGCCAGCTGGCTGCTTGAAGATCTTCCAACAGTATGCGGAGCCGTGATGGTCATTGACGTGAAGGGGCTGAACATCCATCATTTGACGCACATCACACCGTCGTTCCTGATGAAAACTGCCCACATTACACAGGTGCAGAGCGACTCTGTGTTTCCGTCTGAAAGAACAATGAGAGAGAGAGAGTCTGTAGAACTGGTCACGGGCTGTATACTTATATGCGGCTTCTTCTTGTGTTCTTGTCATATATCGGACGCGAAGGTCACCAAAGGAGGTATTAGTGTTGCCATCGTAGCAGCACAGTCCACGTGGACACAAGTGAAACGCTGGCCATGTCGCATGTGTGCAGAAGCGTCCGCTTGCCGGAAGCGTGCACGCGACGATGATTGCAGTTATCTGCGTACTTGGTAAAGTGCTTCCATCACTTTTTGGACACCTAAATGTCGACAAGGATGCCAAGAAAATGTTTCATTTGAAAGCCTTAGCAAGAATATCAGGAGCTCGTAATGTTATCTCTCATACCACGTGAATCGTGGGCGCTGCTGGTATTCTTCATGCGTCCCATGCACTAACTTAAGTCAATTTTCATGAACAAATAAAAGTGGCAGAAGATATACTTGCAAGACCTATTTAGTGTTCCGTCATCTCACCTATGCCGCCAAAAACAACATTTACGGGTGTGCACTATTTGGTGGTTCACTATAAGAAAATAGTAATGCAACTGGATCGAGCAGCAGCTTGGATAACGTTGGTTGGAACACCCTATGTAAGGCGCCGTATTTATGGACACGCGCAAAATCATCACTGAACGACCGTTTTTCATGCAACGAATAGTTTGCTGGCGAAATAGCACATAGTAAGTATTGATAAACAATATATTATATATATATATATATATATATATATATATATATATATATATATATATATATATATATATATATATATATATATATATATATATATATATATATATATATATATATATATATATATATATATATATATATATTTGCAACAGATTAAGAGAGCTGGCGGAGCTTTTGAAGTTAATCAATAGGCGTAAGGTAGCCGACATAAGAAGGTATAATATGGAGAGAAATGAGCATGCTGTAAAGAGCGGAAGAAGCCTCAAAGCTGTGAAGACAAAACTGTGCATAGTCAAAAATCAGATGTATGCATTAAGGCACAAGGAAGGCAAAGCCACTACCAATATGGATAGAATAGTTGAGGTAGCGGAGGAGTTCTACAGAGATCTGTACAGCAGCCGAGACCATCAGGATGATAACGTAAGAAGCAGTAATAGCCCAGAGGAATCTGACATCCCACCAGTGTTGACAGTAGAAGTAAAGAAAGCCCTAGAGGGAATGCAAAGAGGCAAAGCCGCTGGTGGGGATCAGGTAACATCAGATCTGTTGAAAGACGGTGGAGGGATTGTGTTAGAAGAACTAGCCACCCTGTATACGAATTGTCTCTTGACGGGTAGGATACCAGAATCTTGGAAGAATGCCAACATCATCTTAATCCATAAGAAAGGGGACGTCAAGGACTTGAAAAATTACAGGCCGATCAGCTTACTGTCCGTTGTCTACAAGCTATTTAGAAAATAATTGCTAATAGAATCACTACGCATTAGAGCTACAAAACAGCTAGTTGGGCGAGTTGGTGCGTATTCATATTTGAAGATAAACAGCGCACAGAAAACGAAGACAAAGGAAGAGAAGGGATCGACACACACACACAGCGCCATTAGAGCTCAATCAACCAAAGGATCAAGCAGGATTTCGTACAAACTTCTCAACAATAGACCATATTCATACTATCAATCAGGTGATAGAGAAATGCGCGGAATAAAACCAACCCCTATACATAGCCTTCATAGATTACTGAAGGCACTTGATTCGGTGGAGACATCAGCAGTCACGCAGGCACTGCGGAATCATGGCATCGACGAAGCCTATATAAACATACTGGAAGAAATCTACAGCGGATCCACAGCCACTATAGTCCTCCATAAAGAAAACGACAGAATCCCTATAAAGAAGGGTGTAAGGCAGGGAGACACAATCTCTTCGATATTATTCACCACCTGTTTACAGGAGGTTTTCAAGGCCTTAGATTGGGAAGAGTTAGGGATAAGAGTTAATGGAGAGTATCTTAGTAACCTGCGATTCGCTGATGACATTGAATTGATGAGTAACTCAGGGGACGAATTACAGCTCATGATTATTGAACTAGATACGGAAAGCAGAAGAGTAGGTCTGAAAATTAATATGCATAAAACTAAAGTAATGTGGAACAATCTCGGCAGGGAACAGCGCTTTGCGATAGGTGGCGAGACACTGGAATTAGAAAAGAAATACGTGTACTTAGGACAGGCAGTAACCACGGAGCCGAACCATACGAGTGAAATAACTAGAAGAATAAGGATGGGATGGAGCACATTCGGCAAGCATTCTCAAATCATGAATGGTAATCTACCACTATCCCTCAAGAGGAAGGTATATAACAGCTGCATCTTACCGGTACTTGCCTACGGAGCAGAAACTTGGAGACTTACAAAGAGGGATCAACTTAAATTGAGGACGACGCAGCGAGCGATGGAAAGGAAAATGATAGGTGCAACCTTAAGAGACAGGAAGAGAGCAGAGTGGGTCAGAGAACAAACGGGAATTAAGGATATCATAATTGAAATCAAGAAGAAATGGACATGGGCCGGGCACGTAGCACGTAGGCAGGATAACCGCTGGTCATTAAGGGTAACTGACTGGATTCCAAGAGAAGGCAAAGAGAAGGCGTGAGGGGGGAGACAGAAAATTAGGTGGGCCGATGAGATGAAGAAGTTCGCAGCTATAACGTGGCAGCAGAAAGCACAGGACCGGTTTGATTGGCGGAACATGGGAGACGCCTTTGCCCTGCAGTGGGCGTCGTCAGGCTGATGATGATGATGATATTTTTTTATTTCTGTATAGCAGCCATATGGTCACTCCGGGCGCAATTTTGCCGTCGCCGTCACAGTGAGGTTCCGTATAAAATGCAAGGGCAATAATATCGTCCCGAGCGTCGTATGCGAGTGAAATCGTGCGGTCAGCCGGCGATAGCGGCCCAAACGGAGAGGAAAGGCGATGTCCGGCCACCTTCGCGCGACAGAACCAAGGGAGGGGGAGGGGATGTCCTAGACAAGGGGGGGTGCAGGAGGTCGCGTGGCTCTCGTGAAGCTACGTACTTCGAGAGGCCGGGCGTAATGTCAGTGTGGCTTTAGTCGGGCGCATTCACGCGTGCCCTCTCGGACAATCATCAGCGGACTCATACGTCGGTACGTGCTGCTTTCTAACAGTTCGATTTGCGTTGAGGCGACTGATTGCACGAAGGCTATTTCACTTGCTCCAGCGACAGCGTTTTCTTAAGCCAGCGTTTTGCTTTGTCACACCAGGTGGGGTGCTGAAGGAGTTAGCAGCAGTGCTGCGGAGTTGCCACTCCGGAATTGGAATGACTCCGGATTCATTCCACATTTTTGCGACCCCAGAATGGAATGGGAATGGAATGGGGACAACGCTTGGAGGAATGGAATGGGAATGGAATTAAGTGCCTTTTGCACGGAATGGAATGGGAATGAAATTACGTCTTTTTCCGAAAATAGAGCACCTTTTCGTCTACGCGCTGTTTTTCAAACTTCAAACATTACTAAGTCAAAGCCTCGAATTTAACAATAAAGCAGTATTTTTAAAATGGCTTGGCTGATTACAAGCACGGCACATTTATAAGCAACGCGCCTACTGCAATTATGTCCTTATACAGGGTGTCCCAGCTATCTTTAGCCAAGGGTTAAAAAATACAATAATTTAGGCAGGCGAGTGAAATCAGTGTAATATTGCTTACAGCTGTCTTGCGCACTACAGGCAATTTTTTCTTTTGTAATTAACGAATTTGTTAATTAGGATTAATTTACTAAATTGATAAATATTCACTTTACGCAAGAAATGAGAGTTGCAAAGTTCGAGGGCGTCTTCGGAAACCCCCCGTTGCACCATTTGCGATAAAGAAAGTTTTAGGCGTACCATTTTTTTCCACGCTGCAAAAGAAAGCCCGCGAAATACAAAAAATACCACGTGACTAGCGCATTCGCGCGCCGCGACCGTGCTGCTCTCAGCCGTGGTTTGAGCGAACAAAATCAGCTGCGACCACGACCCGCCGGCTGCGTTGCAGCAGTAGGCCGATAAGTTTACGGTGGTTTCTTCGCCCGCGCTCGCTTCAACTTGCACAGTCACGCGCCAACTAGCTGGCAACGGGCCAAGAAACCACTGCCAACTTATCGGCTTACTGCTGCAACGCAGCCGGCGGGTCGTGGTCACAGCTGATTTTGTTCCCTCAAACCACGGCTGAGAGCAGCACGGTCGCGGCGCGCGAATGCGCTAGTCACGTGGTATTTTTTTTGTATTTCGCGGGCTTTCTTTGCAGCGTGGAAAAAAATGGTACGCGTAAAACTTTCTTTATCGCAAATGATGCAACGGGGGTTTCTGAAGACGCCCTCGAACTTTGCCACTCTCATTTCTTGCGTAAAGTGAATATTTATCAATTTAGTAAATTAATCCTAATTAACAAATTCGTTAATTACAAAAGAAAAAATTGCCTGTAGTGCGCAAGACAGCTGTAAGCAATATTCAACTGATTTCACTCGCCTGCCTAAATTATTGTATTTTTTAACCCTTGGCTAAAGATAGCTGGGACACCCGGTATAACTGCGTTGCTCCGAAGTTTGTCTTTATTCTTCGCGTAACCGCGGTTCTATGCCGCTGTTATCCGTCGTGTGGAACTACGGCGGCGGCTCCCCAGCCGCCTGCTGTCTCACCACCTTTCACTTTTTCATTTTTCCTTCTGTCGTCGTTGGCGACTCGGACGCATATTCGAAAAAGCACTTCTCTAAGTTGTATACCTGAGATTGCATAGCTGCGCACAGGCGAACAGAGAAAGTTCTCCTCTCACTATCCATGCTTGCGAGGCGCGCTTGACAAGCGTGAGTGCTGGCGAGCAGTGCGGCCCAGTGTTCCATATTCGATGCAAAGGCACAAGGTGCCCAAGCGGTGCACTGTTCCAACTAATACCAGCGGATCTAGAGGGTTTTGTTCCCCATTAACCAAATCTTAGTTTTCTCCATATTCACGATCGCTCCAGACGCGTGGCAATACTGCTTAGTCTTCTTGAACACTAATTTTGTCAGCATAAAGATACGCTAGGTCATCATTTTAGCATTAACACATTTAAGCTTAAACAATATTAAAACATCGCCATTCGTTTAAACATGCTGACCACGCAAATACTATATGTAGCGGGAGAACTGCCCCTATGGGAATTAATGGGGTGGTTGTACTGCACGAGATGTCACCAAGCTACACTATCCC
This sequence comes from Rhipicephalus appendiculatus, assembly GCA_030522465.1. Taxonomy (NCBI): domain Eukaryota; kingdom Metazoa; phylum Arthropoda; class Arachnida; order Ixodida; family Ixodidae; genus Rhipicephalus; species Rhipicephalus appendiculatus. The sequence goes on along the minus strand of JALIZH010012163.1, from coordinate 49,890 downwards.
TCGACCTTAGTAACGTGTTTTGCGTACTTTAGCAGTTCTTAATGCATCTGATGGCATCAGCTTTATGGGGCGTTCAGTATTAACTCGATAAAATTATCAAGATGCATTTATACGTTGAGGAATTACAGGAATGGAATTGAACTGCCCGGCCATTCCGGGAATGGGAATGGGCTGGCTAAGTTTTTTCATTCCGAGGAATTGAAAGGAATGGAATTGCGGTAAGTTGTAATTCCCTGGAATGGAATTGGAATGAAATGGAGGCGCCCATTCCGCAACACTGGTTAGCAGCTACCTTTTCTTCGTATGACATTAAAATTCGTTGCAATCGCGTTATATATATTGTGACTTTTTTTATGCTTCGGACAAGATACAAAGATATTCATATGAAGAAAGGGAAAATAGACAACCACCCGTTTGTAGCACGAAGCCACAAGGATATCCACACGGATTTCTCAGAAAGAAAAGCTTCTTAGTTGCCGAAAAATTCGTCCTGGTCCGGGGTTCGAACTCGGGACCAACGCCTTTCCGGGCCGGTCGCTCTACCAAGTGAGCTAACCAGGACGCTAGCAATTGGCAGCGCGAGGGCGAATTCATCGACAACTCGAAGCACATGGGCAGAACTCATTTGCATTAGATATTCATATTCTAAATTTATCAAAGAAACTTGTTTCAGACTACGAATTATCGCTCTCTCTCTCTTTCTCCTCCAGTAGGAATGGAAAGCTTAATTATTACTGGTATTATTTGGTGCCTTGGCTAACGAAAAGAAGGGTAGGAAGTTGCGTGTTTGTTCAAAAACTGTGCGCTGCACAACCCGCAGCAAAGCCCATTCTGGGGTTGATAACTAGCCAAAATTTTTGCCTTAATCGTCACTGAAACGGCGCGTAGCTTGCTGAAGTTGACCCCCGTTCAACGCGAGTTCACCTTGTGCTCTCGCTCAGACGTGCGCTACATCACGACATTCACATATATGTCCCAAAGAGGTTCCCTACAAAGACAGGTTGTGAGCATGTCGCTTAAACAGCAAAATTTTGTCACGTTCAAGCCACCGATTCCGGCGCCTAATTAAAGTATGAAGCTCGCACTTGTCAACTTCGATTGCTATGTAGTTCGTATGACAATCCAACAAAGGTGAATGTCTCGAGAAGACCTTCACTTGTCCGTTCGGGTATTTCCAAAGAGCAATATATCACGAATGTTCGTTTATGCAGCCGCTAGAGCTCGGTGTTGCACTCATTAAAGATGATTTGAAAGGTAGGCCCATTGAGAACCACGCAAGTGGATGCTGCGGGCGTCATCTTAATGTCTTGTGCCGTTACGGACAATTTGGAGTCCGAGACAGCGCCCTCAAGTTATCACATGCGTAACCTTTTCTTCTTTGTCATTTCTAGTTCCCAATTTATTTGTTCACGACTGTATATGCAATTTAAATAGCATTTCTTTTTTATTTTCTAATGCAAGCTACTTATTGGTCTTCATTGATGTAAAAAGTGTTCTCGATGTCGCCGTCGATAACATGCGTCGTAGGCAATCACCTGTCTGACACCTCTTTTTGTACAAACGGATGAATCTATACTCGGCGACAACTTTTCTTATCAGCAGTGAGGAAGTTACAGAACCAAAACGCTTGCCTGCGCGTGCGCCAAGAAACAGTACCTATTTTTCTTTTCCACTGTTCAGAGTTACCTAGCTCGAATAACTAAAGCTCCATCCATCATAACAATAAAAAAAAGGCATGGGAAGCCCTTGGCGCAAAACAATTATTGTACTTTGCCTTTTTGTTTTTTTTTTCATTTCTCGGATAGCACCGCGTTTTCCACACGCCTGTTCTCGCAGTGAACATGGCGTTCTGATGCTGGCTAGGCCATGTGCGGCCGCAAACTGGCTGTTTGATTCAACGAGACATACATGCTCGAAATATGACAGAAAGTGGCTGTCAAAACAGACCAAGCAAGTTAACTGCAACGTCTATGCTGGGGTAAGGTGCCGTCAGCCTGATTTGTCAACGAATGCTGCGAGCAAGCGAAACCGAAACTGGAACTGAAATCGGCTCCGCGCTGGCGGACTACTTGCGTAGTAACCCAAACGTGCGGATGGCCCACCTCCGTAGCCCTCGCTCCACTGCCAAGATGAATTGTCGCCGAGTATAATACGTAATTGAAGCCAAACGAAACACTGAGGGTGTTTTGATGTTTAAATTGGAGTGTTTAGTGTGCTTCGCCGCTAATCTTTTCTAGCATCAGTGGTAAGAAACGTACAATTTTCTAAACTAATCATTTCGCAGGACTGCTGGCCAGCACGCATGAAAGCTGTCTACATAATAAACCACCCGAAAATCTTCGAAGTCATCTTCGCCGCAATCAAGCCATTCCTACGCAGTAAGCTACTAAGCAGGGTAAGCATCGTCTCTCATTGTAACTACGTCGACTTCGTGTATGCCGAATAGTGAGTGTGCGCGTGTGTCTGCGACTCACGGCATGCTGTGCCAGAATCAGCATTAGTCCTAAACATTACATGCCTGGGTTGCTCAACACCGCTTATCGGCTTAAGGGTGTGTAGCAGTATAAATGTCAGCTACGCAATAAGTCCTTTGTCGACTCCAACAACACACGACTTGCAACACCCTCGAGGAAGCACTACTGCACTTCAAAACACATGCACAACGGTGTCGCGGGTATATATCCTCGATGCATATACTTCACGCTGTGTAAAATTTTGCGTGTTCCGTCACGGTGGCCTCTTCGGCTTCTACAAAAGCGTGAGCTACGTTCTCAAAGCAGTCGGCAAGAATGCAATCCAACCAGAAACAATAAATCTAAAGCGCCCAAAAGAGTCAATGAAATACCAGCAAAGCATCCATGTCCCTTCATACAAGCGGGTTCAGGAGGCAAACATTTAAGTACCATGCGACAGCGAACCCCACGGACTGCACCTAGCAATTCCAGTGCCGAAGCGTTGCGTCGCTGTTGTAATACATTTGCCCAGTGTAGGAAAGATGCTCCGGAGGTTTTCCAACTGGTATGTGTAATCTTTTGAAACAGGTACGTTCTACGCGGACGCCCATGCACCCGTTCCATGTCAACACTGGTGCAATGATTTCTGATGACACCTGAATTGAAAAGTAACTGCGAAAAATAGCCTTCTAGATTCTTTAAACGAATATTTCGCTGCAATTAGGTAATACTGCATTCACTGTGCGCCGTCCACTTTACCCTCTGCCATGTTAATGCATGAGCACGCGCTGCCACCGTGAATGAGTCCTCCTGTGGATACAACGACAATAACACGAATCAGTTCAGACCAGTCTTAACGGCAACGCCGGCGAATTTCGGCCGATATAGGGGGCTGGATATCATGCATGTAATGCTATAGCCTTAAAGGGACACTAAAGAGCAAAACGATTTTTCGCATATTAGTAAAGTGCAATTTCACAATCCCGAAAACACCACTCTTACTGCCACACGACGCTTGGTAAGCGAGAAAACGCCCGAAAAGAAAATGCGGGTGGAGACGCCACCTTGAGATTGCCGCACCAAACACTGCGACGTCATAGCTCTTGAAGGCGTCTACTGGGTGCTACGTGACTTCTAATCGATAAAAATGAAGCACATTGTCATCTGTTGGTGCCATAGGCCTAGCATACGAAGTTTCAGATAATTTCCTCGAGCCAATGTCGCGAAAATGCGAAAAATACATTTTGAAATTTTCGACGTCACACACGGAGATTGCGGCGCGAAATTTAAAAATTAAAGTTCAACCTTGATTTTCTCCGCTAATGATGAACTTATGATAAGGAAACATATGGCATTAGAGTTCTTTTTTTTTTTTTATTGCGTGAGTTTGCCCTACGGCATCAATACATACTACACAAAACTCAAAGTGCAGTTTGTCAATATAAACCAAGACATTGTTTCTCTTTAGAGTCCCTTTAACACTTTCGTGACCGTGCCTATTCCCATCGTTAGTACAAATACGCTAACGTACAAATACGCTAACATACAAATACGCTAACGTTAGTACAAAGTACGGTAACGATGACTTCAAGTTCAAATTTTGGTGCTCTCTCAGCGCTGTTCTTTTTTCTTTTTTGTTTTTTTTCCGATGCGGGGAGGTTTAAAGCTCCTTCGAAGCCGGCGAGGTGAGCGCTCATGGTTTCGGTTATGGCGTCGACATCGCTACCAGGTGCTCCACGAAAACGGCCAATTTCGACGGTCTCCGACGCATCAGGACGGAAATCTCGGAATGATGGCAGTAACACAGACACAGAAGACGACTTCGATTCTCCACCCGCCACGGTGGTCTAGTGGTTAAGGCACACGACTGCTGACCCGCAGCTCGCGGGGTCGAATCCAGGCCGCAGCATTCGCATTTTCGGTGGAGGCGAAAATGCTAGAGGCCCGTGCACTAAGATTTAAGTGCACGCTAAAGAACTTCATGGTGGTCGAAATTTCCGGAACTCTCCACTACGGCGTCTCTGGATCATATCATGGTTTTTGGGACGTTAAACCCCCGCAATTAATATTATTATTGACTTCGATTCTTCAGACTTCATTACGGACGGCGATAGTGCTTCAAACCGTCCCGCAACGTTTGCGGATATCCGTCGGTAAGTTTCGCTCTCCCGCCTCAGGACGTTTTATTGGTTTTATTGCCGTCGCGCGTAGGCGTAAGCGTATCCGGTGAGTACCAAAGGACACACCTCTTATCTACAAGGTGTCAACTTTGTTCGGGTGGGAGCATTAAAGGCCAACTCCGGTGATTTTTTGACCGTGTCAGGGTAATGGTGCTTCTATGTTCCTGAGACACTCTTGTCACACGCCCGATAGCTTAAATGCTCAGCAAATTCGAAAATAATTTTTAATAAGCAAAAAGGCGCAATACCGTAACCGAATCCCAACCGAGTGTACTGTCTACGTATGACGTAGTAGTTAGTTACGAACTGGAAGTCGTGCAAGGCATGCTGGTCTCGCCGGCGCGGAATATCGCACGCTCCTCCACAGAGAACAGAAAATCGCGTGCCAAACCAGCGTAGCGCCGGCCAAACACCGTCGCCTTGTGGCCAGCACAATATACGCTGTAGCGGCCAAAGTTAGCGAACCCATCGGCTGCGTCACTTCCGTCGACCGGCAAACCAACACATCACACACGCAATGTTGCCAATAATTGTGGGAAGCCGGGTGGGCGTTTGCCGACAATTCATTTGCAAACAATCAGCGCATCTCTCAAGCTTGAAATTTCGCATAAATGACGGAAATGTGCAAAGGAACGTACCCAACGAATTCCATTGAGATCTATTGACCTCGAAAAATCGCCAGAGTTGGCCTTTAAGCGCCGGCTGCAGAAAGAGCGGAGTTTTCTCCGCGAAGACGTCGAAGAATGGATCTTAACCTAGCGCTCCGGAGTACCGCGCGGCGGCTCCTTTGTGTTGTTTTTCACCGCAAAAGCTGTCAGAGAGATATGCAACCACACAAACAAGTATGCGTGGATGCATATTTTCGAAACACCAACGCACAGTTAGGATCCTGGATGGAGGTCACTGGGGAGAAGATGCGCAAGTTCGTCAGACTTCCGGTGCACACGCTGTTGAGATCGGCGGTTGCCGGCACCGGTGACTCCGGAGGAAGTTGCCGAGGCAGCATGAAGAGACAGAAGGGAAACTTTAAAGAGGTTTAATTACAGTATATACATGGCGAGCATTACGTTACATGACAAACGTCTCGTGATGCAAGGCAAATATTTCGTGATACAAGAGGAAAGATATCGTGCCGTATGAGCCCGCATGGTCTCGTTATATGGGGTCTCCTTTCCCCAGATCCTTAAATGAAGGAATGGCTCCAAATTGCGCTGTTCAGTCACAGGAAACACGCCACTTCTGAGGGGGGCCGCCCTACCTCGCCCAGGTCAACGCCCTCGACTATGGCGTGGCCACTCTGCACCTGTGGCACCAAGGTGGCCCTTCCTTGACATGTCAAGGCTGCCGGGTGATGGGTCACACGCTCGGACAACCGGGTGCATCAAAAGGTCCGCCGCCCCGACGTACCTCATGGGTTGTCATCCGCGCTGAAGCCGCTGTCTCTTCAAGGAAGATGTCGTGACAGGAAACCATGGCGGTCGTCCGGTATCTCGCTGCTGTGTCGAGACGCATGGCACCTCACTTACCGGCTCGGGGGGGGGACAATACACGTGTTTGAACGGCTGTCAGCAGGCCAGCAGCCCCTCGGTGACCTTTTCGAAGAACAAAGGACACCGGTTCCCCTTAGACGCAGGTGCCTATCGTAACAACGGGGATCATCCAAGTCCCACGCCTACATTGCTATTTGAGTCGAGGACACATATTTCCAGGCCTTCTGCCACCATCAGTGATGCCACGTAAAAGGTTCATGGTGTTGTTCGTCTTCTTGAGTGTCTCTGGTATAGAGGAGGCCACCGTCGCATCCCAAGAGAACTTTCACCGCATGTCTTCAATACTGCAACACATGGTTCATTCACGCCGTTTTTTCAAGCGGGCCGGAAAACTTCCGTGGATGAAAAAAATGGCGACATCTAAAGGTCGGTCTGGTATTCCGCAGTACATGAGGCACAAAATGGTCAAATGAGGATGCAGGTTATAGGATTTGGCACGTTCGGAAACGGGCTACACTGTTCATATCAACGTATACACGGGAAGGCGCCTCAGGGTCCCCAGCACAAAAAAAAAAAAAAAAAAAAAACAGAACTACTACGAGGAAAGGAAAGTTGAGCAAAAAAAATGTTTTATGCGGAACATGTGCAGCCAACCTTTGTTTCACAGCATCGAGAAACTACTTCATGCGGTGGCATTATAGGCAGTAGTGCTTATATCTTTGTATGTCTGTAACTAACTTTCGTACTTACCGAGCTTATATTTGCAGTATTATTTATTAGGGCCTTGTATTTAAAACACGTATTTCGATTTTTTTTTTTATGTTTACCCTGTGCAGAGTGGCATAGAAGTTATATTATTTTTTTTCTTCTTGCTACATTTTTTTTGGATAATTTTTTGATAATCAAATTAAATCTCTTGTTTAAAATTAAAACTGTTGGAAAGACCGATTCCTACTTTAACATTTGATACCCTACACTTTAGCATCAATCAAGTTCTGTGGCGAAAAAAAAATATTTGCTGTACTACCCAAAAACAACCGAGTTTTTCGTGGTCACGAAAGTGTTAAGGTACAACAGAATAGATTAATAAGGCTTGTTTTCGGAAATTCTAGCATGTCCTGAGGTGAACCGTTCCATTTCGTGAACGATACGATTTCTCCGTAGAGGTAATTTTACCTATACTGTACAGGTAGTGGTCCAAGACCGCCCAGAAGGTTTGCCACAGTTGATCCTTTCACCTTTTTGAAACAAAAGAGAAGAAAAGGGAGCAATACTGGAAATCTGCTGAACAAATACACATTTAATTTAAATTAGTGAGTAGGCGTTCATATAAAATGAAGCCATGAAATTAAAGGTAGCGCTGACTGCATCCTCTGCTTTTTCTCTTTTAGATGCGAAGCATCTTATGCTCGGGGCTACGTCCGTCCCCCCGTCCCCCCGTCCCGCGTCCCGCGTCCGGCCACTTTCATGAAGTAGGGAAGCACCCATTATGCGAACCACAACACTGTATACTAATATGAAGGCCGTCAACCCTATCACAGTCATCAGAGTCATGACCGAGTGCACAGAGAGGCTGCTTAGCAAAAGCTAGGCAGGCGGTGTCTGTCGCCCAGGTTGACCCCATTCCTTGAGTCATGGCCGAGAGCACAGAGAGGCTAGTTAGCAATGGCTAGGCAGGCGGTGTCTGTCGCCCAGGTTGACCCCATTCCTTAATATTGCTTGCGTGTGTTTGGAGGGGGGCTTAGTCCGTCTCTCCTTCCCGCGTCCCACAGCGCATGCGCGGAGAAAGAAAGAAAAATCGACGGGAAGAAAAACAGAAATAAAGAAAGCGAGTGAAATTGTCAGAAAGGAAACAAAGGAAGAAAGAGATAAAAAGAGAGAAATCGATGAAAAGAAAGAAAAATCGACGGGAAGAAAGGGAATAAAAACAGAAAGAAAGAAAGCGAGTGAAATTGTCAGAAAGGAAGATACAAAGGAAGAAAGAGATAAAAAAGAGAGAAATCGATGAAAAGAAAGGGAATAAAAACAGAAAGAAAGAAAGCGAGTGAAATTGTCAGAAAGGAAACAAAGGAAGAAAGAGATAAAAAGAGAGAAATCGATGAAAAGAAAGAAAAAATCGACGGGAAGAAAGGGAATAAAAACAGAAAGAAAGAAAGCGAGTGAAATTGTCAGAAAGGAAGATACAAAGGAAGAAAGAGATAAAAAGAGAGAAATCGATGAAAAGAAAGGGAATAAACAGAAAGAAAGAAAGCGAGTGAAATTGTCAGAAAGGAAACAAAGGAAGAAAGAGATAAAAAGAGAGAAATCGATGAAAAGAAAGAAAAATCGACGGGAAGAAAGGGAATAAAAACAGAAAGAAAGAAAGCGAGTGAAATTGTCAGAAAGGAAGATACAAAGGAAGAAAGAGATAAAAAGAGAGAAATCGATGAAAAGAAAGGGAATAAAAACAGAAATAAAGAAAGCGAGTGAAATTGTCAGAAAGGAAACAAAGGAAGAAAGAGATAAAAAAGAGAGAAATCGATGAAAAGAAAGGGAATAAAAACAGAAAGAAAGAAAGCGAGTGTGTCAGAAAGGAAACAAAGGAAGAAAGAGATAAAAAAGAGAGAAATCGATGAAAAGAAAGAAAAATCGACGGGAAGAAAGGGAATAAAAACAGAAAGAAAGAAAGCGAGTGAAATTGTCAGAAAGGAAGATACAAAGGAAGAAAGAGATAAAAAGAGAGAAATCGATGAAAAGAAAGGGAATAAAAACAGAAAGAAAGAAAGCGAGTGTGTCAGAAAGGAAACAAAGGAAGAAAGAGATAAAAAGAGAGAAATCGATGAAAAGAAAGAAAAAATCGACGGGAAGAAAGGGAATAAAAACAGAAAGAAAGAAAGCGAGTGAAATTGTCAGAAAGGAAGATACAAAGGAAGAAAGAGATAAAAAGAGAGAAATCGATGAAAAGAAAGGGAATAAAAACAGAAAGAAAGAAAGCGAGTGAAATTGTCAGAAAGGAAACAAAGGAAGAAAGAGATAAAAAGAGAGAAATCGATGAAAAGAAAGAAAAATCGACGGGAAGAAAGGGAATAAAAACAGAAAGAAAGAAAGCGAGTGAAATTGTCAGAAAGGAAGATACAAAGGAAGAAAGAGATAAAAAGAGAGAAATCGATGAAAAGAAAGAAAAATCGACGGGAAGAAAAACAGAAATAAAGAAAGCGAGTGAAATTGTCAGAAAGGAAACAAAGGAAGAAAGAGATAAAAAGAGAGAAATCGATGAAAAGAAAGAAAAATCGACGGGAAGAAAGGGAATAAAAACAGAAAGAAAGAAAGCGAGTGAAATTGTCAGAAAGGAAGATACAAAGGAAGAAAGAGATAAAAAGAGAGAAATCGATGAAAAGAAAGAAAAATCGACGGGAAGAAAAACAGAAATAAAGAAAGCGAGTGAAATTGTCAGAAAGGAAGATACAAAGGAAGAAAGAGATAAAAAGAGAGAAATCGATGAAAAGAAAGGGAATAAAAACAGAAATAAAGAAAGCGAGTGAAATTGTCAGAAAGGAAGATACAAAGGAAGAAAGAGATAAAAAGAGAGAAATCGATGAAAAGAAAGGGAATAAAAACAGAAATAAAGAAAGCGAGTGAAATTGTCAGAAAGGAAACAAAGGAAGAAAGAGATAAAAAGAGAGAAATCGATGAAAAGAAAGAAAAAATCGACGGGAAGAAAGGGAATAAAAACAGAAAGAAAGAAAGCGAGTGAAATTGTCAGAAAGGAAGATACAAAGGAAGAAAGAGATAAAAAGAGAGAAATCGATGAAAAGAAAGGGAATAAAAACAGAAATAAAGAAAGCGAGTGAAATTGTCAGAAAGGAAACAAAGGAAGAAAGAGATAAAAAGAGAGAAATCGATGAAAAGAAAGAAAAATCGACGGGAAGAAAGGGAATAAAAACAGAAAGAAAGAAAGCGAGTGAAATTGTCAGAAAGGAAGATACAAAGGAAGAAAGAGATAAAAAGAGAGAAATCGATGAAAAGAAAGGGAATAAAAACAGAAATAAAGAAAGCGAGTGAAATTGTCAGAAAGGAAACAAAGGAAGAAAGAGATAAAAAGAGAGAAATCGATGAAAAGAAAGAAAAATCGACGGGAAGAAAGGGAATAAAAACAGAAAGAAAGAAAGCGAGTGAAATTGTCAGAAAGGAAGATACAAAGGAAGAAAGAGATAAAAAGAGAGAAATCGATGAAAAGAAAGGGAATAAAAACAGAAATAAAGAAAGCGAGTGAAATTGTCAGAAAGGAAACAAAGGAAGAAAGAGATAAAAAAGAGAGAAATCGATGAAAAGAAAGAAAAAATCGACGGGAAGAAAGGGAATAAAAACAGAAAGAAAGAAAGCGAGTGAAATTGTCAGAAAGGAAGATACAAAGGAAGAAAGAGATAAAAAGAGAGAAATCGATGAAAAGAAAGAAAAATCGACGGGAAGAAAAACAGAAATAAAGAAAGCGAGTGAAATTGTCAGAAAGGAAACAAAGGAAGAAAGAGATAAAAAGAGAGAAATCGATGAAAAGAAAGAAAAATCGACGGGAAGAAAGGGAATAAAAACAGAAAGAAAGAAAGCGAGTGAAATTGTCAGAAAGGAAGATACAAAGGAAGAAAGAGATAAAAAGAGAGAAATCGATGAAAAGAAAGGGAATAAAAACAGAAAGAAAGAAAGCGAGTGAAATTGTCAGAAAGGAAACAAAGGAAGAAAGAGATAAAAAAGAGAGAAATCGATGAAAAGAAAGAAAAATCGACGGGAAGAAAGGGAATAAAAACAGAAAGAAAGAAAGCGAGTGAAATTGTCAGAAAGGAAGATACAAAGGAAGAAAGAGATAAAAAGAGAGAAATCGATGAAAAGAACAAAGGAAGAAAGAGATAAAAAGAGAGAAATCGATGAAAAGAAAGAGAAGGAAAACAGAAAAAGAAAGAGAGAAATATCGACGGGAAGAAAGAAAGAAAGCGAGTGAAATTGTCATCTCTCTCCTGCGCCCGGACTACTGCCGTGAAATGAGAGCGAGATGGAGAATTTTTTCTTTTTGTTTTCGCCCTTAGGTGCACTTCATTGGCCAAGAAGCTACCGAGTTTTGGGACCACATTCCCCGCGATCTCGTGCCATCGGAATATGGCGGCAGGCGGACGCGTTTCGACTACGATCGTCAAGAGCAATTCGTGCGTAGCAAGAACGCCTTCTCAGAAAACCTGTGCGCCTGTGGATACCAGAAGAAATAATAACTGATAACGAAGTGATCATGTGTGATTTTACACATATCTATCAATCAATAAAAGTTGTAGAGGCTTGTTGAAAGTCTTTGTTGACGGGAAACTATAGGCCATCCTGTTTTATCTCATGCGTCCGCGTGAGGCCGAGGGAAGATGAACTTTTAAAGGGGATCTCCCGCGATTTTTTGATATTCACCAATTTCAATAACACTTTCAACATATGTTCTCTTCGGCACCATGATGATATGCGTCAAATTATGCAACTGTACGTCATTTAGTTTTTTAGAAAACGAAATTTTAAATTTGTAGCCGATTCCGGAACGACGCTTGTAAACGCGGGCCACGCTGTGTGTGTGGCGCAGTGGCGTAAATCATGGGGCGGACAGGGGGGTCCTGACCCCCCCCTGTGTTCAGGCTGGGGGGGGGACACCCCTTGCAAGGGTCCCCCCCTCGAGATTTCTCATCCAAATGTCATATTTCAATTTCTTGACAGTCAAGGACAACGCACCCTCCATAAAACCAACTCTGAAATCTGAAACACTTTCATTGAAGAGAAACTAAGTACTTCTAGCCGTTACACACGATGGGGAATACCTTTATGCGTTAGCACAAAAAGTAGTACAATTTTTATTGCTTAATTTAACCCGAATGACGCAGCTGCGAAAATGCTAGCGCCTGCTTACGAGTAGCTATTAGGAACTAACTTGGCCATGTGATGTCCCTTACTATTGGATACTCAGTGCTATTTTTTCTGACCAGGCGCTGATGCTCATGCTTGTTTTGTTATTATTATTATTATTATTATTATTATTATTATTACTATTATTATTATTATTAATAATATTATTATTATTACTATTATTATATGTTAATGCATAATTTTAATTTTATATGATTAAAAATAAAGCATACAGATAAAAACAAAATGGCCGCCATTGCAAGATATCTGTCCCCTCTTGTGGTCTTTATGGATTTACGCCACTGTCTGTATGTGCAGTGCCTGGTAGTGTCTGGCATGCCTGGTAGCGTCTGCGCGCTGTCCCGTGTCCTCTCGTGTGATTGTGTTTTTTCGCGCCTTAAATTCAACGATGAACGTGCACCAACTCGTCCAACAAAAAGCTCTCTTAAGCACCGATCGTAGCCAAGGGGGCGAGTGTGGAACACTCAACTCAACAGGTAGAGCATCGGACGCGTAATTGGAAGGTTCGGGTCCCACCGGCGAAAATAGCGGTTTTGCGTCCACTTTAATTCCTCTCCATTTGGACAATAATTACTGCGCACTACAGTTAAAAGACAGCAATTAATGTCTGCTATGCTTCCTTGGCCTGACTGTCCTTTAGATTCACTCGGTTGCCTTGAAACGAAAAGGGACCCTCAGGAAAACATTTCCCTTCTTTCGTTCTCGCATATAGCTGGTTACACCTGTTTCAGTGAAGAAAATAAAATGCGGCTCCGCTAATATCAAACCTGAGGAAGTGCGTAGCAAGAACATGCGGCGATTCCCGTTCGTGGAGCTTCCACTACTGCGTTTACCACAAAAACGACGACGTCAGTGTTTGTGGTAAGCAAGTAGGGTTTCCCCGGCATGAGTAGAATGATAGGGTCTTTTAGCAAGTTACGAAAATACGGTACGCAAATACGGTAAGGCAGTACGGTCGCACTCCTCCTTTCCAGTGACAGTGCGTCCCCCCCGGACGACAGGTTCCTCGTTAACAATGCGTAGGCTGACAGGCCACAACGAGGCGTGACAACCCCACAGTAATTTTTGGAAAAGCTTTTGTGTTGTTGGGGTGCCTTCACAGGCAAAAGGTCGACGACCGGGAAAGGAGGAGCGCTACGGTAATACCGTACCGTATTTGCGTACCGTAATTCCGTAACTTGCTAAAAGACCCTATTGTTAGGGAGATTGGCAAACTCGGTGTGCGAAACTTGCGCTACTGTTTGCTGCGCTTTACCGACTTCCTGCTCGTTACGGCAGTTCAGATACGTGTCGTCTGCCGCGAGTTCCGTCAGGTTGTTTGCCCCTTCAGATGCAGCGCCGTAGAGCGCCGGTGAGAGGAGAAATCGTGCGCTCTTCGAAATGGTGGCGCCCTCTCTTGCGCGGCGCTCGATTCAGCCGCATGTTTCCGAAACGTTTTTAGCGTTGTTAAAGGGGCCCTGCGACGATTTTTCGTCTGCATTCTGCAGTGTTGGAATTCGTGTGGTGCCGAATATTGAGATTAACGCAAAAAGAACTATCGAAATCGGCACACGGTAACGGAAGTTATAAGCCGTCAAACTTCAAAACCCCAGCAGACGACGAGAAAAAACGTTCCCTTTCGCATTTCACTCTCCCACTGACATCGAAGGCCGCTTCCAATCACCGCGCGCCTCTTGCAGAGACGTACCGGACGACTGTCCTGGTGGTGGCTAGAGTTCCTGTATATGCTCCCTACGGGAGCAGAGTTGCGCATAGGTCCGCCATCTTGCCTGGCTGGCAACCATAGCTATGTGGCGAAGCCGCACTTTGTTTTTGCAGGCGACTTGCTTAAGCCTGCCGCCGATCGACGAAGCGTGTCGGCGATCGCCAGTCGACATGCCTGGCGTGCCAACAACCGCCGATGAAAGAAGAAACACCTGCTTTCGGGACTGTGCCACGAGAGTACAAAAGCGTTTTTTAGTCTATCCGATAACGCAAAGGCTAGCGTAGTGCCCAATAACATGCGCCGCCGCCGCCGCCGCCAAGTCAAGTGGCGCGAGCTATGGAGGATGAAAAACAACTGACAAACACGTAATACATGTCCTTCGAGATTCCGGGAGCGCCCATATCGCCACTTGCTACGCCTACAGCATCGATTATTTCACTATGTTTTTCGAAAACGGTGCTGAATCGACGTAAATACTTTGCTGTCGAAGCTTAAGGACATGAATCTAAAGCAAATGAAAGCACCAGTTCGTAGCTAACGAGCTACAGAGTGAGCGACGGTGACTTGATAGATTCTAGGTGAACGGCAACCGCTTTCGGCGGCGCGACCATGTTTTCCAGGCGTGGCCTGTGCATCAGCTTCTCCGCAATGCATGGTTGCTAGCGGCGTTTGGAAAACAGATGCGCAACTCTGCTACACTCTTATCACGGTAACGTTTAGGACAGCATGAAACGGCAAGTAACTTATAGTTTATAGGTTACATGGCTGTTACAACAATTTTATCTTTGTGTTTTCTTCATTTACCTCTCACATAAAGGTTACATCGACAGAAGCATGCCATTTTAAAAGCTAAAGCACCGCGATAGGCATTGTAACCTCTAGATTGTAACTTATAAAAGCACAGTGACTCATCCGTCAGGGGACCTACACTGTGGAGTGGAAGTTTATTGGTCAATGTGTCAAATCGCGATCTTTCTTGTTCAAGGTTGGCTTTAGCAATTGAACAGTGGATAATGTATAAACAGAACGGGTATTAGGTAACAGCACAAAAGAAAAAGAGTAGCAGCGATATTAGATTGCGGGATACCGTTGCAAGTGATGGTGGGGTATGAATTAAAACTGCAGTTCAATAAAGTGAGCCCACTTCACACGTAATTAAAGAAGTGGCATAAAATCCGAACAGACATGGGCACAACAACCGAAAAAATTATAACGATGCGATCGAAGAATAATTCCGTGGAGCGAGAAAAATATGTTCCGAGACTCGCAATACAATTTATCCGAATTTTCTTGTTGTCTTGTCTGTTTAGCTTTTTTTTGTCTTTTTTTTCTCGCGAAAGTTAACTGGCCGTAATGTGCAGCAAACGTCAGGTCACAGCATTGCACCATACACGCTTAACCGTCATCAATTTGCCAACACAGGAGAAAAAGATGCCGCTAAGTTCACAAAACATCATGCGACGGCCGCTCCAGTGTAAGCGCATAGAGGGATGTATGAGCTCGCGGTGATGGCGTGACTCACAAATGTGGCGTCTTACTGGCGCCGTTTCAACCAGTTTGAACCGCATCGAAGGAAGGACGCCGTCATCTCTCTGAGGCTTTGCACAGCTTGAGGTGTATGCCGGGAAGGGCATTCGAATGAGAGGCGGTTGGTGTGGTGTTTGAAGTCGCGCTTGTGCTGCTCTTTGTTTCATCGATTTAACCAGGTTTTACGCTCCTCGTTTTGATGATGTGCGTTGCCTAATGGTGTTTTGTACGTGAGTGACGCGTACCTGGTGACACAGTAAGCAAACACACTCGCAAACGCGCGATCCGCCGCAAATCAGCCACGAGGCAATGCAACGGGGACATGTTCAGTGCGCTGCGCGTCCGTTGCAACGAGCTGCATTGCCGATTCTTCGCCTGTCTGAGACTGGCAATTATCGAACGTGTTGCATCCGTTGTTACGGTGGCCGAAGACAGCAGCCAATATGATCTACACGTAAGTAATGTTCTCTGTTCAGTGCATTATTTGCTTGTGTATGTGTGTTTATGTCACGTGCTTGCAAGAATTTACGCTCATGCTTACGCTACTGTAAGAGGTGGGCCATGTCGGAAAAATAACTGATGTCATGTTTTATGCAATGCATTGTTATTGGCAGAATTCAGTTCGCGTTTGTCCTTACAAGACGGGTGTTTGGGCGTATATTATCAAACATCCGACCAGGATCATTTATCTTTTCAGTTTATCTGAGAAGCATGAAGGACAGAAGTTTAGCCCTTCTTGCTGTCATCGTGTTGGTACCTTGAAATTGCTCGATGAAGCCTGCAATCACGGTGTGAAATATTGTTGCCAGCATCAACAAAGTGCGCCATATCAGCGCTGCCCAGAAGATTTCTGAGTGCGCACTAACTTGCTCCTCTGGGTTTTTTGTCACGACTTGGTCGCAGGTAGATGATATCTGTGTGTGTGTATGTGTGTGTGTGTGGGTGAGGGGGGGGAGTGAATGAATGTTTTCGCGTGCGTGTGTGTGTAATGTGTGAGCGCGCGCTTGTGTGTGCGTGCGTGTGTATGTATGTGCGTGTATGTGTGTGAGATTGAGTGCGTCTGCGTGTGTGTGCATATGCGCGCGGGCATTCGTGTGTGTGTGTGTACGTGTGTGGATATGTCTTCGCGCGCGTTTTTTGTTGGTGTGCGTGTGTGTGAGTGGATGAGTTGGTTTGCGTGTGTGTGCATATATGTACCCGCGCGTTTGTGTGTGTGTGTGTGTGTGTGTGTGTGTGTGCGCGTGCGTGCGAGTGAGTTTTCGAGTGCGTGTTTGTGTGCTTGTGTGCGGGTGCTTGTGCGTGTGTGTACATGAGTGGGTGAGAGTGTTTGTGTGAGCGTGTGTATGTCTGCGCGCGCGTTTCTCTGTGTGTGTGTGCGTGCGAGCATGCGCGCGCGCGTGAGTGTGCGTGTTCAATTTTTGCTTTGGTCGGCTCAATGTTTCGGGTTTTCTGCCTTCACCATGTATCATCCCCACCAGACGGGCTTTCGTCAAACATTTTCTGTGCGTTGATCTTGACTTGAAACCTTACCACAAATATATACCGTAGTCATCTTCGTTCCATATAAGCACTCATACAGATCGCAATGTACGGGCGTTCAAAATTAAGATGACTTGAATTCATGCTTACGCTTCCGCTACTGCAAGAGGTGGGTCGTGTCAGAAAAAATAAATTGTCAGTCTTTGACGCAATTAATTGTTATCAGCAGTACTTGCTCTGCAGCGCTCGACTATACGTCGAACTGCGTCGCTATCTAAACGGGGCAGCTGCAAAGGATATGTTGCGCAAAAAATAATACGCTGTGGCTTAACTATATTTCAGATAACATGAATGCCAGCACTCGTGCAAAGTAGGAGTCCGAAGGGGGGACATGGTTGGTGTGGTTGGTATGTCTTTCGATGTCCTTGGTCCTCTGGCGATGTGAATCTGTTCTCACAATAAGGTCATTTTTGTTGTTGTTCTAGTTCTATTCTATGGTGAAAGCAACGTGCCATCGTGGTTAGAAAAGCTGAATCGGTATACATGTTCTGTAACTGTCATAGCCGGAGTGTTTTAAGGTACGTAAACAGCCCAAATATATTTTTTTTTCTTTTTTTTGCCATATTCATTGTCTTGCGTTGAAACTGTTTACAGCATACATCCTTCCCAAGGCATGCTGCGAGGATCTCCAGGCAGCTGGAAACTTCCCGACGCCGATATGACTTAAGTTCCGTGCAGCCCAGAATATGAACTGCCACGTGGAATATACTCCTTGAGGAAAACAATTAGGTACGAACATATTAAATCTCCACGTGAAATGCTGAGTATGGTCACTGAAAAACCTTGGTTCGCCGTGGTGGAGCAGTGGGTATGGTGCTGGGCTGCTGACCCGAAGGTCGCGGGTTCGATTCCGGCCGCAGCGGTCACATTTTCATGGCGGCGAAATCGTAGAGGCCCGTGTACTCTACGATATCAGTGCACGTTAAAGAACACCAGATGGTCAAAATTTCCGGAGCCCTCCACTACGGCGCCTCGCATAATCAAATCGTGGTTTTGGGACGTGAAACTTCAGATACTATTACGAAAAATGTTGATTTTACAATTTGTGTTTCTAATCACCTGGTGCCGTGTTTCTGCGACGAAAGTGTCTCTTACATTATAGTTTGCTAACTCTTGTGCTAAAGAGAAGCAAATTACATGTGGGATTAACGTACTTTTTCAGTTCAGAATTTTTGTTTCCGGATAAACGTATTGCACAGGATATTAGATTTTAGGAGCGCTTATGTATTGGTCAAGTGACACCCCCTTCTTTTTTTTTGTTTGGGGGGGGGGGGGGGGGGGGTTAGTATGTCTTACATTGCATGTTATCAGCAGTTGTGCGCAATGTGGCAGTAACCGTTGCCATAGTGTAAAACAACTGTACTCTTTTTTTAGGATCCACTGTCCAGCGAGGAGATTGCGGAATCAGCAAATTATATATTGTCTGAAGAAACATGATTGTGCGTGCATCAAGAGAAGGTTTTACTGCAGGTCCTGACCACCTGCTTCTGTAAATTTTTGCTGACCACAGGTGAAAGCAAGGAGAAAGGCTTTGAATACCGGTGGCCTTCTATCAGCTAGGTAATCCCTGAACCACTATTGAAAAAGTAATCAATAAACTTATGTGTATTGATGACTATCACGCAACTTTGATGCCTTTTGCTTTGAAGGTATGAAAGCAATAAAGTATGCATTCTTTTAGAATGGTTCACGTTTTTTCTCCTACAACTCCTTATGCACATCAATTTTTGTACAATGCTTGATTTGGTCTTCTTTTTTAATGTTTCTTTAGCATTACCTTTCGCTTAGGTACATGGTCTTGTACGCCTTCACAAGCTGTGTTCTACAGCACATGCTCAGGAAACTCGAACAATGCCCCTACATTGCAAAAGTTGTTATCACTATCAATTTCGTGTTTTGCACCCACGCAAAAAAATATATATATCTAATATTTTTTTAAAAATGCAATTACGTGTGATATAGTGGGCAAAGGCTTCTATCTTTTCAAACTGTTGAACCATTAAAAAGCATATCACCTGAACAAAATAAAGAAAGTGCATTTGGGTCACAGCAAAGGAGAAAGTAGGAGGAGTTGCACGTGTATTGTTATATATGCTGCACGTATGTGTTAATGGTTTGGGTGAGTTATTAGCATTACAGAAATGCAAACATTCCACGCATAGCCCAAGCGACAAAAGTAAAGGACTGAAAATCACCCTCTTTTTTGGCTGCCCTCTGGGTCTCATCGTCTTGCTTATGCGCAACGTGCCAGCAGGTATGGTATGCCGCACACATGAGTAAACTTAAGGAGAAGCACGATTCTGATCACACGTTATTTGCAGGGGGGCTCCATTCAGTGTAACCGCTCTACCTATGCTCCACCAACCCAGGTGTCGTCAAACAAAGGGTATGTGCCTCTTTTTTTCCTTCCGATCTTCTTTCTTCGACATATTCCGGAACAGTTACTCCGCGCATGATCGGCCCAGCCAAGTGTCGCCTAGCAAAAGAAGCGTGCGCACGCCTAATCTTTCGTACTTTCTTCTGCGCCTTTATTATGCTGTGTACACATATGTGCACAGAGTGACGAGAACGTTCACGGAGCATGTCATGTGGCCTGCCCCTTTCTGAATACACACGCTGGAGCTTTGGAATAATTCTGGGACATGTCAGAGCACGACAGTTGCGGTGTCTAGCAAGAGATGTACGTTTTCCTCATCCCACGAAAAAACAGAAAACAATGTCCTTTGGAGTTGGCTTAGAACTCGCATGCATCATAACGTCACACCTTCCACCACAAGCATCGAGTCGTTCAAATGGGGTCTGCCCATAAACGAGCAATTAAGATCAGGTGATTGACAGATATTCTTAATTATCAGTTGTGCCATGTGTGTCAGACAAGTATCCTCTCTTGATACCAATTACGTATAAGATTAAGCATTACAATTTCCATGTAGACGGCTATTAAAACCGCACAAGGAATTGCGAAAAAAAAAAAAAAAACACGAGGCACGCGCAGCAAGAAGTCCGAAAGAGTGGAAAGCCGTGCTTCCGTTGCTGCGGCACACCTGGCTGATCAATGCATGCGATGAGCGTAACCTCCTGGAATGCGTCGAAGAAAGAAGATCGAAGGAAAGAAGAGGCGCAGAGCGGTGGCCGCATAAAATCTCCCGCAAGCCGTTTTGTGTGAACAGTATACTGTGTACTGTGCAACGTAACCTCTATTTTTACGTGACAACGCTCGATATTGTGAACCGGTGCTAAAGGTTATTTCTGTGACGTCTGTCCTAAAAGTAAGTTTGTGCATTTTTAATAAAGGTTAATTTTGGAAAGGTTACTAGATAACTTTTATTTTATAAGTACACAAATTTGTGAAATTGTGCACCTTTAGTAAACGTTACCGTGCTTAGAGTGTTCGCAACGGCCACCACTAGAGTTCCTGTATATGCTACCTTTAGGTATACCTAAAGGTAGCATATACAGGAACTCTAGTGGTGGCCGTTGCGCAGCGCTCCTAGCGTCGTTTTGAAATTGTTTTCACATTTTCACATTTAAAAAAACAAATCCATCTGCATCTGAGGCAGTATAGAGAGAGCTTTTATCACTTTTAGCGCACAGTAGTGTGGTCTATCTGGGACCGAATGAATATTACGCGCGACTTGTCGCATCGAACCAATCAGAACGCATGGCCTATGTCGTCACTCCCACGTGGTGAAGCATCACTTCCAATCACAAAAATAGCCGCTGTATGTCGCTCCAGCCCGAAAACAGTGTCGTTTATCCGTAGAAATAAAAATTATAACAGCATTGTTTTGGGCCTTGCCACTCACGCAACGATATCGGTGCATTCCACAGTTCGAGAAGAAGTGATGAAAACGACACGCTAAATTTGTGTCGCAGGGCCCCTTTAAGTTCATTATAGCGATTACTTCTTCTTCGTTCTTTTTGTCCTCGCTCATTTAAGCCCGATTTGGAGCATTGCCAGCCTTGTTACAGCCTCCGTTGAGTGCTTTACAGAGAGCGTGACCAGGCCACATGAGATCCATGGATGGGCGACAAGCAGGGCCCCTAAAGTGCTAAGCACTTAAACACTGTGTACGGAACTAAGCCAGTGCTTCATATCATTTTACGAACGCGCGGGGCGAACTCCCCATTAAAACAGTTTTATAACAGTTGCATATAAGTGCACGTGTGCGCACAGGTTCGATCAATGCGGCACCTCTCCCCATTGGAGTTACATTCGTTCCAAAAGACCAAATGCTGACCAGTACGAAAAACAGGAGAAAACCTCTGCGGGGTAGTGGCACAGTAGTGTTAACATGCTTTTAGCCCTTCGATCCCCTTAAGCAAATAAACTCGACTTTTCAAGCACTCCAAGTACGTGCAGCGGGCCGAGACACGCACTTGCCGGAAACGGGAAGCGATTCTTGAGTACCCAACATCGCGGACTGATTTTCCGCGATATCAGAGCTCGTCCAGTGCTCGATGTTCCTTCCACTTGGTCTTCGTTGTATTGCGCTGTTTGCTTTCGCAACACAGGCGTACCGACTCGCCCAACGTTCCACGCTTAAATCGTTACTGGTTACTGCAAAAGTGGTGCAATACAAACCTTCCAGGGCAAGTTTACTTGTTGCAGCCATCGATAACTAACGTGTTATCTGTGGGTGTGTCTTCCCTTTTTATCGCGAGTAAAGGTTCCCTGCTACCGCGGCAATGTTCCGAAAAAGAACGCGCGTTAGACAAACGGAAAATCAATAAAGCTGAAGAAATCTGCTAGCAATGCGATATGTATAACGTCGGCATATTTTCCTTTTTTTTGCACCATTACTTTGGTGTAGTGAGTATATGTACGTGCCCTTTTTTATGATTAAGATCTTTCGCTTTTCCAGCAGGCCTCCGTCTCTCAACTACATCATTAGCAGCTGGCGCAGGTCAGTAACAGCGCTCCACGACTGTCGTCAACACGCAACGCTTAGTTACAACGTTAAGGTGGAAAGCTGTTCTACATCATGAACTTAGTTACGCCATAGCCACCGTCCGCAACCACGCCATTTACGAACGTGAATTTGCCTGGAGACGTTTAGAAAAGAATCGTTCTAACATCAATGTGAAGCCTCAAGGAGCGACGCCAAAACGCAGAAGATTTTCTTGAGCAACACAGGCTACCTAAGTGTTGCCAGCACTACAATTACGCGGTGTGCGTGTTGCGACTGTTTCACAGGGAGTCAGAAATCCTAATCCCGACAAGTGATGAGAGATTGCCTAAGAGTAACACACGTCGAAATGTTCTCGGTGAGAAATTTATGGTTTATTCAATTCCTCTGTCTCTGTACTGTTTCCGGCCAGTTGAGTCGTTTAGCTTTCAGCACACTCGATGCTCTTGCAGAGCCATCGTTTCCTGCGGCGGTAATGTTTCAGCGAGGCAACGAATTTGTACTGGGAAACATTACCAGCACTTTAAGCTCCGCCATAACTATGTGGAACTGCTTCGGAAGCCGCGGATGCAACGCCGAATTCGTGAGGTACATCACGCAATACGGGTCTGATTTTCCGAGTCCAGTCACAGTACTTGTTCCATTCCACGGCCCGTGGGCGTCGCTTCCCAGGTCTATCGAGTGGTTCCAAAAGTACCACTCGAACATACAGTGGGTGTTTTCCGTGCGTCAGCACGAACAGGCTTTACAGGCATTGAACGGTCACGTCTGTCAAGTGATAACCGTCACCCAGACCGAAATCAGCGTGCCGTCAGATGGCTACCGAAACTGTTCAACCCGGCGTCTGCTGACCACGGCGCAAGATGGCCACTTGAGAGACCACGTACCGCCTGTAGGGACATTCGCTAAGAACGAAGAGATAAGGTACGCCATACATGATAGCAGCACGAAACTTTGCTTTCAACGCCTATGGATACTAGCACAATTAAGGGACATTCACAGTGCCCTCAACAACACTTTGTTGGAGTTCTGCAACGACGGTGGAACAGACTCGCTCCTGTTCGACAGACGCGTGGATTTTGTCCTCGATGCGCCGAGCCCCAAACAAGCACCATCGTATTACAGATATGCTACAATGCCACCATTTTCAATCTGTTTTCTGACACGTCGACGAGGACCCATCGCCCCATCTTTTGTTTCGACGTGGATGTCCTTCTTCGCGCTCGTCCTGTTATTGGCTCCTCTGGCAGCGGTAACCACTCTGGTAATGAGCATTAAAACACTTCGACGCCGAAGTGACGCTCCGCATCATTCAGACTGGATGCTATTCTACTTGAGCACCTATCTAGGGCGGTGTCCACCTCCGCTGGCAAAGTCGAGTTCAGCTTCTGTAAGAGTCGCTTCGGCCGCCTGGATGATCGGCATGTTCTTTCTTCTGCAGTTTACTCAAACGAATCTCACCGCACAACGCAGTGTTCCAGACCACTCGCCTCAAGTAAGACACGCTGCGGAGCTGTACTCACTCCTTGACAAAGGCAACGTGTTGCCATGTATGGGTTATCCAACTCACGAAATCACTTATAAGTCCTGGAAAAACGCGGCGCAGGCATCTCCGATTCTGCGATCCGTCGAAAAAATGCGGGAAAACATGCCTCAGTCATAACGTAGAAGGCGATTGTATTCGAAGAGCTCTGAATGGCACTCACGTTGTCATGAACCCATGCCGTGCTCTTATGAACTACGGAATCCCTTTCGGACTTGTACTTGGCGAAGAAAGTCTCCTCACATACCATCGCTCGATGCCGACGCATTCAAGATACCCTCTAAGGTAACCAAAACGTCTTTTATTTAAACCTACTAAATCGCATGCGGCTACACGGAGTTTTTGTTTGGTTGCAAAAATTACTTCAAATCAGTTATGCGGTATTCCGCAAAACTCGTTTCTGATATTCTTTGTCGATGTGCTTTCAGCTGCCAATTACTTCGCCCTCCCGCTACGCACTGCTAGATTGCTCATTAGCTCAATCGGTGGAGTGACCCATAGAGTTTCCTACAAATACACAAGAGGGAACTCTGACGCTAGTGTCTAAGGGAGCTGTAACGCGTGGCGCCTCAGCCAGCATGGGAATGATGGATAGTACACGGATTTGTCCAAGCTTCGTTCTTTCGGCTACGTTTGGCCCCGCTTGGTCTGGAGCCACTTTGTCGGGAGACGAAGTTCAGCAAATGTTCAGCAGTTCCATTTCCCCACCTGAACCTCTTAGGCTCACCACTTCAAATCGGCTCACGAAGTTCACAACGATCCTTTCTTTCATCTGAAACAAAACCAAAACACCAACAATAAACAAAGCCACAAATGCGTCCGAAGCCCACAAGCACGAAGCCTCTTCAAATCCGAATACTACCAATCATTCCCATGGTAGCTGAACGATCGCAGCGCCAACGTTCCCCTTAGTAAATATTGTAGGAAACTCTATGGGGCGGCCACCCCGGAAAGGTCCCGGGTTCGATTTCTGTACCAGGATGAATTTTTCGGCGACAAATTAAGAAGCTTTCTTTCTGAGAAATCTGTACGGATTTCCTTGTGGCGTCCTACTACAACCGACTGGCTGTCAGTTTACCTCTGTTAACTAGTACGCCACATTGCGGAGTTGCGCAGAAGTGATTTGCGAAACTATCTCGAGAGTTACAGTGAATTATTGTTTTTCTTTATTTTCAGCGTGTTTAGCTATCTCTTTCAAGCTGCACCTGAACGCACTTATTCGCAATGTCCATGCAGTACAGTGAACATGGCAATACTCTCGTTTATCAGGCTTAATGATGTCTCCTGTTACCGTCGCAGACATCAACACCGGCGCCTGCTTCTCATGCTCGAAGAGTCGGGGATCAGTGACGTGAAGAAGAACCGCAAAATGAAGAGGAGGCATTCTACGTGCCCGCAATGCAACACTTCCGTTTCCTTCGACTTGCCTTTCAGTTCCTGTATGATCGTCTTCTTCATCGGCTGCTGCTTGTCGCTGCTCGCCTTCTTCGTCGAGGTAACTCATCCCCCCGCATTTCCGAAGTGAGCGCTAGCCTTGTGGTTTATTAGATGTGAAGCATCTAATGGCGAAGCTTAATCCGGTGGTGGTGGTGGTGGTGTGCCGCGTGCCCACCCTTACTGCGCATGCGCAAACCCTTAAAAAATAAAAATAAAAAAACCTCCTCTCCCCCTCTCTCTCCTCTAGGCATCCCTCCCCGCGGCAACCACACCCTCACTGCGCATGCGCCTACCCTCCTCTCTCCCCTCTTACACTCCCCCCTCTTTCCTCTAGGCATCCCTGCCCGCGGCGTCTACACTCCCACTGCGCATGCGCGTCCCCCCTCTCTCCTCTCCTACGCTCCCCCCTCTCTCCTCTACGCATCCCTGCCCACGGCGTTCACACTCCCCACTGCGCATGCGTGTCACCCCCTCTCTCTCCTACGCCCCCCCCTCTCTCCTCTACGCATCCCAGCCTACGGCGTTCACACTCCCCACTGCGCATGCGTGTCACCCCCCCTCTCTCTCCTCTCCTACGCTCCCCCCTCTCTCCTCTACGCATCCCTGCCCGAGGCGTCCACACTCCCCACTGCGCATGTGCATCCCCCCCTCTCTCTCCTACGCTCCCCCCCCTCTCTCGCCTCGCGACGCCGACGCAGGCAGCGTCTGCTAGCGAGTTTCTTGGTTGAAAAAACCGACTGCTCGCGCTGCACAACCGTTCACTGGCCACCCCGTATATATGGCAATGGATCTTGACCTCCAAGGTGGTGCCGGTGGGAGATTTCTCCTGTGCGTTGTTGAACAATAAAAATTCGCAGCGTGCGCGTTAACTAAAAGCGGAGTGCGGGTCTCTGTGTCCAGTCGGAGTCTTCTGTCTCTCATTGCCCATTAGCAGCGATTGGCATGTTCCAGTAAGAAACACTGCTCCATCACTGCCTGCTTTGCGCCTCCCCAGTTTTCTCTCCTGCGCAACGCTGCGATGAGCGCCAGCGTCAACGCCGCCGCCAGTGTAAGCGTTAGCGCCCGCTGCTTCACATCTACACATGGTTCCCTTTAGCGGGAGATGGTGTAATTTTTTCTCTGGTAGTATTGATCAAATGAAGCGTGAACAAGTAGGCTATACCACACATACACCACACTTGAGGATTTCTTTCGCACCCGTGTACTTTCTGGAATAAATATGTGTCACAACCTCTCTGCTACCTGCGTCTACATTCGTGGACATGACTTCTTAAGCAATTTACCCAACAGAAATATCCTCAACGTCATTAAAGAATTACCGGGCCTGCGCAGAACACGCAGCGCTGTCACAGCGAAAGCTGGAACAGCGTCCTTTCGAGAGCCCGTTGTAGACTATTTTGGGGCAACTAATACAAGTACACATGCAAGTTACCCAGTACCCCGTAAACCACCGTAACATTCAGGAAGTTGGGAAGCACCCAATATGCCACTGTTCGTTATTATTCTGCGGATAAACGAGGTACGCGCTACACATATGTAAGATATTATGCGCACTTCGTGCTGTGGCTGATGACGCTGAAGAATTATGCCTATCTTTTATAGTGGGTTGGAAGCATTGAATGACCCACTCGTTGCGCAATTCGAATTGTGTGACGCCTGGTTGCTATTTTACTCTTCTACGATGCTATGTTATATATGTTAACGCGGTTCCTTGCCCAACATGACACCTGCATAGCGTGTTTTAGCGAAGGAGTTTCAAGAACCAGCGTGGCTCTGTGAATACTCCTCGGCCACGCAGAGGTCCTCGGTTCAAATCCCATCCATTCCTCGAAATGTTTTTTTATAATTACATTTATTTTTATTTCTCGCGATAGCGTAGCGGTTACGGGCACCAGCGTTGGCGGTGGCGTATAACTACGGCGCCTAAATCGGCTCTTGTTGTGATCTCAATACAGCTTTCGCTGTAATATAATAAGGGCCTTTACCACCAGCACTGTCTCCAGAGTCATGGCCGAGAGCAAGGATTGGCTGCTTACCAATGGCTAGGTAGGTGGTTGGTGGAATCAATGAATAACAACAACTACCGATGGTATCTTTCGTCCAGGTTGACTCCATTGCTTGATATTGAGAAGTGAGGTTAGAGGGGATCGTGCTTGATTGACGATGATCCAAGGGTGGCCGACGTTCTTAGAAAGTTTTTTCTGGTTTAATATTTTACTAACTTTTCGCGATAGCGGTTACGGACACCGGCGGCGGACAATTACCCCACTGCCACTGCGATCTGATAAGAGCTTTCGCTGTAAAACCTGCGCCTTCGTCATTCACACTGTCCTTCAGGGTTGCCGTTGGTGGCTACTTTGCGCCAAATTGGCTACTTTTGGACCCCGTTGGCGACGAAAACTTCCAGTTGGCGCCATGGCTCTCTTTTAAACTTGTGGTTTTACTGATTCAAAATGGTTTTATTTATTCATCAATAGTAAAGACTTTGTTGATAATACCGCTTCTGTTCTACTTGGCTAGAAATTCGGCGATAATTTCAAATGACGCGGCTACTTTGCCTACTTTGGCGTGGGTTCTGGCACCTTTTCATGTCCACCCAACGGCAACCCTGGTGTCCTTCAACCTAGACGGAGCAGCAGAAATGAACATTTACGGCCGGTGTGCAAGGAAAATGAAACGGCAGTGTGCAGATCTCGCAGAGCGCGGCTGCCTGGGCCTAAGTGCATAAAGCTTTGCATAGAATATATGTTTTTCTACATACAAAAGTAATGGGACCAAAATTGAGGCTACTGGTCTTTGTAATCATTTCAAAAAAACGTCACAGCTTCACCGCTAAGGGTGAAGCAATGAATGCGATATAGTAACAAATTGTAATGTTATACGAAGTGAGGCTGGCAGCTAACTCCTCTGGATCCGGTCTCACGCAACTCCACAAAACGCTGGTTTAAGAGAATACGGCCGCTCCAAGGATTCTTCACACATTCTCTTCGCGTTGAGAGCGCAGCACGTAGAAGGGTATACCGGAGATAGCGAGATAACGAGCGCGCCAGCGACGACCGCGCTCGTAAAATAAAAGGTCGCTCGAGGGACAATGCCACTTACATTAAACGCATACTATGCACGAGACATAGATGTAATAACACTAACAAAACAAGAAATACTCGATCTCTGCGTGGCCTAAAAAAAAAAGCTCTGCACCTTAAATAAATTTTCTTCATTCAATTATACTATGTCTGATTATCACCAATGGTATTATGATAAAATGGTGTACTATAAGTTATAGTAATTAGTAAACACATATGTCGCGATGTAGTTTCACCACTGTTCGTATTTATGTTCGTATTGTTTGCATTTATTCCTTTATTTCATATTGTGTTACACAGACGTTCTGTGAGGCCGTTGAAGTGTAAATAGAAGATAAATACTTTATTCTGTAATCATTGTTTGCTTATGTATTTTGCTGTATGTTGCCTATGTACGGGTGGCAGGAGCTCTGTCAAGCTGCGACGAAGCAGCTTTTTCTCTTGCCACCTTTTTCTGTTTTATCGTGTAAACAAAGAACGAAAATAAAAACATGATTGATTGATTGATTGATTGATTGATTGATTGATTGATTGATTGATTGATTTATTTATTGATTGATTGACAACTAGCGGTCATTTAGCTTCATAGTGTGCTGCGTATTGTTGCAAAGGATCACTTTGCTGGTGAAACTACCATGTTCGACGATCGTTCAACGGGCTGCGTTCCAGGACCAACCTCAAGAGTATTTTTTTTTCTTCGTTGGAAACGAATACAAAAAAGAAATCAACTGCCCATGCGTTTCGGGCCTAATAGTTGATTCTTTTTATGCAAAGAATGAGGCCGATTGATTGGGGAATAATGAGCTATTTAGTTACATGCTAATTAACATTAATTACTGAAGCTCACACAAAACAACACATTTCTTCATTTTCTTTCTTGGAATGTAACACTAAGTGTCTTGGAACCATGCCATGCAAGTTTGGCGCATTTGCAGACGGTGCATCATAATTCGTGAGTGAAAGTGATAACGTGACTTTACATGACGAGTTTATCACTGACGTCACCGCTTGGTCTAAGGTGGCGGGCCTGTCGCGGATGCAGTAGAAAACAGGAGGAGGTGCAGAAAAATTTCTTTTTCGGAGGGGGGGGGGGGACCTCCTTGATTTGGGGGGGGGGGGGGGGCTACGCCACGGATCTTAGGTGAATGAATAGAGAGCCCTGAGTTTATTGGTTCCTTACGCGCACGGTACGCGCCACGTATGCAACAAAGAAACGCGAAAGTTAAAAAACTTTTTCTAATGAAACGCCCCTGTGCTACACAAAACAAAGGTGCTTTCGTTCAGACAAAACGGGCTACAGCAGCGAAAACGAGATCGCCATGGCAACAATGGCAGCACCGAGGAAAATGGCGCATATCCCCTGCACTGCTCATGTGTGAGCTCTCACTGCAATTCGTTATCGTAGGCGCGGACGGTCAGTAATCGTTACATTCCACAGATGCAACCTCATCAAGTGCGCAGATAGTTTAGCCTAACGCAGCACTGACAAGTTAGCCTCTGCGATCGGCTGAGGAGCCAAATGAAGAGCTTGACAGCAAGTACACTGAACACTGGTTCACACGCACTCCACGACGAAGGGGTGCATCGCCGCGCTGAGATGCATAGGTTGATCATCTAATTAGCACCAGCGCCGAGTGACGTTCTTATTTCTCTTCCAAGCCCTTCTGGTTTTCCGAATATTCATAAAAAATGCCCCCACCTCCCCGAAGGAAATCGTGAGGAAATGCGAATGCATTTCGCGCGCGCTTCACTCCATTTATATATGGTGGTTGTGGTTCGAAGAAGGAAAAAGGCGCCTAATTTCTGCAGCCCGGTCGGGAGCACGGCGAAGCGCCTTTTTTTTTTCTTTTTCTTGTTTTTTTTAATTTTTTTATTTATTTTTTTTAATTTTTTTTTCATATATAGCTCCGCCGAGCTCCGCCGCAGACGGCTTTTAGTTAACGCGCACGCTGCGAATTTTTATTGTTCAACAACGCACAGGAGAAATCTCCCACCGGCACCACCTTGGAGGTCAAGATTCATTGCCATATATACGGGGTGGCCAGTGAATGGTTGTGCAGCGCGAGCAGTCGGTTTTTTCAATCAAGAAACTCGCTAGCAGACGCTGCCTGTGTCGGCGTCGCGAGGCGAGAGAGGGAGAGGGGGGGAGCGTAGGAGAGAGAGAGGGGGGGGCGCGCATGCGCAGTGGGAGTGTGGACGCTGCGGGCAGAGATGCCTAGAGAAGAGAGGGGGGAGCGTAGGAGAGAAGAGAGGTGGGACGCGCATGCGCAGTGGGAGTGTGGACGGCGCGGGCAGGGATGCCTAGAGGAGAGAGGGGGGGAGCGTAGCAGGGGGAGAGAGGAGGGGAGGCGCATGCGCAGTGAGGGTGTGGTTGCCGCGGGGAGGGATGCCTAGGGGAGAGAGAGGGAGAGAGGAGGTTTTTTTTATTTTTATTTTTTTTTGAAAGGGTTTGCGCATGCGCAGTAAGGGCGGTCACGCCGTACACCACCACCACCGGATTAAGCTTCGCCATAAGATGCTTCACATCTAACACCTGCCGGCGCGCATACCTCCTCAACCTATCCTCCTCCTCCTCCTCCGCGGACAACGCCAACGCCGCACAACGCCAACGCCGCACAACGCCAACGCCGGATGCCTGACATAGCCCGACTATGAAATGCATTCGCATTTAAAAAGTTGTCTAGACAGACTGGCACGAAATCTTAAAATAACAGAGAGCTGAGTTACTTGGTAAGTATTCATTCTAAAAGACAGGGCGTGCAAACACGGACACAAAAGAGAAGCCAAAAGAAACCACAAACGCCTACTAACAACTCCAAAGGCAAACAACGGCGGCAAAGAAGGCACGAGAACTTGTCTGTGCGTGCCTAGGCAATAAGTAAACCTCAATCCGGCACACGTGGGGTTCTACGTGAAAGATAACTGCTGTGGCATTTGATTTCTTCTTTACGCAAGTTAATCGATGGTCGACTCACGCATGCGCTACCACTATTGTCGATATGCCACACCTCAATCATTAAACGCCCTTCTTGATTGCTTAATGACCCCGGGCGCAGCTAATAAGCAACGGTGCGTGGTAAGCAACGGCGCGGAGGGTTTTTTGCGGACACCCGACGTTTTACCTCGAGCTTTAAGAGCTTCGCTCTTAAATGTAAGCCTCAAGCTCCTCAGCGGTGGCAGTATATTGAACTACTAGTTCCTCCTTTCAACTTCGCAAGTGCTCGTGATGTGAACTTCCAGAAGTATTCGAGTTTTTAATACCAAGGAGGAGGAATAAACGTTTATTGCACGAAACGGTATCGCGGTGCAAACCCCGCGTCTACCCTAGGGGGGAGGTCTCCTCATTCCAGGAACCCTTAATACCAAATAAAAGGAATTACTGTGAAATGTGTCGTTTGTGATTTTGCTATGCCAGTTACGCAACAAGGAAAGTTGCGGCCTAGACCTCCTTCTGCATATTATGCTGCTATGTAACATTCTTTGAATGAATAAAAATCTTCTTCTTCTTGGTATCATCGACGTGAGGATTAACGCAAGTATGAAATTTGTTTTTCTCGCGGTATCACTTTTTGTCGCGATATCAGCGACATGGACACTCCCGGTGGGTTACCGTCATGTTCGGTGTGAAATTCAAATAGTTAAAAGCTACTAGCCCATCGTATGTTCTACGCGAGACTAAAAGCGCTCGAGCGCTAACAACGAACGTGGCTGAAGCAGAGATTAAATGTGCCAGCAATCTCAGTCGCACGAAGCCATGTGCGAGGCGGCCTGCCGTCGATGACTCCTCAAGCAGAGAGGAAACGACCTGTCCGCCTTTCGTCTGGCGAAGTAGCATGAAAGGGTGCCGGTGCGTGCGATGGGAGGAGGAGGGGGCTGCGTGGCTCGAGCGGCACCGTTAACTTTGATCAAAAGGGCGCGGTCGTGAGCGCCCGCGTGCGCACTTTCTCAACAGACATCACCAGACGGGTCGTATACCCTTGTACGTTCTCTGCTCTCGCCGCTTACTTCACATGGAGACGACAGACAGCACAAAAACCACTTCGCTCCATGGAGCGGCCGCATTCTTTTGCACCAGCGTTTTGGAGAATTACGCGACATTGAATCCAAAAGAGCGTTGCTCCTAGCCGTACCTCGTATAACATACCAGTTCGTCGCTATCATTTTCCTTGCCTCACCCTTGAGGCAAAACTGATATTTTAATGTTTTATGCCGGGATCCACCGATACTTTCGTGACGCAAATCCGCCACGGATATGGCGTTGATAAAAGGACGCGAACAGATGAGAAAGAACAAAATTAGAAGAGAGTTTCCCTTCCCCTCCGAAGCGAGAGGTTTGGGGGCCGCATGCGGCCCGCGGGCCGCGTGTTTGAGACCCCTGCTGTATAGTCATCATAGGCGAACTTCATAAGCGACCTCGTAAACTTTTTTGTTTTTCTTTTCTAGGTTGCTATCATATAACCCAGAGTTTATCTAGGAGCCTTTATCTGTGTGTCCTTCGCTTTCACAGCATATTTCTTGGAGTAATGTCAGCGCTACAAAAACGAACCCTGTCATCCTGGTTTCAGCTAATTGTGCAGCCCTGAAATTTTAGCTTCACAAATCGCTCTTTCAGGAGAACTCATTAATGACCTGGTTGGTACTTGCTCCCTGACGTGACTGTTGCCAAAAAAGACCAAAATTCGTGGAAAAAGCGGCTGGTGACTGCTCATATCGAGCGGTCACAAATGTCAAAACAGCTTTGTATAGGCTCCATATGGGCCTGGTATTCTTTAATAAGCTCTGTGCGGTGGAGATCTCTTGCGAAATATGTGTCTTGCGTATAACTGATAAATGCAATGTTACAATTCGGCCAAAGAAAGCATAGGGACATTAACCGTTGTCTTTTAACTGTAGTGAAGTAATTATTACGCAAATTGAAAAGAATTAAAATGAACGAACAATCCCCTGCTTAGGTGGAATCCGAGCGCACAACCTTCGAGCTTCTCTTCTAATGGAGCTATAACGTAAGGCGCTTCCCTGTTTGCTTCGTTCGTTATTTCTTTATGCAGTGGCGTAAATCATGGGGGGGGGGGGGACAGGGGGGGGTCCTGACCCCCCCCGTGTTCAGGCTAGGGGTGACACCCCTTGCAAGGCTCCCCCCTCGAGATTTCTCATCCAAATGTCATATTTCAATTTCTTGACAGTCAAGGACAACGCACCCTCCATAAAACCAACTCTGAAATCTGAAACACTTTCATTGAACAGAAACCAAGTACTTCTAGCCGGTACACACGATGGGGAATACCTTTATGCGTTAGCACAAAAAGTAGTACAATTTTTATTGCTTAATTTAACCCGAATGACGCAGCTGCGAAAATGCTAGCGCCTGCTTACGAGTAGCTATTATGAACTAACTTGGCCATGTGATGTCCCTTACTATTGGATACTCAGTGCTATTTTTTCTGACCAGGCGCTGATGCTCATGCTTGTTTTGTTATTATTATTATTATTATTATTATTATTATTATTATTAGTATTATTATTATTATTATTATTATTATTATTATTATTATTATTATTATTATTATTATTATTATTATTATATGTAATGCATAATTTTAATTTTATATGATTAAAAATAAAGCATACAGATAAAAACAAAATGGCCGCCATTGCAAGATATCTGTCCCCTCTTGTGGTCTTTATGGATTTACGCCACTGGTGTGGCGTAACGTGCCTACTCTTTTCCAACCCGCCTCGCCCAGTGGACGGATGCAGCACGCACTTTCTTCTACGAGGCAATGACGACACGAGCACAGTTGTTCGGTTTTGTCAGCTGCATAGCACGTTAGTCATCGTTGAAATCGGGTCCTACAGTAAGCACTCACAATATTGAGCAACGAAAAGATCGATGTGGGTCACGTCAATTGTTTCACGCGCCGGCGCGCTGAAATCAAAAGGCGATGCTCCCGCGCTATAAGATACTAGCTGTAATCATTGCGGAACTCGTCACTGGTAAGTTCAGACGGGCTGGCACAGCTTGATTCCGCTTCGGATGGCATCGCCAGCTGGCTTTTCGCGTGATAAAAGAAGCACGTGAGCTACGTTTACACCCTGGCCAGCCATGGCGGCGTGTAACGTATGCCGTGACGTCATCGCATACCCACCACGGAGCAGCTCCCTGTTTCGGTTTCGGTTTTGACGCATCGTTTATTGCTTAACTTAAATTATTGACGAGTCTCTGAGCAAAATGAACCACACTGTAAAAACTACTCGTCATTTTGATGGCCATTTCGTCGTCATTTTTGACAAGCTGACGGCATCATCTGGAGAGAACAGTGAAATCGCCGTCAAAAGCAGTGGAGAGAGCGACGAGGAGGCGAGCAAAAACACACGGGTATGGCACGGGCGCTTTGGTTGGTCTCCTTGTAGCATACGTCACGGGACATCACTCAACACGTGTCCTTGGCTAACTCTCTCTCTCTCTCTCTCGCCGTCTCCCCGTAGATGCCCGCCCGAGTCACCCGCCGAGCCGCCGTGGCCACTGACCGCCATTGCTACCGCGTGTGTTTTTTTTCCTGTTTTGTGTCCTTTCGTTGTATTGCAAAGACCGCGTGCGCGTTGCTGTTGTGCTCGCTTGATTGCCTTGGATTGCGTATTGGAGGTGACACATCGTGGAAACTGCGTACCAGAAGACACAGCCCCGAAGCTAACGCGCCTGCAAAAGGTGAGTGTTCTTTCCATGTTTTCATTCTTGCAAAATTCCGGGATTAGCGCCGGGCCGTGCTCGCGCCAGGGTTGCAGAAAGTAGTACCATTTTGGCGCGAAAGTGCTTGTGCCCTACTTATCGAGAGTTCGGGGATATGAGGAAAGAACACGAAGCATAGCTGAACTCAGTGGGGAAAAATGGTCGCAGCCGATGGTCTAGCCAGGCACCTGACGGCTCTGTGGCGCTTGTGTGTGTGTGCTTCGGCCAGTTGGGCTTGGCATATCTCGTTTCTTGCGGCCGCGCGCCTGTCACGCTCGTATTATAGTACAGTCAGAATCACAGTTGTCTGGAGCGACCAGCCGGCCGCTACAGCTGCCGTTTTCTGCAAAAATATGCAAAGACCGACGCCGTAGTGATACCAAACATGGTCATACCGCATGCTAGGCCCTTGTGCTATAATTCAAGCATGAACGGAAGCTTGTAGCCAACTCGACGGAGAAGCTGCGGTCAACAGTGTCGACAGCCACGCGCTCCGCTGTTCTAGACAAGTGCGATTCTATCTACGTTCTTCGTTTGTTGTTGTCCGCGGGTTTCAAATGTGCCATGCTGCCGCGGCGGATGCTGCAGGTTTGTACGCGCAGGCGCTGCAAAACTACAACCGTCTCACTTTTTTCTTCCCACGTCGGGTTCCGGCAGGCATTGTGTGCACGCGTTCCTATTATATCTGCTTTTGTAAAAAGATGCCAGCCTTTTTTCGTTTTGCAATTACTCTCGACGTCTGTTACATCGAGGTTAATTATTTTTGATGAATGCGGATTCGATCGAAACAATGCGGGCGTAAGATGGCTGTTTTCCTGCGTGCTGTCGGTGAAAATAAATATACGTCGCTACTCGCACAAAGCTTATTATAAGGCTCACGTTGAGTAGAATTAAGGACACCATGCATAACATACGCGGTTAATGTTCATGGCCCTTCCCTGTCTACAGAAGGGTGCCCTTGTGCGATAGATTTCCGTGCATGATGCGGGAACAAATCGTGCACTGGTTTTTCAATTCTTGAGATCAGAAGTTGAAGTTTAACAATGTTCATTCCGGCAGTGCATGTGTCTATAATAAATTTGATGTTCTCGGCCGAGGTGGACGAAAATGCTCTTCAGTTATTTGTCCTGTATGGTCTATGCGGCGAACGGTTCGATCATCGGGTGTGATGGAATAAACAGTAGAACATACATGCAAAGTGCACGTCATATAATAACCGTGTGGAACAATGTTATAAATCAGGTTAGGGGGTGCGGTAGGGTAGATCGACCAAAAAAGCGATTTTTGTTTTATTACTATAAAATACACACTCTGAGGCATGGGCGTCGGCAGGGGAGTGCAAAAGGGGCACTTGCCCCCCTCAAGCCACCCAGCACGTTCCCCCACCCAAGCTGCACCAGTGCTCCATCCACTACCCCAGCCGCAGTGCAACACGGGTTTGCACCCCCCAAGACAAAATCCTGCCGACGCCCATGCTCTGAGGAGCAAAACGATGCCTTGGCGAGCGCGTTGAAATGCTCCAAGCCCTTTAAAAATGGCGCCAAAGACCGCGCTGCTTATCAGATACGCGGGCTCATTTTCATCATCGTTTCTGCGTGTACGCATTTTTTAAATGATAACTATGGCTAGATCGGTTGAATATATTCACTTCTAATCACTTTCACACATTCTGATCGCAAATTTTCGACCCAAAATGCGTTTCTAGCGGAATTATTGCCGTATGTTGTGGGCACCTTCCGGGCGTGACTTTAAACAAAATGGCGCGTTTTTCTCATGATCAGTTCTTCAAAATTTTCCAAACTTGATGTACCTTTCCCAAAAAACTACCCGACCGATTGCGCTCAAATTTTCGCACATTATACCTAATTCCCTTCGAAATAGTCTGAACTTAAAACCTTGAAAAACTAAGTTACAATTAAGAAAGCAAAAAATATTGCTTGGAAAGTCTCCCTCATGGCATGTGACAAGTGAGGACAATAATTTTTTCCCGTGTTAGACAAACATAACAGTCAGTTTTTTATAGGTTTGGATCAGGCCCGTAGCCAGAAATTTTTTTTCGGGGGGGAAGGCACCTGTTGAAAACCTTGAAAACCCCCTATTTTTCTTATTTTTTTCTCGGTAAAACACCCCCCTCAATCCAAATTTCGGGGGGGGGGGCGCAGCCCCTAGGGCCCCCCCTGGCTACAGGGCCTGGTTTGGATTAATACCAATATCATGTTGAATAAGCGTGTGAAATATCACGGCCATACTGTTTGTGGTTTTTGAGAAAAGGTTCAATGAATTTAGTGTCCCAGTATGAAATTCGGCGCTCCACCAGAAGCAAGTTAGAAAAGCTACAGAGTCAAAATTTAGCAGACTGAAGGCCATGTGCTCTTTTATTAATCACGCACAGTTTCATGACATAATATTGTACAGTTCCGGAGATATAAAGCTGAAACCAGATAACCTGTGTACCATACGACACCCCCCTTAAGAAGTCAGTATTCTGATCTTGGAAAAACCACGTACATTGGGGTGAGTGTGCCATCTTGGTTTCGAAAAATTTGGATATTGAAGCACCAAAATTCGTTATTATGGCACTGACGTCGTCGCCAGGTGAGGTGTTGTACGGCTTTTGAAGCCTCATTAAATACATGTGCGTTGAGGAAGGTACACAAAATGAATTACAAAATGAATTTGTCAATGTTGTAATCAAAGCAAGCAAGTTATATTACATAGGTGACAAGGTGCCTTTACTTAAAGTAATCAGTACTGGTTTGCTTCAATTACCACAGGTTGGAGGCTGTCTACATCAATTTGAAGCGGAGTGAGCACAGGTGCTGCAGCAACAAGGAAGCTTGCTTGACCAAGGTAATGTCTGAGGATGATGTTTTCGTGCATGTTTTTGATACACTTGTGTCAATTTCTACATTACTGATCAAGACGAATTGGCCCTTAGTAATGAACGAAGGGAATTTTAAGGGCTAATTTTCTTGTTTGACACAACCTTAATTAAAACCAGCAGATAATGAAGCCAAGGAAGGCATAGGGGACATTATTTGTACTGCTTTGTATGGTCATAATTGTGGTATAGATATGAAGAAAGCAAACTGGACAAAAAGACAACTTGCTGCCAGCAGGGACCACACCTGCAAACTTCGGATTCTTTTTTTCGTTCACATTACTTTCTTCCCATCTATATCACAATTACTACAATGCACTTAAATACAGTTAACATTCCTATACCTTTCTTGCCTTCATTATCTGCTGTTTTCATAAAGATTCTTAGAAATGTATTTTGCTCTAATAACTCAAGTGCCTAATGCGCAGGACAGCAATGCATGCAGCTGAACTACAGCTGTAAGATATCGCTGGCCCGGGCGCTGTTTCTGCGTTCAATATTCCTGGAAACATTCCTGTGTAGTCATGTATATTTGTCATTGTTGCCACACTCCGGTGCACAATTTGTATATGAGACACTACAGAGTCCATTCGAATGTTCACAATGTTAGCATACCATGTGTGAATGAGCACTGTTCTAAAAGTTTTAGAACATTTAATGCACTACATGTGCATGTTTCACAATTTCATGGACCTCACACCAGTGCTCCTCCAACTTTCTCGAAGGGAACATTCAACTGCCCTCACAGATTCTCTAATGCCTACTTCCTTTTGAGCAAGATGTTGTTAGACATGTTAAGCGACACATTTCCTCTGGCATTGTGACGCCATGTTGTTTCATCGACTGCAAGGTGTTCACATCACATGTGAGCCGTCGTCATGGCTGTAGTGGCTATCAAAGTCGCCGTGAGGCACAATATGATGGAAATGACCTTGAAACACTTGCCAATGAGAATGTGCCATGCACCACTGCTGTATTATTGCCTCCAGATGTTCGTAACTCGGTTGAGCAGTCGTGGCAGATCAGAAATGCTGCCCTATTTTTAATGACATTAGAGTCGTGTCACCTTGTGTTAATGTGTCAGTAATATATGGTACTTTAAAAATTCACAATTGCCCTGGGAGCTGTAAGCCTAGCATCATATGTTCGAGGTTACAAGAATGTGAGTTGTATAACTACACAAGTTCCGGTTCCTTTTTCACCTTCTCCCTTTTAATTTCGGGTATAATTTATTTAACTGATTTCATGACAATTAACTGATGGGCCTTTCTGAGATCTATTTATTTGGTTCAATTCTCTTGTCCTTATTTCCTACGGCAAAAAGTCATTGTTGCACTGGAGCCATTAGGTTGTTATGATAAAAACATTTTGGGCACCAGCACATGAAACCTTCACCAAGTTGAGCACGCAAATGTGGTTCCATTGTCTGCAACATGTTATGATGAAGGGTAATGTTTGTTGTCCCTTCGCTTAAGAACACTTCATTTTACATGACTTAGGCAGTTCACACGTTCATAGCTTTACAGATCTGGAGCCAAAGTGCATGACAATCATAGTTAATGAAAATGCATTTTTTCGCCCTCTATTACTTTCCATGTATTTCGGGCAGATAAACCCGCGGAGAAGACGAGGCAAAGGACCTTACTGTGGCATCGCGTCAAGGCTGCTGAGCCTCATCAAAGCCATCTGATTTTATGGTGGTAAGTTCTTCCGTATATTTTCCTTATTGCCTTAGCCTGTTCCTTCATTTAAGTTTTTATTCCTCTACAGCATTATTGCGCCTGGAAAGGCAGATACAGACAAATGTGCAAGTCTAGTGAAGGAAAATACATTTTTCTGATATGTAGTGAATACCTCTATAGTATGGATGTAGTGGCACTATTTGTTCGGCACAAAGAAATTGTAAATTCTTGTTTTGTGATTGGGCACTCAACCATCATCAACTTGCTTGAAAGATCTACCTAAAGCAGGAAGTCCTCCTCCCAAACATTTCTTGAGAAAAAATTCTTTAGTACCTCAAGCCACGTGTGAAGTTTTCTAGCCGGAAAGCTAGAAATCATGTAAAACAGATAAAAAGAATTCATTCTTCGTAAATTATGTTACGACAAAAATTTTCGTGTTGAACTATGGTATGATTTTTACCTAAAATAAGTGTTACAAACTGTTACGCTTTCACGGTTTTTTATGCTGCCTTAAAAGGGGTACTGACACAAAATTTCGCGGCCGAGATAGCCTGTGGGATCGATTCCCGTGAACATGTGTATATCATCTGCAAAGTATCAACAGCGAATATAGCTTGGAAGGTATTTTGAATTACTTTT
Organism: Rhipicephalus appendiculatus; assembly: GCA_030522465.1. NCBI lineage: Eukaryota > Metazoa > Arthropoda > Arachnida > Ixodida > Ixodidae > Rhipicephalus > Rhipicephalus appendiculatus. Next base: position 10,169 of record JALIZH010012163.1, on the reverse strand, counting down.
GAAGTTTGCGTGAGCGATCGACTCCCTCGCGCTATTGACACTCGCAAGGGTCCCCTACTTCCCTCACGTGACCATGCTGGAACTACTTATGATGACGACATAGCCACCATTTTTTCTTTTTTTTGCCGTGTGTGCTGCAGCAGGCTACCGGCGGCTGCTGCGAGTCCGCGGCCGTTGCGCAGAGCGTTGAACGTTTAGTGTTTGGCGGCCCTGCTTTCCCGTTTCCTGTTCGAAAGGACTTCTGTATTTTCTTGTGCGGAAGTGCGTCACAGTTCTGTCTGCCAACGTTTCGAGCGCTGCACCCGCTAGGTGGTGATAGTTGCACCCGGAGGCTTGTCGCTTTTGAAACCGAAACTGACAATGGTCGGTGATAAGGAGCCTGTAATTATCTGTCGCGCGCTGCAGCAAACGATGTGTCGTGTTATGACTAACAAGCCCCCAGGAACACATTGCAGCAAAAAAAAAAAACGCGAGGCCAAAATTTTCAGTACCCTTTAATGTATTAGTGTCAGTAGTACCCCTTTAATGGACAATATCGTCCATATTGGGGATTTTTTTTATAGAATGTTAGTATTTAGTGAAACGTCATAGTTTATATTAACTGTAAAAGAGTTGACTGTTGGGCTAGTTGGTGTTTTGACATAGAGACCATCGTGAGCAGCGCAATCTGACAGGACACAGAGCAAGGAACAGACGAGCACAGGCGCACCTGTGCTCGTCTGTTCCTTGCTCTGTGTCCTGTCAGATTGCGCTACTCACGATGGTCTCTATGTTAGATTAACTGATTGCCAGGAAGTTTTACTAGAGGTAAAAACTACCTTGAGACGTATATAATGCAAAATAATGTGTACAGTTGGCTACACAGTTCCAAAAAAGCTTATTTTCGCACATATTTGGTCGTAAATGTCACATTAAAATGGTGCTAGTAAAATTATGCTAAATAACCCATTTACTAGTGACCTTCGTTGGTTACTGACTGAGAAAGTTTCATAACATTACTTTTTGTTTTAAGGGAGAAAAATATTTTTGAAGTTGTGTTCTGCCGGTCTGTGTGCGTGCACGTGTGTATACCTCACATCAATGCGTCCTAGCGGCAAGTACTAGCTGCGCGAACACGAGGAACATTTAGACAACATAAGCAGCTTTGTCCATGCTTATTTAAATGATTTACTAGTGAGTATTAGCCCGAGTCAACGAGAAATGCCAACCCTACTAGTGTGCATTTCACCACATGCAGCTGTCCACTGATGGCTCACATAGTGTGCTTAGCAGCACCGGGAAGTGATACCGGTGTGTGCAACAGCACCCCGCCCCCCCCATTACCTATACGTTAAGATTTAGGAGTGGGAAGAACACTACGGTTAAGAAAAGGATCTACCGTAATAAAAAAAATATGTTGCGTGTTACATTACTTGCAGTTATGAACCAATACATGGTCACTTAAATACGAGTGTGTTAGTTCATAATTGCAACTTCCGCCATGCAACATCTACTTTTTATTTTGATACATCTTTTAATCATAGTGTTTTCCCACTTTTAAATCTTAGCGTAGATTGGTAACGGCAATTGCATTGTTCCTTATGTCTTTTTGCCTTATGTCTTATGCTCCTTATGTCTTATGTCTCTGTGTAAGTGCAATTTTTTGTACTTACATAAAGCACTTAGTGTGCAATTTTGTGCAAACTCAACACGTATTGTTTTTATTGATCATCGTATTACATTTTCATTTTTCAGGTGCTGCAGTGCCCTTCATGGAGGTGTCCTAATGCTGCAACCATATAGCAAATAAATATGCAAGTACATGTGCCAATTGCATTGCAGTATCTTTTGTAAGATATGGAATCCGCTGCAAGTGAGACACACTTCAGTGGACCATACTGACACAGACATGTAAATGAGGCATGACAATGGGAAAATACTGTGAAAAACTGGGCTCCCAAGCCCACAAGTTTTTGCAATCATACATGAAAGCATTCAGACAGCAGAGCATCGCTTGTCATGTTTTCGGTAGTCGTATGTCACATAAACATACCAGATGCCACAATAAAAAGCATCGTCATCTGAAACTCTAAGCATGCAGTTTAAGTGACGGTGCAGCATTGTAGAAGCGACTACCACATTGTATTGACACGCGAGGCACCAAAATGATCGAGCACACTGCCATTTCAAAATGACTACGTGTAGTCGCATCAGCGGTGAAGCTGTCATATTGACAACTGGGTTGTATTTCTTATTGACATGTGAACTGTCAAAATGACCAAGAACACTGTCATTTCTATATGATAACATGCTGTCAAATTGACGACTAGACTGTATTTCATATTGACATGGGAGACGTCAAAATAACAGAATACATTGTAATTTAGAAATGACGGCCTGCTGTCACATTGACGTCTAGGTTGTATTTGATATTGGCATGGGAGACGTCAAAATGACAGAATACATTGTAATTTAGAAATGACGGCCTGCTGTCATATTGATGTTCGAATGCTTGGAAATAGAGCTGCCAACATTTTCCCGTCATTTTGACGAGATTTTTTTTAACAGTGCACCCTAGCTGTTACAGGACTGTTAATACTATTTGAAAACGGCATTATCTCAGTATGGTCGAAAATGCACCGCAGTTCCCCTCTAAGTGCGGAGCACTTTAGGGACAGTAAAACTCTCGTTTGTACTAGTTGGTGCATTCTTGAACACATATTGCAGGGTTGCGCGAAAGAACACGAACGAAGGGAAGGACACAGGACGGCTTTTTTTTTTTTCCTCTTCGTTTTTTTTTCGCGCAGCCCTGCAATATGTGTTCCCTTAGTGGCCCGGGCTGTGGTATGCCGTCGTCTTCACTTGGCGTAACGCAGCCAAAACCACGTTAGCATAGCCATTTGTAGCACATTGAGCACGCGCTCGCGGCGCCAAAAAGAAGTCTTCTTTTTCTTGTTCTTCGTGTGTTTTGGTGATGATATTGCGACTGCAGGCCTTTGGGGGCCCAGGCTGTCGTATGCTGTCGTCGCTTGGCGTAACGGAGGCAAACCCAAGAATAAAAAAAAAAAAAAAGATGCCAGATTCCAAGTACCATGGGAATCGATGTTATGCGAAGCATGCGGAGGAAAAGGTAGGTTCTAATTTTTTTTATTGGGCAAAACGTTACGAAATGATGTTAAAGATATGTACAAATGTTGTACGCACAGACATATGTTCAACAGTCGTATATGTTTCATACAACCAGTTCTTTACAGTTGCGTAACGATGCCAACAGAAACATGGGTATTACCAACTCCAGAAGCGGTAGCACTTGCGCTTGCGAGGATGGTAGCCATGGATAGTGCTTCGTGGACCAACTTCTGTGGAGGGCGCTTAGGCATACAATTGACGTTAACCCGACATGACGCCTGCCTCATAGGAGTACATATGTAATGTTTATAAAATTAGATAGCCTGCACTGCAACCACAATTGACGTTTCACCAACATTACACCTGCATAGGGTCTTTTTCCAAAGCAGTTCCGAGACCAGGCGTGACTCTGTGGTAGAATACTTGATTGCCACGCAGAGTGTTTGGGTTCGACCCTGATAATTATTATTTGCATTGATCGGGTCAACGCTGCTGACGTCAGTTTTTCAAAACGCTCTGGCATTTAACTTACTAATGTCTGTCCTCGCCGTTCCTGGGTAGATATAAATTGTCAAACACCTCTAGCGTATACCTGCATACCGCGGCCCGTGGTATACGGTATGGGCCCCCTCGTGTCTGCAGGAAAGGGTTTGACGACGTATGCGACAGGATTTTCACGTTCTTTATGTCATGACCAGCCAGACATATTCGTCCACACCTCTTAGCTTCCCATACAAATTTTGGTCTACACCAAGTTAATGAGGCGATCACGAGAGCACCCAGACGTAGGCGGCTAGATAGATAGATAGATAGATAGATAGATAGATAGATAGATAGATAGATAGATAGATAGATAGATAGATAGATAGATAGATAGATAGATAGATAGATAGATAGATATACACCACAATCGGTGTTGCGTGACGTGACCGTATGACGAATATTTATGAAAGGCGAGAATAAAAAAACATGGTTGATCCCTCTGTCATAGGAATCGCTATAACACGAAAGCGAAACGTGTCCTTACAGAAGTAGTTCAATGTTTTCTGTACATTCATATAAGAGAGCTTGCACAATGTCTATTGGTGTTTGACAGTTATAACACCGTTTAACGTGGATGAATGCATCCATGTTGACGCTTGGTATTACATCTGTATTCCGACGACTATCGTCCATGATCAATGATTAAAAAAACGTGGTTGATCCCTCCGTCATAGGAATCGGTATAACACGAAAGTGAAACGTCTCCTTACACAAGTAGTTGAATGTTTACTGTACATTAATATAAGATAGCTTACACGACGTCTATTAGTGTTTGACAGTTATAACAGCGTTGAACGTGGATGCATGCACGTTGACGCTTGGTGGCACATCTGTATCCCGACGACTAACGTCCATGATCAATGATTAAACAGACCCTTGTGGTTATAGTGCTATATACTTGTGGTCATAGATGCTTGTGGTATATCTGTTCGGTGAGAGCGGAATTAGAGAAGCGGTGCGACAGCCAGAACAGCGTCACTGATGGGACGTCGAACTTGGGCTTAGGTCGCCTACTCGCGGCAGGTTAGAGTTATTGAACAACGCTGCCCGACCAGAGGGAAACGCAACGCGCGTCGAGTCTTAGAGTTTCCTAAAATTAACTAGAGGGGACTCTGTCGCTGCGATCGTTCAGCCACCATGGGAATGATGTGTAGTACACGGATTTGCCTAGTCTTCGTACTTGCTGGCTTCGAACGCACTTGTGGCTTTGTTAATTGTTGCGTTTTCGTTGTGTTTGGGATAAAAGAATCGACCGTTCTAAACTTCGTGACCCGATTTGAATTCGTGAGCCTAAAAAGGTCAACGTGGGGAAGCTTACCTGCTAACCGTTTGCTGAACTTCGTATTGCGACAAAGCGGATTCAGGCCACACGGAGCCAAAAGAACGAAGACTAGGCAAGACTAGGCAAAATTGTGTACTACCCATGATACCCATGCTGGCTGAAGCGCCGTGTGTTGCAGCCCCCGCAGCACTAGCGCCAGAGTTCCCTCTAGTGTATTTATAGGAAACTCTATGCGTGGCGCAGTGGATAGCGTGCCCGGCATCTGTTGTCGCGGACCAAGAGGTCGTAGGTTCAATTCCCGTTGGCGGAACTTTTTCTCTTTGTCTTCTGATCATGCGTATATTTTCGACGTCATTTCCGTGACGGAAATACGTCACTCGCATCTTGGTGGACCCCGGCATAAAACACTTTCGTGTTAAAAAACCGGCAGATCCCACGCACTGTGGGAATCGATGTAATGCGAAGCAGCCAGCAAGGAGCAAATCATGCTGTACATAATGTGCATGTCATTATTTACATGATAGGACCTGTTATTTGTGTTCATCATACAGTCACGTCACGCAATACAAATTTTGGTGTATATCAAGCTAGGGGAACTGGACGCAAGCGCACCATGAGCGTGGCATGGAAATGGCATTGTATATGACATGCATGCCAAGATTTTCATGTTACCACCTGCCACTTAGGTTCGCTTAATTTTTTACCTCGAATCGCAGCGAGACGCGAGACCAATCTGCCTCCGTTTTGCATGCGTTCGTATTCTCGCGCTTTGCGCATCGTTCAGATGCTATCCGCGTTCCAGAGTTTAAATTGACGCACACTTGACTGTCAATTCCAAAATGTGTTCCTCGAACGCCTGTGCCCACTGAGACGGGATCGGTCAGAATGGAACGTGATGCGCGCGTCTCCCTCCTTGCATGATTAGATACGCTGGGCACAGCGACGCTACGTAAGCAAAGCGCGAGCGCTGTGGAGTCCAACGCGACCGGCGTCCGTTTGCGCGCCCCAGCGCCCACCTGGCACCGTGCCAAGGCACGACTGGAAGGACGGACGACCGGACGGACGGACGTGAGCATGAGACATTAAAGGCTTTCGCCTTTAAAATTTGGTGTATATCAAGCTAGCGAAACGGCCACGAAAGTGTCATGAGCGTGGCATGCAAGTCATGTTGCACATTAGATATCATGATTTTTATACTACCACTTGTCATTTATGCTCGTCATACAATCACGTCGCTCAATACCAAATTTGGTGTATATCAAGCTAGCGAAACGGCCGCTAGCGTGCCATTAGCGTGGCATGCAAGTCATGTTGCACATGACATGTCATGATTTCCATATCACCATTTGGCATTTATGTTCGTGATACTGTCACGTCACGCAATACCAAATTTGGTGTATATCAAGCTAGCGAAACGGCCGTCAGCGCGCCATGAGCGTGGCATGTAAATCATGCTGTACATGACATGCAGGACATGATTTTCATATTACCACCTGTCATTTACGTTGGTCATGCAGAAATGTCTCATCGTGCCAATTTTTTGGATATATCAAGTTAAGAAAACGGCCTCAGGAGCACTATGGCCATGGCGTGTAAATCACACTTTTCTTGACAAGTTAATGATAATTTTCATGATATGACCAGTCATTCATGTTTGTCATACAGTCATGTTATACCATACCAATCTTGGTATAAATCCCATTAACGATACGGCCAGGAGAGCACAAAGTCCCCGGTGCAGGGTAGCAAACCGGACGCTCGTCTGGTTAACCTCCCTGCCTTTCCTCTTCTTCATTTCTGTCTCTCTCTCTCTCTCAAAGTCGCCGAAGTTCGCTAAGAAATGCTTCGCATTTAAAAGTAAAGAGAAACAAGGCAGGTCACCAAGCTTCGCACTTCCTTCAGGCTGCTATAATTCAGCCGGCAGTTACAAAATATTTCGAGGGCTTAATTTCTGCTGTATACGAGCTTTCCTCAGTTTAAATAACTGTTGTATTTTATGTCGATTAGAAGTTACCGTAATCTTCCTTTGTTGAAACGTGTGAATATTTGTTTTAAGTGAAATGTCGCCGAATTTTTTTACTGTATTGAAAATTGTAAACTCACCAGTCTAGGGCTGCTTCGAAAATGGTCGCCTTATTATTCGAAAACTATTCCAGCAGCATTCGATTTGTATTCGTGTTTGATTGGGTGTCGTCACTATTCGATTCGTATTCGATTCGGCTCTAAAATTCACTATTCGCACACCCCTAATTCGAAGAAAGCTCCGCAGGTTACGTTCGCCGGTTGAGAGAGTCGCATTACCACTCTCCAGCGACCTTGAGCAATCTGCCGAGCGAGAGAGCGGGAATCTATTCAAAATAGCGACTTTTTTTTTTTTCGTTCGTTTGAGTTTATCACTCACTTTCCACCTTCCGTTCTGTTCGCGTAAACAGCTGCAGTATCTGCTTAGCCTGGAAAGCAGCAGCGGCGTATAGAGACTGCTTCTGTGGCAGCTGTGTCGTTGAACCCGCGCAGTTTGTTTTCGCTTCGTTGCATTCGATACTGTTGTTGCAATAGCGTGTGCTGCAGATCAGAAGTCTTTTCCCGGAGTGCCGTGCCTTGAGCAGCCGTGTTTCGCACACGCCACGATGACAAAAGTCGCCAATGGTTTGAACCACCAGATCGTACGTACTACTTTCCTTTTTATAAGCATACCTGTCACATTTTAGCGACACTTCAGTCGGTGACTTTCAACTGAACAAGACGTTGTTGATAAGCAAAAAGCGATAAAGAATTAACGTAACCTGTATATCAGAACAGGTTACTTTAATTCATGTTGTCTATTTCACTTGTCGGGCTCTGGAGTTCTTTACGATAATGTGTAAATAACTGTCTGCAAGAGTTTTGCGAGCGCGCAGATGCGGTACACAGCGTGGCATAGCTAGGGCTACCTTTATATGTGTTGATACTTCATGTTTGCATTGGACGATTGACAGTAACGATAGGCATGAATAGAAAATTATTGTCATGGCTATGGACATGGACTATGGACTATGGACGAAATTTGACACAGAGGGTCAGTATTATACGCGAGCGCAAAACATCAAAATGTGGTATTTTCACTTAAACCCAGGCCTAACCATTCGCCCTCCTTTCCGAAACGCAACCGTGTAATGCATGGATGGGTGGATGGATGCGAAACTTTATTGCTAGTCCTGAGGTGCACGACTCAACGCGCAGCGAGCCGCTCCCACGTGGGGACAGTCAGGCCAAGCCCGACCGCTGCATCATGGGCCCACTGGACAGCCCACAGTTTAGCCCCTATGTCGGGGCTCAAGCCGTGTAATTATTTCTTTTTCTGATGCTGTGCTGCGTGCTCGCCCGAATACCGGTGGCTAAGGAGGATGCCGGACCCACTACTGAAGCAACACCAGAGCTGAACCTCGAAGAAATCGCAAGGCTGGAGCTAGGCGAAACACGTGAAATCAAAGCAGAGTCCTTGCTACGGCTACGGCAACTGTTAGAAGGTACGTTTATGCACTCCAGCTATTGATTCCAATCTACTCTGCTTCTGTTTTTACTGGTTTGCTGTGGAGAGGCTGAGGTTTACATGACCTAGGCTACTCTGTTTCTATAAATTCTGCAGCAAAAAAAAGAAAAAAGTGGTTATCCAGAATCAAAAATGAACAAAGAAGAAAACACATGGCAAACAGAAAGAAGTTTTTAAAAAATACGGTGTGTTTAATTTGGAGTGGCAAAAGTTGTTTTCAAACAAAACAGAAAGAATGGAAAGAGCGCCAAGAAAGCCGTTATTCTTTTTTTCCTTCTTTTTTTTCTTCTCGTTCGTAACCTTCCACTAAGTCTTTCAAATAGCTATAAACCAACACGCCCAACACTGCAAGGTTTTAATTTTTTTCCAAGTACACAGCGGCTGTTAATAGACGTCGTTACTCGTACTGGCGTTTCTATCGATGATTCCAACGCTGCCATTAGAAATCTATAATGACATGAACCAAATAAAACACCCCTAACATTGTCAGCACTCCTTAATAATTTTCCTAGCTGAAGTCTATTGCACTTTTTTTCAACGCTTGTAAAACAAAATGTTCGCATTTCATCGAAACACTCCGTACAGCTGTGTACAGTTGCGAATACACCAGGCGTATCTCCAGTATCGTCGGAGTTGGGGAAAGCAGGGCGTCGACTTATACATGTAATTACTTGCATGTAATTTCAGTATATGCCCCGGAATTTTAACCAATGTTTTACATCAACGATAACTCACGTTCTGTGAGCGATTTAGCCTAGTCCGAGAAAAGCAATAGCTAGGTTTTTTATAGTTGGCATCTATAGTAAATATATTTTCGATTGTTCTAACACTCTTCCTCTGGAACGTAGTCAAAGCTAACAAGCCTTAATATTAACTCTTCTGCCTCAGGGATACCAGGATGTTTAAATCTTACAAAATCCAGCGTGCGACTGGCCTGAATAAACAGTGGAACCATAAAATCTATAAATGCTACAAAACTCACCGTTTCAGGGGAGCCAACCCTAAAGATTCCTCAGGGCTTCGTGTAACCACGTTCAACCACAGTCATATTTCGATCAATCGTCTACATCAGGAGTCAGCAACTTTTCGAGATGGAGGGCCTAGTTGCATCAAGCCGACATGGAGGGGGGCAGCGTGACCAATCGGGGGGCGGGGGGGTAAAGGGGGGGGGCGGGGGGCAGGCAAAGAGAAAAAAAGTTGACAATAATGTAAACAACTGGAATAGAAGTCACGTTTCTTTTCAGCAAGCATGTGACAAGGTTACAATTTACAAACATAAATTACAGGCAAAAATCACGCCATATACACGAAGTGAATGATGATGAGTGGGCGAAGCTCGATCGTTTTCATCCATGGCAGAAAGAAAATTTGTGGTCTGGAACGCGCTTATACTTCATGGTCATCAGCGTCATCGTTATCACGTGTTGTGGGTACAATCCACTATACTGGAACGCGCTTATACTACATCGTTATCACGTGTAGTGGGTACATTCCACTATACTGCGTCATCGTCATCTTTATCACGTTGATTGGGTACATTCCACCTACCTACCTACCTACTACTACTACTACTACTACTACTACTACTACTACTACAACTACAGAGGAGGGACAGACCCACACCCTAAGGAGCTTCGCCCCTAAAACTCCACTTGAGGTCAAAACTGCCATGTTGGCCTTCAGATTGGTAGTGACACGGGGAGGGGC
>JALIZH010012162.1:0-52333 GCA_030522465.1 Rhipicephalus appendiculatus | reverse complement strand
AGGAAGAGGCAGAAACGAGAAGCATGTCTCTTGATGCTGCAGTTTGGCCTTGATAATCAGAGCAGCAGAAGATACTGCGCTGCAAGCCTCGGGGCTTACACGAGAGTCAAGCAGGTGATGGCACCTCGCAGGTGCTTATGTATCGGCTCCGCCTGGTAATTGTGGACACCAGTGCATGACAGAATCGGACATGACTCGGTATGCCGACAATACGTGTTTGCGCATAGCACGGGGTACACGTTCGCTTTCAGGAAACCATTTATTACGGATAGTCGCCTTTGCTCTTTCAGGCAATGAAATGTTATGGCCACGAGTCAAACTGACAGAAAACGGCCATGTTTTCCGCACCTAGGGTAGCTACGAAAGTCAAGTCAGGACCGTATCACCGACTACATAAATAGGGAGCGTCCGGCATTCATGACTATTGCTTGCAGTGCTTAGCAAGGTTTCTTGAAATATTAAAGAATGAATGCTTTTTCCTGGTAATGCTAGTCATATGTGCTGCTCTTTCAATTATATTAGTGAGTGTCATGAACTGCCTCTGTTTGCTGCTCGGTAAACATTAACAGTCTTGCGAAAGGTTTATCTATGCAAAGGATGAGGAAGATTATACGAAATATATTTGTACAGTTATTTTATTGAACTAATGTTTCCCCTAGCGCAGGGGACTACAGAGAGGAGTTTCTGCGGAAGTACAAAAGAAGGTGCTGTCTTCTCACCTTATTTCCAAGTTTTGGGCAATTGTTCTCGGAGTAAATGGCCGTGTGGTTGCAAACGCTCTCGACAGTGGTGAACTGGACCTTGATTATGATGCCGTCATCCAGCTGCGCAGAACAGGCCGGAAAAAAATGCAAAGAATATTACCATATGAACACCATGTAGTCGCGAATGTTCTCACACGCAGTAAAATGCGAGAAGCTATCAGTAACGCCCGGCAGTATGCGCATCGCATAGGACCACAAACGGCAGGCAGACTGAATCTGCGCTGAATGAATCGTAAAAACGCAGCCGCGAGAGGAAACAAGACTGGTGCTTGACTGCACAGACATTTTGCGTTATTAAACTGTGCAACGGACACATTCTCACAGGAATAAACATTTTATACGCAGACAGAAACCGGTTTCTAAGTTCACAGAAGATATTTGTCTAATGCGAAAATAAAGTGATGAAATAACGCTAAGAACAGCATAAAAAAGCTTTACTCACAGTGTCACTAATTGGGGGGCGTATTGCCACTCTCGAGCTAGATTGGGGTTAATGAAAATCTGAAGTTGTGCTATTTGTCTTTGGATAATAAGTCACTGATGCCACACCCGCTTTTCGAGACATGAGAATGCTGGTCATGTATCGAATAAAGCAGAGAAATGCGAAACGCTCTCGCCATGAAAATCTGAATAATGTTTTACTTTGTGGCATCGCCGAACAATTCACAAATAATAATTACCGACGCTTTAGTGTCCAGACAAGTCTCAACAGTCCCACATACTAGTCTAGACGACGACATTCACGCAAAGTACCATAGGACGAGTCAGCAGGCGTCGAACGAGGTCCGAGCTCCTGCTCAGAATTTTGCCTCTGCATGCGCTGTGTTTTCTTGCTTGTGTCCACTCCAGAGCTTGAGAGGAGAGTTAATGGATCCGTTTCTATCGTGTGCGTTAATCAGTTCGCGCGAGTCCTAATCTGAGAAGAAAAACTTGCAGTGCAATAACTGGACAAACTAAATACGAACTACCAGTGCTGTAATCTGGGTGCTAGGGCTCAGAACAATAAAATAGAACGGCATCCTAATGCGCAGCACTCGAAAGTAGAGCTTACCTGAGCTGCTCCACGAGTCACATCAAGAAGAGTGTTAAGGTTGCCGAAATCCGGTTGAATGGTGGCGTTCTCCAGTGCTTGGTGGGCGAAGTACCGGTACGTGTTCGAACGGAGCCAACTCTTTGGAGCGATGATGCAGTCGCCAGGCTTTTGTTCATCTTCGGGTTTTTCCACGCATCCAGCGAAAAAGTCGTCCACCTGGGAGGCGACGAAGACAGAGCACAGCAGCAAGATCATAGCGAAATTGAGCATTTTGCTTCGTTGTGAAGGTCGTCGTTTCTATCAAAAGGAGACTTGTGAAATCGTGGCTCTAGGGCTCGCAGTGAAAATATGCTGGCAGTGGCAGCGAGGCGAGGCGTCGATGCGAGCTTGGTTTGGAAAGCGGTTGGGAAAGATTGCGATGCTGGTTTTAACCATGTTTAGGGGGGCGTCGCTTGTGCTTGCTGATAACACGTTGATTCGTGTTCTGCACTAGACAGACTTATCACACGGACAGATGAAAATGTGGAAGGGGAAAGGTAATCATGGAAGTAGTATAAAAATGGCGCTTTTTTTATTGTACACGAATGTAGACCTGCAAATCGGTAGGATCATGAGTGGTGACGCCACGTGTGTGCTACCGCCGCTCCTGTTCTATTTCTGGCTGCTGGAGCCCTCTAAAACATCGTGGCTGAAAATGTGGAACACCGCTGTATCAAAATTTTCTTGCGCAAAAATGTCGCGATTGAAGGAACATGAAGTACTTCGCAGAAAAATAGACAATTGCATGAGCTAGTTTACACCTCGACGTTTGCGTAATTTTTTTTTCTTTATCATGAATCAGGTGTCCCGAGTAGAATGCACTTACTTGTGCTGGGCGCTCTAAGGGGCACAATGCAACCACAGTCATGTTGTATGTACAAGCTTATGCGATGTATGAGTCAATAAGGTTGCCAGAGTAATCAGATGGTGCAACGGGTTTATCTCTCGAACAGAGCACGTTTCTAAGATCCCGAAACCATCGCCAAAAGTTCCATAATTTGTTGCCACCATAGGCGTGCGCACGGGGGAGGGGGGGGGGGCAGGGAGGGGCGCACAACCAGCCCCATACATTGACATAATAGGGAGGGGGTGCGAGAGGGGGGGGGGCAAAGTCAGCCCCACACACTGACATGATATGGAAGGGGGGGCGCTGCGACGAACCTTCGCCCCCCTCCCCTGAAAGGGAACCCTGCGCACGCCTATGGTTGCCACTATTCGTTTGCGGTGTTATTGCTGACTAGGCTGCTTCCGGCTGTAGTAATGCGCGTCAATGAAGCACGGATATGAAAAACAGACAAAATTTTTACTGTTGTGAATAGTTCACCGATTTAGAATAACAGGCCCAGCTGATTGGCACTCCTTAATCATCATGATCTTTCGTATCCGAGTGCCCTGTAATGTCGTCAGTGACCTGTGCGTTAACCGTACGTCTTTACAACTGTGTAATGCACTGCCTGTTAGTCAATCGTTGCAGCCAGCATCGCAGAGATATGCTATCCGTATTGGCGATGCGACTTATTTTAACATTGGACACCAGGAATGTAACTCCAAGTTTTTCCTCACCACAGAATTTCACGATAGCGACTGCCCTTGGCCAGTGTGACTGGGTCGTTGTCCGCAGTCGCAGGCTAAACAGCATCGTTGCTCAATGTTCCTTTTGCGTATGCACTAGCCGTGGACACTCGACAATCCTTCAAAACAGGTAAAAAGTGTGTTACTACTATAATAAAATAAAGCGTGCACTACTGTGTTCGCCAGCCTTTCTCTTGGCTTCTGCATCGTTTCTTCACAGCCTCTTTACTAGTGGTGTCAGGTCACATGGTTTATCGTTGTTTATCTATGATATTAATTACATTTTTCCGAGGCTGCCCTGGTTCAGAAACGAGCATTGACATTCAGCGAAGAAAAAAATGCTTGAAGTGTAATGAATATTCCGCATATATGCATATCCATTTATCCAATGTTCCCTATGACTTTCAACTTGCGCGCTTTCACCACACTTATTGCACTTAATTACTGTGCCGTTGCCGAATGCGTTTTTTCGATTACGTCTCCACCCCTGTTTTTACAATTCTTCTTTTCGTGCAGCCAATAGGATATAGAGCTATTGCGCATGCAACAGTTCACATACCTTCTCTTACGACCTGTATATGTGACGTAACAATGCGTCAGACAAAACCGTGTGGGTATGAGAGAGAGACTCTTTATTAGAAAAACAGATTTTTGCCGGCGTCCATATAGCGCTGACATGCTACTTTGTATAAGAATGGGGAAGAGGACTAGAATATTAATATAACGAAGCCTATATGAAGGCCGTATATAACCGTATATGGCATATTCTTATGTAGCATAGTACGTCTAAGACAATTTTTGAGTACTACTACGCGTGTTTCCTTGCTTTTTATGGCGACAGCATGTCAAGGTTTTAATTTTGCAAACGTGCTAGCACAGGCCGCGTCTTTACGTTCTGGTATGTGGTCGAATACTTTGCTCTGAATGCCTGCACAACGCATGCAGTTGACTACATCCTCAACCTGCGCGAGTACGAGTGATAACGCAGGTATGTATACAAAGATGCATGTGAAAGGACGACACGCTTCACCGAACATGACGTCGCAGACTGCCTCGCTTGCTGCTATCATTGTATTTTGAATAAATTTATTCCTATTGTGTTTGCTCTTTCGTCCAATGTACAGAACAGTCTTCAGAGGTTCTAGCGCCACGTTTCAGATTTGTCAAAACTACGTGGAAATATAGATTGATGCTGCATTTATGACATAAATCTTATCTCACCGCACGTATCATGCTTGCGGATGAGATTTACGTTATTACCAGCACGCAGGTGTTTTTCTTTCACATAACGTCTTGACTAGACAGAAGCCGTCCGTGGAACGCGTAAACTGCGTCAGACCGTCACTAATACTGCATTCTTGCTTTCCCATTGCTTTATCGCAGAACCCACGCATTCTGGAAATATATGTACTGTGAAGCAGTAACCGTGTCGCAGCCTAAGCAGCAATTATTAGTTTATTTAGCTTGGAAGCAAGCGTTATAAATTGCATGAACGTCTTTGACAACATTGGGTACTTGTGGGCCATAACGAGGGCGCTTACCAGGCAAGTAGACAACAACGGTGCCTAAAACATATCCTATGGTCCCTATAAGCATCTGCACTCAAACTACAGCACATGCTTCATTTTAAATGCGGAGCATTTCTTTGCGTACTGTAAGCGCTTTTGCGTTTCTATCTATCTATCTATCTATCTATCTATCTATCTATCTATCTATCTATCTATCTATCTATCTATCTATCTATCTATCTATCTATCTATCTATCTATCTATCTATCTATCTATCTATCTATCTATCTATCTATCTATCTATCTATCTATCTATCTATCTATCTATCTATCTATCTATCTATCTATCTATCTATGTAGCCGCCTACGTCTGGGTGCTCTCGTGATGGCCTCCTTAACCTGGGGTAGACCAAACTTTTTATGGGAGGGCAAGAGGTATTGACGAATATGTCTGGCTGGCCATGACATGAATAACGTGAAAATCCCGTCGCGTACGTCGTCAAACTCATTTCTCCAGACACGTGTGGCTCAGACCCGTATACCACAGGCCGTGGAATGCGGGTATGTGCCACAGGACTTTGACAATTTATATCTACCCAGGAACGGCGAGAACAGCCATTGGTAATTTAAAGGCGAGAGCGTTAAGAGAAACTGACATCGGTGGCGTTGACACTGGTTATTCAAAGGCGACAGCGTTATGAAGAACGGACATCGGCGGCGTTGACGCGAGGAATACAAAGAATAGAAATCAGAGTCCCAGCAGGAATCAAACCCAAGCATTCTGCATGGCAATCAAGCATTCTACCACAGAGCCACATCAGGTCTCGAAATTGCTTTGGAAGAACACCATATGCAGGCGTAATATTGGTGAAATGTATATTGTGGTTGCAGTGCTGGCTATATAGTTTTATAAACATTGCATACGTACTCCTATGACGAAGGAGTCATGTCGGGTTAACGTCAGCTGTATACTTAAGCGCCATCCACTGTAGTTGGTTTACGTAGCACTATCCAATGCTACCATTCTTGCAAGCAGCTCTACATATCAGCTTACTGCTTCTGGTGTTGGCAATACCCATGTTTCTGTTGGCATCGTTACACAGCTGTAAACAACTGGTTATATGAGACATGTGCGACTGTTCAACATGTCTGTGCGTGCAACATTTGTACATATCTTTAGCGCCATTTCATAACGCTTCGTTCAATAAAAAAAATTACAACCCAGTCACCTTACCTCCGGATGCTTCGCATAACATCGATTCCCAATTAGGCAGATGCATCGATGGGATCTGCCTAATTTTTTATCGAAAGAACAGCTCACTGCGATGCGTTGACCTACATATCATAAGCAGCGTTTGTTGGGGTATGACTACCGGGTCGAGCAGCTCCATACTATAGCTTGCTGAGTCATCAGTATGGACGCAATGCTTGTTACGTTCTTCAAAATTTGAATAACCAATACTGGAACCACAATGAGCCGATATGTGTTTTCGCGAAGCAGTTTTAAGCACTGGCGCGCCTCTGTGAAAGAATACTTGACTGCCAAGAAGAATGTCTGCGCTCGATTTCGGACGCAGCCATGATTTTCATGCTGAGCGTCCATGGATATTTTTCGCTCACCGACAACGCCATGCACCAGACCTTCTGCTGCACGTGTTACCCGAATGCTATGGTGTTAAAATTTTAAGGTCTTTCATCGCGATAGCAGTTATGTGCACGCTCTCGGCGAATTTTACCGTCGGCGTCGCCGTCATGCTCGCTATATATATATATATATATATATATATATATATATATATATATATATATATTAACGAAGATATAGTAACGCTCGGGCGCATGCTCGGCTAGGGCAGAAGAAAAAGACGATGTCAGAGAATAAGAACAGCTGGCCCAGCGTACGGGGGGTTGTCTTGTTTCTCTCCTTTACAATGGCGCAGTCGTCATTAACGAAGCCTTACGGCAGAAGCCACCTGTGCTATAGCGTCTTCGGCGTTGCGGACCCGCCAACTCAAGGAACATCGTCTACGCTTCCAAGGCCTTGGAATCCGCAAGCTTGCCGCCGCAGGAAGCCCAGTTCGGGGACGGTGTCCAGGCCTCCTAGGCACCAGCTTACCAGCCGGTGCTACAAGCACTGTCCGGAGAAAGCGTCCAGGCCTCCTCGGCTGATCGATCTTATACCGACGTTTCTATTCATCGTGTTGACCACGATTCCGTGAGCCAGGACATCGCCGCGCTGATTGCTGCGACGGCTACATATTCCTGTGGCTGCCCCGAATGGTTCTCCAGGCGGCTCAGCCGACGATGCTGCAAGGATCATCCTGGAAGCCGCGGGCTTGTCTCCACGACTTGGCAGCTTGGCGCCCTCGAACTGCGGGATCTCAACCGCCGCCGTAACTACCGGGACCCCCATATTCTCCGCGGTCATCGCCCCTGGCTGCTCGGGCTCCTCCCTCGGCCAACCCACGGACGTTATGCGGGCTGCATCTTTGCTTGCCCAGGAGCTAGACCATTTCGCCGTGAGAACTTCCGGATCATCGCAGACCGCGTTACCATCAGTGGCTGCATAGGCACTACCGGACTTCCGAGGTTTCCAGGACGACGTGTATGAAGACTTCGCAACCAAGGCAACCTTCGGGCCAGAAGTGTTATTTTCGTCATTACCTGGGTAGCTCTCCTGCATTACAGACGTGGCTCTTGGCCTGAGAGCTTTCGGGATAGCAGCTCGAGTGTTTGAAAGCAAACAACCCTGGATCAGTTCACGCTCAGGATTAAAATAAGGGTGTTATGGTTCTTCTGTTTCTTGAGGCAAACTGCGCCACGTCATGTAATCATCCCTGCTTTTTCCATCGGGGCACTTCCCCACAAGGACCTCGACAGGCATCAAACACGGGACTGGCGCCGCTTGCAGACCAATACATTTCCGAATCTGCATAAGCTTCACCTCATGTACCCGGAGAGATATCCCAACGCATGCCCCTGGTGCGGAAGATATTCCCACACTAACACACATAACCTACCTCTGTCCAGAACGACCCGCCATAGTTTACATAGGAGATACGCACCCAATACAAACGTGGTCGTGGGAGGCGCGACTCGCTGAAGGGACCCTGGGAAGCCAACTGGCGACCCTACGTCGGCCCGCAGAGCCGCTATAGCCGGTGGAGCCTTGGAAGTAGGGCCCCACCGGCGATGAACCACATTTAGATGTGAAGCATCTTATGGCGAAGCTTAATCCGGTGGTGGTGGTGGTGTGCGGCGTGACCACCCTTACTGCGCATGCGCAAACCCTTTAAAAAAAACTAAAAACCTCCTCTCCCCCTCTCTCTCCTCTAGGCATCCCTCCCCGCGGCAACCACACCCTCACTGCGCATGCGCGTCCCCCCCTCTCTCTCCTCTCCTACGCTCCCCCCCTCTCTCCTCTAGGCATCCCTGCCCGCGGTGTCCACACTCCCACTGCGCATGCGCGTCCCCCCCCCTCTCTCTCCTCTCCTACGCTCCCCCCCCCTTCTTTCGCCTCGCGACGCCGACGCAGGCAGCGTCTGCTAGCGAGTTTCTTGGTTGAAAAAACCGACTGCTCGCGCTGCACAACCTTTCACTGGCCACCCCGTATATATGGCACTGGATCTTAACCTGCAAGGTGGTGCCGGTGGGAGATTTCTCCTCTGCGTTGTTGAACAATAAAAATTCGCAGCGTGCGCGTTAACTAAAAGCGGACTGCGGGCCTCTGTGTCCAGTCGGAGTCTTCTGTCTCTCATTGCCCATTAGCAGCGATTGGCATGTTCCAGTAGGAAACACCGCTCCATCACTGCGTGCTTCGCGCCTCCCCAGTTTTCTCTCCTGCGCAACGCTGCGATGAGCGCCAGCGTCAACGCCGCCGCCAGGCTAAGCGTTAGCGCCCGCTGCTTCGCATGTGCACATGGTTCCCTTTAGCGGGAGATGGTGTAATTTTTTTAAAGACGATAGTCTTTCTTGGGATACTTAAACGCAAAAATTTTGGTCTTTCTGTCTGTAGTCTGTCACCCGATTCAGCTAGCTACAGGGCCAAAGTTTAACTAATTTCTGAACGCCCAGCCATCTTGAACTGGTGTTTTCGTTCATACTTGTGAACATATTCGATCAAAAAGCAAATCCTACGCATACCTGAGGCGCAACAATAATATGTAAGTATCAGGTCGTGTGTTCTTTTATTAGAAAATACACAGATACGTAATTCTAAAGACCCTAGTGTCTTTTAGGCTGTGCTGAAAATGCGAAGCTGTGCATGTACATTAATACATGTGTCGCTCAAATTATTTCCCTCAACATATCGCCATGTCAAAACAGTTAAACAGATGCGCTGAGCATACGAATTAGGCAGCATCATCATCAACGGTAAATTTTTTACGGTGTACTAAACTAGCACTGACTGCTCGCTCAGAAGCGCAGCTTGCATGTCTGAAAGCTTGCTTCACACACTTTTGTCTATTGCCACCTAACAATATTTTCTGCAGAGGTCTAGAGCAGTTCTTAGAAGCAACAGTGACTACTAATACGGTGGGCGTTGAAAAACACGCTACAAGTACTAGTCGAACCTGACACTGTAACGTGTCCAATCATCATGTTTATAGTACTGGCCAGCAAAGCCAGGCATTTTACCATTGTCTCAGCTCTTCTGACAGCATTTCATTCCTATCGTATATTTGTTAATGCAAACTACTCCCAGGAAATTGCACATTCCCGACAGCCAGGACTATGACAGACGCTTTTCATGGCTTTGTAACGTTTGCTGTCGTGCTAGTTGGTGCATAGCTGAACTTGAACTGATGGCGCAAATGTTAGACAGGGACGAAGAAGACACGTGCGCTTTTCCGTGTCTTACGTGTCTTCTTCGTCCCCGTCTAACACTTGCGCCATCAGTTCAAGTTCAGCTTTTCATGCCTTCGCGACGACACCATCTGCCACAAGTTAACTGCGCAGGTATTTCGCATTACGAAAACATACCATAGCGTTTGTTTAGCGATCATAACAACTCATTTTTATTTATTTCCGTGCATACGTGGGGCATTTCACATTCCGGATACTCTGCCCTGACTATGATATGTCACTCCGACGTGATGGTATCATCGCGTTATCATCGTTGCCAGCCTCGCCAATCTGAACGTAATTAAAGCGTCGCATTGTTCAATGGGCGCTTTCAGACCAAACTGCGCAAATTGTGGCTCGTGTCTCAACCACATCGAGCGTATATATTCATTCCAAAGCCCACCGTCTCATTCCAGCAAGCTACACGGCTAACGAAAGAACGGCTGTTGAAACGTGGCGCCATGTTCAATTACAGCTTGCTCGTACTCCTATGTTGGGCCTTCGTCGCAACTCAAGTGCCTGACTTCTTCGAAAAGTGCACTAAGCCAGAAGAAGAGCCGGAACAAGGACTATGCGCCATGATGGCCGAGAACAGACTTGGCGCAGAGTATTACCGGCACTTAGCCCACAAAGCTCTAGAAATGGCTGGTACGCAACCGGAGAAGGGCAACCTTAATACTCTACTTGACATCACTCGGGCATCAACACATGTGAGTGGTAGTCTTTTATATTAACGCTCGTTATACACAACAATACTTTTACATTAAAAAAAAAACTTAGATGGCGGATAGGTGGGGCCTCTAGTGCAGGGTTCCATCAACTTGCGAGGATCTGCGGGCATTGTGGAAGTTGCATGCCGCTGTACTCACCACCTTGCCATCGCTCACTCTGCTCTCTTTCAGCAATCTCGCCCCCCAATTGGTGCGGTTAAAATAGCGCTTTCTAAGTTGATGTTTTACAGCAGAGCTGTTATTCTCGAAGTTTGCTGTGTGTCGTAGGTAGAGAATTGTCATCATCATGAACCAGCACACGCTCTCTTCCTCCTCTTCTTCATCTCTGTCCTCTTCTTCCACTTCTGCTTCACTCCCAGGTCGCACGCGCATATTCATCAGGCGTGTGACGCACGTTCTAACGGCGTGAGGTCGAGTAGACAGAGGGAAAATTGAAAAAAAAATCAACAGAGAGAGAAAGAAAGACCGGGAAAGAAAGAGGAACAGAGAAATCCGGGCAGAAAAATATTGTGGGCGTTACCACGACGGCATCATGACGTCAAAGATCGCCTAAATATGTCCACGTCACTATGAAGTCATCACGAAGTGACTATGACGTCCCATAACGTGATCTCATATGACGACATTCCCACATGACATTGTCGTTTGATCAAAAGTGGGGCGATCTTGGAGGCAGTGCAAAAGCACGTGAGGTGCAGGAAACCTGCTATGCCTCGGATCCTGGAGGCAGTCGAAAATCATGCTAGGTGCAGAAGTATCTCGGATGAGCGCTGGGAGGATCAAGAAATCGACTAAGACGAAAAAAATTGGAGCTTCGCCTTCTAGAGCAGATCGCGATAGAGTAATCGGGAATCGTGCGCACCGCCTTCTGAACTGCTAAGCCTGCTTCGGTTCTCCGTGCATGCCTCAACCGTGCCGTAAGGAAACGAACGACTGTGCGCGTGACAGTGGCCGTTTCAAAGTATCATTGAACGACTATTGCAAGCACAGTTGTTGAGTCCGCACTACGCCATGATTTTTCATTTAGCGAATCAGCGAAGGGGCAACACGCGAACCTACGCAGCTGTTCACTTCGTTGATGGTTATGCTGCTGGTGATAATTACATATGTCTGTGCGCTTTGTAATGGGTTGGGCCTTTATAACACCCACTCGTTGCCTCAATTCACATATTTTGACGACTGGCGCGATTCTACGCTTCTGCCGCGCAATATATGATGCGTTCAGTAGACTTCTTCCAATACATGACATTCATATCGTGCTTTATTTTTCCAAAGCAGTTTCAACAAATATTGTGGCTCTGTGGTAGAAAACCTGCTTGCCACACAGAGGGCCTGGGTTTGATCCTCACTCACACCAGTAAATTTTTATTATTTATTTTATTTGCATCATTCTCGATTTTTCGGTCACGGACAAGATGATGATTTTTCGCTCACAACCAAAGATTCCGACGCCGACACCGACGCCGACGGCGGAATTTCTGCGAAACGAGCTATTTAACGCTATCGCGTTAAAAGACGATGGCTTTTAGGGGCGAATCACCTTAAGGCAGTGGCTTGTCCGTCTACGGTGTCCGTTGTCACGGCTACAGTCGAGCATATGTGAGACATAAAAAAAAGGTTTAACAATAGACTACTACCAATCGTAATTGTGACGGAACAATGTAAAACACCTATAAGCACAAGCCCTTTATACTAGGTCGGCTACTTCAACGTAGACATTATGGACCTTAGAACCCTAGCTTTGTCGTCGAATCCTTATGTCACTTTGTGTCACTTAATGTCCCTCAATTTACGTTATATGGGGCAACGCTCGGGTAACGCACGGTTACTCAGCCATGCGATACTCAGAGCTTCGCCCACTCGTCATGATTCACTTCGTGGAGATGCGTGGATTTTTGCCTTCGGGTCGTACTAGGTGAATGCATAGGGACACTGTTTAACTAAAGTGGTGTTCGGAAGCGCGTCAGGATTGTGGCCATAGGCGGAGAGTACGGGGGGGGCTCGAGGGATCGCCCCCCCCCCCCCCCGGATGGCTTCACAAGGGGGCAGAGCCCCTCCCCCCCCCCCCCCCCCGGCGCCTGCCCGGGATATTTTTTAAGAGCTTGGCTTAGGTCCCCGTCCATTGACAACGAGCGTTTGGCCTCCTGTCTGGCAGCTATTTATTTCACAGGGGGGCTGTTTATACCCGCTTTTTCATTTCAGGCTTTTAAAATTCCGATCATGGACCAGTGACAATGTCAAACACTCAGTTAATAATTCCCCTCAAAGTGATTTGTATGTGCAGAATATGTTGTGTTAACAAACAACTGAGGCGACCTTTTAGTGTTCTATAGTGGTATTTTCTACCACCTGAGAATTATTTTTGGCCATCACAAATTGAAGATTAAAGCTTCCTGTACCAGCATTAGGGCACTGTCTTATGTCTGGTGCATGTTTTAACAAAGAAATGCATGTCAATAAAGAAAATAGGCGGGTCCTACCCATTGTGGGAATCGATTTTATGTGATGCAGTCACCGAGTAGCAGCCTATGCGGCATTTTTCGCTCTGAGCCAAGCGTTGCAAGGAGGATCGATGTCTTTGTGTAAGTTGAAAAATAAATCGGGAAGTCATCACAATACTCATACAGATTCATACTGATATCGCGGTGTAGGCGCCAAACAGAATAAGGTGGTAATAGTCTTTAATTATACTCTTTAATTTAGGAGGCGGACATGCTCTCTCTCGATATATATATATATATATATATATATATATATATATATATATATATATATATATATATATATATATATATATATATATATATATATATATATGAAGCGACAGGGAGAACAATGTAGAAGAAGAGCAAGCCGGGCCCCGCCCCCTCCGGCAAAATGAAAACTCTCCGCCTATGATTGTGGCACAGAACTTTCTTGTGTTAAAGCGTGCGGTTGGCGCACATGATCCGCTAATTTGTGAGTCCACAATGTCGACATATCATTTAAGTAGTTCGATGTCTGGATAGATCTTTGTAGCTGCTGGACCGGCACTAATTTTCAACGTGGGATCTGCAGACTCTAACCACTCGCAACCGCTGAGATGTACAGCCCCTGTACATTTTTTTTTTCAGAATACCACCACCACCGCCCGTTTACTTGCTCTGTTGGCTCACATGCGACAGTGTTCTACCTCAGAGGGCTGCTGAACACTTCCTGTATTGGCTGTAATTGGAGGGGGGGGGGTAGAATTAGGAAGTATACGACCCTTAGATCGCAGCGTTCATGTTTTTATTTCTTCTTGCGATTCTACAGGAAGGAGTCGAAGGTCTCACATGGAGGATCGAGTTCACCACCGTGGAAAGCGTGTGTAACAGCTCGGTTGCCTATTTTGAGTATGTGTGCCCACCCCGAGGAAAAGAGGTACGTAGCTACGCTACGGGAATCACATAGCTGCACGAATGTCGACCGGCTCGTGTAGAGTCGATTAATTAAGGTAGAGCCCGGATCGCACTTGAAAAGTGTATGTAAACGCTCAAGGAATAAGGTAGGTTCGACAATGCCCGAATTAGAAATCACTGCATCGATCTTTCAAGGCGTTCTGAGCCACTTTTCCGTGCAGTCATCGACTGGCCTGACTATTTTCTGCCTAACGAATAGATCGCTGCAAAATTCCGTCAAGAATAAGGCCGTTAAGAACGAGGCCTATTTTTTTCTATGCTTCTTAAAAGATAACGTTAATTGTGCGATACAGCCAGAATAATATACACCGCAACTGTAAAAACAACAAAAAAAAACCTTAAAACAATGCCTTTACATTGATTGACGCTGTGTATAGTAATAACAACAACAACAACAACAATAATAATAATAATAATAATAATAATGTCGGGTTTTACGTCCCAAAACCACGATATGATTATGAGAGACGCCACTGTATATGGATAGCGTGGATGAGTTATTAGAGCACAAAAGAATTCTAGTTTGTTTCGCAATGGGCGTTTTGCTCTGGCTCGACGTTTGTGCCTGCGCTCGGAAATTGTTGTGACGGCTTTATTAGAGGCGAACAATCGAAACATTTCATGTTACTTCAGCCCCACCACGTATTTTTGTGTTTCATACCCAACTTGTTAGATTACAAGATTGTAGCTTTTTTTTTTGTGCGCGCTACAGCGATGCGCTGTCCAAGACTGCGGTATCGCTCGCGGAATCTTTAAATGAGGGATCAATTACGTTTGCACTGTCAGTGCTTCACACAACCAGACGTTTTCACTTGAAATAAATGTTCTCGGGGTTCGGGAGGCCGGAGAAGCAGTGCGACGCCATGTTTTGCTCAGGAATTTTACGTCCTCTCCTCCCGGCAGTGGGGTATCATGGTGGCGGCTGGTCATAAAACACTTGTCACTTGACGGCTGCTCCGCCCACGACGGTTCGACAGTGGTTCCGAGCTTTGAAAACGAGGATCGGGTGTTAGCGGGGGGGGGGGGGGGGGTATGGCGGTAGCCGACGGGACTGAAGATGCGTACGCGTTTCGGCCTCTTCTGGCCGGCTGCTATCCTTTGTTTGTCGGTGGCGGATACTTCCCCTCGCTTGGGTTCCCGGCATCGGCGGCCGCGCGCCCTTCGGCATTCAGTCGGGAGTCATCGGGAAAACACGGACTCGGATGCCGAGACAGGATGACGTTCT
Source organism: Rhipicephalus appendiculatus (assembly GCA_030522465.1). Classification (NCBI taxonomy): domain Eukaryota; kingdom Metazoa; phylum Arthropoda; class Arachnida; order Ixodida; family Ixodidae; genus Rhipicephalus; species Rhipicephalus appendiculatus. Next base: position 37,176 of record JALIZH010012162.1, on the reverse strand, counting down.
ACGGCGACGCTACAATGAGAAAGCAGCTGCCGTGTGCATCTTTGGACTTGATTGTTTTGACTTTTGACAAGTCATCCCAGATCAGCGCCGATGTGATTTGAAAACTCGCAAACTTTCCGCTGGATATTTGTGTTCGGATCGCGTTCAGTAAGTCGTTTCTTTCCTTGATTGCATGTTACTTTTCGTTTTTCGTATGGGAAATATGTGCTCAGTATTTTCTCTATATCTTTTACATTGTAAATATCCGTGTGCTAGGCTTTGTTGTGTGCGTTGAAGTTGGTTAGTTAAGTCCTCACCCTTAGCGAAATTGTGATCATTTGCGAGTGTTATTTGGTTCCTTTATCGCGTTGTTGTGCGCCAGCTAAGCATCCGTTTTTCATTTTCCCTTCACCGCTCGTTTCGCGCAAAGAATTTCTGGATTTATAACACTCATATTCTCAATAGTTTCTAAGTTATCGCAGTCTTTCAAGCTCTAGCGCAGTCACCGTTTAATAAATAAATAGACCATGTACTTACTGGTAGTTCAAGGCGGATATGAATCCCAGTTGTTTCGAATGCCTGTTCAAGCGTAGACATTCATGTATTTTATTTTATACCACACTTCGCTTTTCTCTCAATTCCTTTTTAGCCTTCGGTGTACTTACAGCTCAAATAAGCCCTAACAGAAAGGAATTTTGGCTGTGTGATTGTGAGTGGTGCCTATTTGCGATTAGTAATAAAAGATTGTTATTCAAAATAATTAGGGTCGGTTTTATACAGCTGTTATCTGCAAGCAAGCGATCAGTAGAACAAAGCGCGAAATGCGAAATTCTTTACAAAACTTGCAGTCTTTACCATATGTACACGCTATACATTTGAATAAACTTCTGTTTACTCTTAGCATTTCTAGGTGATTATTCCTGCTGCCTACCTAAATACAAAAGCGTGGGCAACACGCATTAATTTACACGCACACAAATCTACCTCATGTTAAACTACACATTCAGTGGAAAACGTCAGAAAGTGATTGGCCTAGCCAACGAAAAGGCTGGCAAGACCCGGCGTTAAACGCTGGAAAAGAAAGAGTGATGGCGCAGCCAACGAAAAAGGCTGGCAAGAAATGTTGGAGCTGCCAATATTTATACAATGCTGGCGATACGTATGACGGAGAATGTTGGCTTAAGCCATCTTTACTATTATTGGCGATATGTTGGACGTACAATATTGGCTGCAGCCATCTTTGCAAACATTGGGCATTCATTGGCATCCAATATTGGGCCAATGTACATTTAGGTGTAGCAAAACCCCAAAATGCAATGTAGGACCAATATTTCTGCCAATGTTTGCCAACCTTGGGCCGAGATTGGTCCAATGCCGGCGTGCTGCCTGGGAAAGAAAACTTTTCCCACAACTCATGTACGGGTGTCATTTCTAATGACATTTGGTACCAAGATTCCAACATGTCAATATCGGTGTCCAAAATGACTAAGTCTTGACGCCGATTTTGAAATATAGGTTTTGTTTCATGGTTATGTTTCTCGCACATGGTGACCGCATGGGATGCCGCACCAAAGCAATGCTTTAGACCAGTCATGCCTGCGTAGCTCGCGAACATACTTATTAAGAAAATAAATAAAATGAGGGCTGAAGACAGCCATGAGCGGGCCGCGCACCATAAGTGAGAGGCTCGTGGGCCGCATTCGGCCCGCGCGCTGCGTGTTTGAGACCCGTGCTGCAGAGCGTGGAACCTAGCACGTGGTGACCTTCAGTGAGACGCAACGGGTCTGATCCAAAGGCCGCTCTTGGTATGCGTCATCTATCAGCGAATAGCATCTAACTGCTGTATGACAAGGTGTGCTACATGACTGCCCGTCAAGGAGTGTGTACGGGCCTCTGTATGAACAGAGGGTGCTTGAGAAAGCTGAAACTACCCGCTGCGATTGCGAAGTCTCTTTGCCGCGCAAGACAGCAAGATTTTGGCTGAGCTGTTCACAGACGCGTCTGCTTTGTGCTGCTTTTTTTTTTAAAGATGACAGTCTTTCTTGGGATACTTGAACGCAAAAATCTTGGTCTGTTTGTCTCTCTGTCTGTCTGTCTGTCTGTCACACGATTCAGCCATCCGGCCAAAGTTTGACCACTTGCTGAACGCCCAGCCATCTTAAACTGGTGTCTGTGTTCATACTTGTGAACGTTGTCGATCAAAAAAGCAAATATTACACATATCTGAAGCGCAACATCAATACGTAAGTATTAGGTAGTGCATTCCTTTACTATAAATTATATAGATGCGTAATTCTATAGACCCTAGTGTTTCTTAGGCTGCGCTGAAAATCCGACGCTATGCACGAAAAAGCCCTCTGCCGAAGATATGGTGCTGCCGCTGTCGGTGGCCCTGCTTTCTGCACAAGCTCATGTTTCCCGACGCCACTGCCAGATGGCGTCCATATCTCACGCAGCGTCTCCTCTACTTTATCAATGCGAGCCAGATGCGGTCGATTCAACATAGAGGAGGCGCTGCCTTAGGCAAGGCAAAACGTAGTAGTATGGCCGGCAGAAGACTATCGTCTTTCGACGACTTTTGCAGCGAAGCACGCAGACACGCGGCCAATTTTTTCTATTAAGCACGGCGGTTGGTTGTGGACGCGTCAGAAAAAGGCAGTTTAAAAGCACAGGGCAAAGGAAACACTTGGCACCAGCTAAACTTTCCGGGTAGTCATTCACGCTTTGTAAACAGTTATGCGTGGGGCAATAGCGAAAAAGAATTAGAGCAAAGTGAGCCTTATAGTGACATCAGTATTGGTCCTCATAGCTTTTCCTGAATAAGAAAAGCGCGTGTGTATATCATCACTGGTTTTTAATGGATGTATTCCTGCTCTGTAGAGCGCGCTGCACATGTGCTCATATTAGAAGCTCAGGTACAACGGAGCGCTTTTTTATGGCTTACGTTGTTTCTGTTGTCTGGGAGCAACATGCATGAAAATAAATACTAAAATAAAAAATTGACTTGGTAGTCACGTCTTTCCGTAGGGAACGCGCACGAAACATAAATAGCGTGTGTAGTGTCTTCCCCGGGGTGTTCTTAATCTGCTTTTATTTCTATGTGAGAGAGAGAATAAGCTTTATTCAGAGCAAACGCAGGGCGTCCAAGGTGTGCCACTAACGCGTTCTAGGTACCAGAGGGCCACGACCATCCCTGTAGACTGTTATGTCCTGCATTAACCTAGGGCATATGACATTGATATATTACTGTGAGCACGTGTAAGATGACTGTTTTACTGATTTTGTGATGCTACAAAGGATGTTTTCTCATTGCACATCACCACCGGCCGGTTTCAGCATGCATGAGACGTTAGTTTTTTAAACTTCTGTGCTTCGACAAGCTCCTTCCAGGTCTTGTGGACTAGTCGTGCAGACACACCCTCTGAGACTCGTACGGCAATCTTGATAGCCTCTGGGATGAGGGTTTCTAATTAGTCCATTTCTATATTGCTGATGTGTGAGTAAGCGGTGCCGCAGTGGTATGGACTGTGCGTGACATACTTTAAGTTGCGAGGTCCGCCTTGGTGGAACTGTGCCTACGGCGCTCGGCTGCTGACCCGAAGGTCGCAGGTTCGATGGAGGCGAAATGGTAGAAGCCCGTGTACTGTGCGATATCAGTGCGCGTTAAAGAACACCAGATGGTCATAATTTCCGGAGCCCTCCACTACGGCGTCTCTCATAATCGTATCGTGGTTTTGGGACGTAAAACTGCACATATTATTATTAGGTTGCGAGCCGCTATTTAACAAACGACAGTACGTCTATGTTACAGTCGTGGTGCTTGTGTTCATGTTTCACTGGCTTTCTGACAAGAAAGCTTTTTGTTGCAGGCTAATGGACTGTGCCGGGCGATAATTTGGAGGCATGACGAACTGGAGATACCGTACGCAAAGTGTTCCCCACTGGCCTAATAAAAAATGACTTAAAGCATTTCGAAGCAAGGCCCGTAGAACTCCTTTTTCTTCCGCAGCAAACAAGAGACGTGCTCAAGCACTTCAAATAATGCACATACGCGTTGAATAAAGCTTGTAAAGGTCATTCTTTATGCGTCTCTCAGTTCAACCTTACAACACGCCTCCTTTAACTCGGAGGCCAGACACGGCACAAAGGTGTACAGTATACTTACATGACCACACCACCGCGTTGTTGTAGTGGTTAAACTCTGAAAAAAAGGTGCGTTTTAATCTTCTTTTAGACATGTGAGAGTTACATGTGTTGCGATTTCTCTAAAGGCGCACGTTGACTCTCTTTAGGAGAGTCGTGAAATGTATAACTCTCTTTAGTTAGTCACATTTACGCTCTTTAGGGGAGTCGTAGGACGCACGACTTTCTAAAACATGTCCAGCAATCTGGGACATCGACTAGTGCGGCAAAGCCGACCCCAAGGGGAAGCGCTGGGCGTAACTCTATGGGGAGCGTTCTTCAAAAAATGATTACTGAGCAATGCCTGATTTTTCGCTAATTGCACTTCAGGCACTTAATGCTGACAACCTCCTTATGTGGTACAACGCGATTAGTTTTAATCGGCCGGCTGGATTTTTTTCCCGAGACACTTTTGTGCATCCATTGAAAATGTATGGGGTGATTTTTGAAAAGCTAATTGTAGCGCAACGATAACGTATTCGCTAATTGCACTCTAGTGGCATGTACGGTAGGACAACCTGTCTTTGTGTTTGCAATTTCGTGGGATTACGCTGGGTGGATTTTTTTCCTGAAGAGCTTTTCCAAATCGATAGTGCAGGAAAGCAGCATTACAGGGGTAAAAGAATCACCTGTCGGTAAATCGATGAGAAAGTGGACGTTGATCATGGTAAAAACTCAGCAAAAGTCTGCAGATGTGACGTACATTATGTGGATGAAGCATCAGGAATTTCATAACCGTAATAAATATTTATCACTAATCTAACCATTTAATTTAAACTTATGGGGGGAAGCTCTCAGTGTAGAAGCACATATGTAGTACAGTACATATAGTGTTTCAATGGGAACAGTTACGATAAGGTGGTAGATAACAATTTCATATCATTGGTTTGTACTGTTTATTGTTCTCATTAATTAGGAGTTCGGGTTAATTACAATCAATGACTTATATGCTATCTCTGTGTTGAGTGATGTCATACGAAAAGTGTCCGAGATGGCATACAGGTTTGAAGGTATGAAATTCCGAAGTTGCTATGGCATGACATGACTGCATGAAGAATATAAATGACAGGTCATAACATGAAACTCATGACACTTATGTCATGAACGGTCTACATGCCACATTATTAGCGCTCTCGCGGCCGTTTCTTAGTTTAAGGTATACCAAAAATATTGAGGCTTGTCAAGAGTGTATGACGAACATAAATAGCAGGTATTAACAATTATGACATGTATGCCATTTATGACATGATTTACATGCCACACTCATGGTGCGCGTGCGGCCGTTTCATTCACTGGATATATACTGAAATTGGTATTATGCAATGTTACTGCGTGACAAATATAGATGACAAGTATTAACATAAAAATCATAACATGTATATGTATGACATGACTTACGTTCCACGCTCATGGCACGCTCGCAGCCGTTTGGTTTCCTGGATATATACCAAATTTGATATGGCGTGACATGACTGTATGCCGAACACAAATAACAGATCCTTACATGCAAATTATGGCACGGATGTCATGTGCATAGCTCGGCACACTCACTCATGAGTGCACTCAACTCACTCACTCACACTCATTTGAACGCGGTGAGTTGAGTATGAGTGAGTACTCATGAGTGTGAGTGGACGTGAGTGTGAACGTGAGTGAGCACTCAGGAGTGTGAGTGGTCGTGAGTGTGAACGTGAGTGAGCACTCATGAGTGTGAGTAGACGTGAGTGTGAACGTGAGTGAGAACTCATGAGTGTGAGTGGATGTGAGTGTGAACGTGAGTGAATACTCATGAGTGCGAGTGGTCGTGAGTGTGAACGTGAGTGAGCACTCATGAGTGTGAGTCGACGTGAGTGTGAAGTGAGCGAGCACTGATGAGTGAGTAGTCGTGAGCATGAATGTGAGTGAGCACTGATGAGTGTGAGTGGACGTGAGTGTGTACGTAAGTGAGAACTCATGAGGGTGAGTAGGAGTGAGTATGAACGTGGGTCAGTACTCATGAGTGTGAGTGGACGTGAGTATGAACGTGAGTACTCATGAGAGTGAGTGGACGTGTGAGTGAACGTGAGTGAGCACCCATGAGGGTGAGTAGGCGTGAGTATGAACGTGAGTACTCATGAGTGTGATTAGTATAAACGTGAATAGTCGTGAGTATGAAAGTGCGTGAACTCATGAGCGTGAGTAGGTATGCCGCACAGAGAAACACGGCGACACACACACACAGTGAGTGGTCGTGCTAAGGAAAGGAGAAGCCCTAATGGGGCTGACTTTGTTATCTAGTGGCAGTTGACTAGAAAAACGATGTGAGGCGGCAAACATGTTTTATTGTGATGTAGAGCTCAGTAACAGGCGTTTCAAGTTGTAAGAAAACAAGAAGCAGGACTAGCAATCGGAAAATGAGGTTTGACTTTTCTTCAAAACTCTCACTCGTGCAGCGCGTTTCGACCGGCTAGCGTGTCGAAGACGCTGCCGGATACGTCAAACATCACGCAGCTGGCATTCTGATTCTGCGCCGTTCGTGTACGCTGTGTGCCCTGGCGCCCTGGCGGGGCGGTGCACCGTCGCCTCGGCGCCTGTCTCGGCGCAGCGGTGACTGCGGCTAGCACGGCGACGGCACCTCCTCTGTCTCCCGTCTCTCGGTGGGCGCTGCTTGTTTGGTAGTGTAGCGTGCGAGAAAGAATTTTAGCAAGTTATGGAAATACGGAACGAAAACATGGTACGGGACTACGTTACCGCTCCTCCTCTCTCGCTCGTTGGCTTTCGCGGCTTCTAATTCCAGTAAAGGCACCCCAACACCACAAAGGCCTTTTCAAAAATTACTGTGGGGTGTCACGTCATATTGTTGGCTGTCAGCCTACGCATTGTTTACGATGCAGCTGTCGATAGGGGGAGGCACTTCAATAAAATACTTTGTTGAGCGCGTTGGTTCATTGTGGAATAGCTTTGAGCGCGAAAGGACGAGACACGAGAACAGAAGACGACTACACGAGCGCTCGTGTAGTCGCCTTCTCTTCTTGTGTCTCGTACTTTTGTGATCAAGTCTATTCCAGGACGCACTTTAGGCACAACGAGCTGGAGAGGAGGAGCGCTACCGTAGTCCCGTGCCGTATTTGCGTACCGTATTTCCGTACTAAAGCCCTCTAATGTGCGCATATTCGGTTCCGGTCGCGCTATGTTGCACGCGGAGGCTTCGTGTTCGAAGTGACCCTTGGAGGGCGGCCTATTCATGGAGCTGCGGATAGGGACAACGTGCGCCCATGGAAGATCTATACGGGCGCCTGTTAATTCAGTGGCAGCCTGTGCACGCGGGGCTGTTGCTGACGCCCCACCAAAGCTGTCCTTCAACGAATTGAGTCCGTTATGCGCGTCTTTGTACACGCTCCCCCTAATACGGGTGATGCAATCATTTATCAAGAGCGATTGCTTGCTGATCGCAGATTATGTCTGCACTGCTGAAGGCACAATATGTCGTTTTGACATGGGGTTTCGTGTAAGCCCTAATAACATTTGCATCGATATTCAAGGTGCAGCGTGCGTACTCGCGAAAACGTGGTGAAAAAAAAAAAACACAGTAAGCGTGCTGAGCACCCCGACATACTAAATAAATCTAATGGCTGTTGTTTATTCAAAACTAATTTGAGGGGCAGATATAGTAAGGCGCTTGCAGTACGGTGCGTAAGGCGCTTAAAAATCGTGAAGTTATTTCTCGGATGTCCTTTTATTGGCGCACAGCGTGTGCTTAACAAGACGAGGTTCCCACCTTCTTGGTCTTCTTGTTCGTTAAAATGTACGTTCGTAGAGAAAGTATTGTTGCGACGTGAGGACAGAGGTCGTGACGCACAGATAAACAAAGCAGAGCAAGTACTTACTGCCGGTTGGAGAAAAGTTCTTCTTGTAGAGAACGTCGTTGCGTAAACAAAAAAGACGGCAGTCCTCTCGCGAAAACTCGCGGCACATCTTTACGTCGTCCTTCTAGGAACTCAATTAGCGGAAGCAGCTCTGGGTCACCGCGCTGCTCTTGTGAAATAGTGGCCGTATTGACGACTCCCAAAAATGCGGCGTCCATGGACGCGTCATCAAGAGCGGCAGGCTCGACGGGCGACCGCGAGAGGCAGTCGGCGTCAGTATGCCTCTTCCCTGATTTATAAATTATGGTCATATCAAACTCTTGAAGCCGAAGGCTCCAGCGCGCCAAACGGCCTGACGGGTCTTTCAGGTCAGTGAGCCAGCAAAGTGAATGGTGATCGCTGACAACCTTGAATGAGCGGCCGTACAAATATGGACGAAATTTGAGAACCGCCCAGACTACGGCGAGGCACTCCTTCTCGGTAATCGAGTAGTTCTCCTCCGTGCGAGAGAGAGCTCTGCTGGCATAAGCTATCACTTTTTCCGAGCCGTCTTGCCACTGTACCAGTACGGCGCCCAGGCCTACATTTCTGTCGTCGGTGTGAAGTGCTGTTGGCGCTTCCTGGTCAAAGTGCGCAAGAACTGGAGGTGTTTGGAGGCGTTGACTTAAGTCGTGGAATGCCATTTGTTCCGTTTCGCCCCAAACAAAAGGAACATGCTCTCGTGTGAGTCGTTTCAAAGGCGCCGCAATAGACCAAAAGTTCGCGATGAATCGTCGGTAATAGGCGCAGAGGCCTAAGAGGCGCCTGACTGCTTTCTTGTCATGTGGTGCAGGAAACTTTGCAACAGCGTCGATTTTGTCCGGGTCAGGTCGAACACCCTCGTGACTGACGACGTGGCCTAGGAAGCAAAGTTCACTGAAACCAAAATGACACTTTTCCGGTTTTAACGTCAGGCCGGCCGAACGTATAGCTTGTAGAACTGTGAACAGCCGGCTTAGATGCTCCTCGAATGTTGCTGAGAAGACAATAACGTCGTCTAGATAGACCAAGCATGTTTGCCATTTCAGGCCCGATAGCACGGTGTCCATTAGACGCTGAAAGTGGCTGGCACTGAGCATGTACCAAACGGAAGCACTTTAAATTCATAAAGGCCGTCGGGCGTCACGAATGCAGTTTTCTCACAATCTGTCTCGTCGACCTCTATCTGCCAATAGCCGCTTCGCAGATCGATTGATGAGAAATAGCGTGCATACCGCAGCCTATCAAGAGAATCGTCTATGCGTGGCAGCTGATAGACGTCTTTTTTCGTGACTTGGTTTAACTTGCGGTAATCTATAGAGAAGCGCAAGCTGCCGTCTTTCTTTTTAACCAACACTACGGGGGATGCCCAAGGACTTTTTTGAAGGCTGTATGATGTCATCCTGGAGCATCTTCTGTACTTGCTTTTGAATCTCCTCGCGTTCTTTCGGAGCCACACGGTATGGCTTTTGTCGGATCGGTCTCGTGTTGTCTTCAATAATGATTCGGTGCTTGGTCAATGGTGTTTGCTTGACTTTTGACGTACAGGAGAAACAATCTGCGAACTGGTGTATCAGTTCCAGGAGGCGCTGCCTATCCGAGGGCGACAGGGTAGAGCAAATGTCGACAGACAAAGACGTCGAGGTAGGCATAGTCGCGTCGTCAGGTTGCAAAAGTGAAGCAATCCCTGGCTTGGTCTATGTCGTCGTAGTACGCAATTGCAGTGCCCTTCTGGATGTGACGTCGCTCGTTGCTGAAGTTGGTGAGGAGAACTTCTGCCTGCCCATCAGTTAGTGCCAGGACGCCTCGCGCGATCGAAACACCTTGCGTAAGCAGTAGCGTGGCCACTTGCTCCGCTATCACTTCCTTGTGGCATCGCCCCTCACATGACACAGACACAAGGCAGCAGGATCTCGGTGGGAGCGTCACATCGTCGGCTATTCGCAAACGCTGCAGTCGTTCGTCAGTGGTGGTGTCGACATACGGATGTGCGGAAAAAGTGACGATACGTTCTGGGATGTTGATGACAGCGCCGTACTCTCGCAGAAAATTCATACCCAAAATCAGCTCTTTGCAACATTCTGGTAAAAGTACAAAAGTGATGACGAAGCTGGAATCACCGATTAGGAGCCGAGTGGTGCATTTACCCGTTGGAGTCATTAGCTGACCACCAGCACTTCTTATGTTCGGCCCAGTCCACGGTGTCTTGACCTTTTTAAGGCGGTTAGCGAGCTCTTGTCGCATAATAGAGAAGTCGGCGCCAGTGTCAACCAGTGCTGTCACGTAATGTCCGTCTATGACAACGCTAAGGTCGGCACGTACATCATAGTCGGCATTAGTACTCGTCGTCGTCGGTGTCGTCGTCGTCATATCGTCTTTTTTGCGGAGGTAGGGGGGTCTTTTTGGGCGTCTCGAAGGTTAGCAACCTTGCCCCCGGAGGTCGCGGCAGTTAGTTTCCCCGGCGCGGGCTAGGGGAACGGTTTCTGACGACGTCAGCGTAACTTTGGCAGTTCGGGGAAGTGTGACGCATAGGTGAGGGAGATTGCCAGCGATGACGTGGTGAAGCAGCTTGGCTGGTCGGCAGGTGATCAGCGTCGTGGGTGCGAAAGCCGTCGAATTGAAAAGAAGCGGGACGAGAAAAGGTTCCAAACCTAGCTTCTCGACGATGGCAGTAGCGGGAGATATGGCCCGGTTCGCCGCAGTGGAAACAAAGGGGTTGACGATCGGCCGTGCGCCACAAGTCGGTTCGGCGAACTGGTGGTCGTTGCACAGGTTCCCGTTGCCACCAAGGCAAGGGGACGGGCCGTGGCTGGAAGGGCGCTACCTCAGGTGGAGGTAGAGGGCGACGGACGACATCAGCATAGCTCAACGGATGGGGCTCAGGACACGTCGCGGGTGATGGAAAGGCTTGCCGCAACTCCTGGCGCACGATTTCCGCAACAGAAGCGACTGGCGGCTCGGTAGAAGGAACGCCCAGGGCCCGCAGCTCTTCGCGCAGGATTTCCCTAATCATTTGTCGTAGGGAGCTCTCGGACACAGCGACGTTCTGAGCTGCGGCAGTTACTGGCGTATGATCATGAAGACGGTCAAAGTGGCGGCATCGTTGCCGAAGTGCCCACTCGATGACAGTGGCCTCTTTTATAAATTCATCGACTGTTGCAGGCGGATTTCGAACAAGGCCGGCGAACAGTGGTTCCTTAACGCCCCGCATAAGATGACGCACCTTCTTTGCCTCGGGCATGTCAGGATCAGCGCGGCGAAACAGATGGGCCATATCCTCTGCGAACATGGCAACGGTTTCGTTCGGCTTTTGCACACGGGCTTGAATGAGTTGTGCGTGATCCCGCCGGTCCGCGGTCAAGAACGTCTCGAGAAGCTTTTGGCGGAAATTCTCCCAGGTTCGGAAAGTAGCCTCCCTGTTCTCATACCATGTGCGAGCGCTATTTTCCAGCGTGAAGTAGGCACGGGGTAAGTTTTTCTTGCTCGCTCAGCGACCCGGTCGAACTGTTCGAGCCAGTCCTCGACATCCTCATACGCTTCTCCACGGAAGACTTCGGGAACGCGAGGAGGTTCAAAAGTCACCTGGGAAGGAAGCGCCGTCTGGGCAGGAGCCGATGTTGTAGGAGCCACCATGCTGGTAAGAGGAGGCAGAGTCAGGAGCTCCGGACTTAGGCCTAGTAGGCACCGGCTGGATCGGTGCACTGGAGTCGTGACGAGGGGTTGGGTCTCCGGACTGGGTGTACGGTCCCGAACAAGACTTTCCTGCATGAGGTTGCAGGCTCCAGCACCTCCACCAGTGTGGCGACGTGAAGACAGAGGTCGTAACGCACAGATAAAGAAAGCAGCAGCAGGACGGTATTTTTAATACCGCGCGCAAGAGCGTACTTCTTCTTTCTCGTCTTCTGCCTTCTTTATATAGCACATGCGCATGTGCGCTGTCATCTTCGTCTTTCTCGTAGTAGGCATGTGGCAGTATCTAAGCGGAGATGCGGGGATAAAATAGCGATTTTCGAAGAAAATGTGCAGTTTCAATTTTTGTTGATTTGGTTTGCTCGTTCACTAAAGAAGATGCTCACCAAGTTTGGTTCTTATCTGTGCAGCAGAAGAGAATAAAACTAATTCTTTCACGAGATGGTGGCGTGCATTTTCTGGTGAAAGCTTATCTGAATCCTCTTTTCAAGACGAGGCTCCTACGCGGGCAAGAGGCCTGTGTTAGGACGTGTATATTTTTTCGCGCCTTTCAGCCACGGAACACTTTCTGTGAAGAGTAGTTCAGGACAAACAAATAATTTATGAAGGCATATTTCTAGCCTCGGCGACTGCAGAGTCTTTGGAAAATTGGAACCAAAGCTCGAATTGGTGGAAACGAATCACGTGAGGCATCTGGTGTCAAATCTTTATACACCATCGCATTAACAACAGTTCACCAACGCACCTGCTTTCGCGCCAATTTTACGAGGGTGAAAGCGTGCACGGCGGCAGCCCCGCAACGCGCGCCGCTGATAGCTCTTCACCTTCCAGAATAGGCGTGTCCAATTTGACCAATTTGCCGCATACGCGCTGGAACTGTCCTACTAAATCTGCGCCTCAAGCTATATCGTCTTTATTAAACAAAAGCCATTATATTTATTTCGTACGCCGAAGTGTTCTCCACACGGATTGTTTTTTTCCACGTTTGCACGAGCGGACGCGTGCTTCACCTTGATTATCGAAGCAAATGTTATTAGGGCTTACACAAAGCCGCATCTCAAAGCGACATATTGTGCCTGAGGTAGGGCATACACAATCTGAAATCAGCGAATAATCACACTTGATCACTTATTGCATCATTCATATAACGAGGGCTTGTACAAAGACGCGCATAACGGTCTCAACTTGTTCATAGACAGTTTAATTTTGGCGACCGCAACAACTCTGCGTACGCAGGCTGCGAAAGGACGTTGCCCCGCGTCCGCAGATCCATGATGTTCGCGTCCGCAGAGCCCCGGCGCGCCGGTGCCCCCCGCCGGCCCCGCTAGCTAGTACAGTGTACTAGAAGGGGCAGCGGAATGAACGAAGCGGCCGCGCCGCATGGCATGCCCGAGTCTCGGTAGATGTTCCGACGGGCGATCGTAGCGGCGGCGCTGTAGTTGCTCTAGTCACTTTATCAACTTTGTAACTTTGTAACGTACTCACATCCACTCACACCCACTGACAGTGGGTGTGAGTGGGCGTGAGTATGAACGCGAGTGCGAGCACACATGTGTGTGAACGCGAGTCATGTTTGAAAAAAAGCGCGAAAAGAACACCTCACGCAGGCACGAAGGAGACAGGACGACGCGCTTGAACGTGAACGTGAGTGAGTGTCTACGAGTGCGAGTACACGTGAGCACGAACCTGGAGTGAGTGCTTATGAGTGTGAGTAGGCGTGAGTATGAACGTGAGTGAGTGCCTATCAGCATAAGCGTGCGCAGGGTTCCCCTTCAGGGGGGGGGGGCGAAGGTTTGTCGTAGCGCCCCCCTCCCTATTATTTCAATGTATGGGGCTGACTTTTCGCCCCCCCCCCCTATCGCCCTCCCCCAATGTATAGGGCTGACTTTGCGCCCCCCCCTTCTCGCCCCCCTTGCCACCCCCGTGCGCACGCCTATGCCTATCAGTGTGACTAGGCGTGAGTACAAGCGTGAGTGAGCGCCTATGAGTGTGAGTAGGCATGAGTACGAGCGTGAGTGCCTCTGAAAGTGAGTACGAAAGTGAGTGAGTGCCTATGACTGTGAGCAGGCGTGAGTATGAGCGTGCGTGCTTATGAGTGTGAGGTGTGGTACGAAAGTGAGTGCCTGTAAGTGTGAGTAGGTGTGTGTATGAGAGTGAGTGCCTATGAGTGTGAGTAGGCGTGAGTATTAACATGAGTAAGTGCCTACGAGTAAGTATACGTGCGTATGAACGTGAGTGAGGGCTTATCTTTGTGAGTAGGCGTGAGCATATGAATGTGAGTGAGTGCTTATGTTTGTGAGTAGGCGTGAGTATGAATGTGAGTGAGCGCCTATGAGTGTGAGTAGTCGTGAGTGTGAACGTGAGTGAGTACTCATGAGTGTGAGTAGGCGTGAGTATGAAAGTGAGTGAGTTAATAGGTGTGAGTATGAACGTGAGATAGGGCCTATGAGTATGAGTTGGCGTGAGTACGCGTGAATGAGTGCTTATGAGTGAGAGTAGTCGTGAGTGTGAACGTGAGTGAGTGCCTCTGAGTGCAAGTGGACGTGAGTGTGAATGTGAGTGACTGCCTACGAGTGTGAGTGGACGTGAGTGTGAATGTGAGTGAGTGCCCACGAGTGTGAGTAGTCGTGAGTGTGAACGTGAGTGAGTGCCTCTGAGTGTGAGTAGTCGTGAGTGTGAACGTGAGTGAGTACTCATGAGTGTGAGCGGACGTGAGTGTGAACGTGAGTGAGCGCCTAAGAGTGCGAGTAGGCGGGAGTGTGAACGTGAGTGAGCGCCTAAGAGTGCGATTAGGCGGGAGTGTGAACGTGAGTGAGCGCCTACGAGTGGGAGTAGTCGTGAGTGTGAACGTGAGTGAGCACTCATGAGTGTGAGTGGAGGTGAGTGTGAACGTGAGTGAGCACTCATGAGTGTGAGTGGAGGTGAGTGTGAACGTGAGTGAGTACTCATGAGTGTGAGTGGACGTGAGTGTGAACGTGAGTGAGTGCGAAGGCTGAAAAAATTGTGGTGAGTGAGTTTGAGTGAGTACTCCCTTAAAGTGCCGACCTATGGTCATGTGCGGCATGACTTACATGCCACGCTCATGGCGTGCTCGCAGCCGTTTCGTTTCCTGGCTATATACCAAATGTGATATGACGTGACATGGCTGTATGACGAACATAAAAAAATTACAGCATATCCACGGAGTGAATGATGATGAGTGGGGCGAAGGGTGCGTGCGTCCGTCCGTCCGTCCGTCCGTCCGTCTGTCCGTCTGTCTGTCTGTCTGTCTGTCTGTCTGTCTGTCTGTCTGTCTGTCTGTCTGTCTGTCTGTCTGTCTGTCTGTCTGTCTGTCATAGAACTAGGCGGTCACGTACCAAGAGACAGGGATGTACAGACCCGCGGCTTTAGGAGCTTCGCCCCTTAAAAAAAACACTACGCTTTTTACACGTGTTGGTACTGCAACGTTTTGCCTTTGGCGGTAATTATTCGAAAAGTACGCGAAAAAAAATGACACCATCTCCCGCCAAAGGGGAGCATGAGGCGATGCTAAGCACACTGCGTTTGCATCGGTTCGACTAGCTGTTTCCGTTAATGTTGCGTATTGAGTGTTATAGTTTGTGTTGTGTTTATGCTCTTATGTTGTTGTTAACGTAGACCCGAACGCAGACCCGAACGTGGTAGCGCGTGCCAGCGCGTTCTGACTAGGATACAACGCGTTGGTTCAGCATGCGTCTGCAGAATCTCGTTCCCCGACGTCATCCCATGATTGCTGAGAGAGTGTAAGGGGGAGAGGCCACACCGCCTTACCCAGCCCCTTACCCAGCTAGCTCGTGAGCTCACAGCATAAGACGCTCACAGAGACTATGTACATTATATACACACAAGAGTTATTCTTTTGCAAAGTACAATGGCGTCCCCTGATAAGCTCGGGACACGGAGGCTCGGGCACTCGATTCCCTTTAGAGATGACGCAAGGCTACTGAACCTAATTTCGCTAAACCACCGTTATCGCTCAACATAATTCGTTAGTTTCTGCGCTATTTATTATTCAAGACATTGAGCAACATTCATATATCCGTGCACTGACAGAACATTTTATCCTCCGCGTATAACCTGTAAGGAAATTTTCGAAGCGCGCATAAACCAATTAAAGAATTTAAGAGGAGAACTCGTTAGCGCAATCGAGCTTCGTTCACTTCACCTTCACAATCGCTAGCCTCGCTTAATTTCTCGGCGGACACATCCACCCTGCCGCAAGGAAAGGTACGTCTGTGCTCGTAACATATATATTGTTTCAAACTGTCCTACAGTGCCTTTTGTAAGTACAGCATGCAAAATGCTCGCTAGGACATAATTCTTTTTTCTTCGATCCGGAAGGCTACAAGCGCAAATGCGTAGCTGCACTCTTTGTTGATGGTGTTGCTGATAATAAGAAAGAGAGAGAGAGAAAACTTTATTTAAAAAGTCAGTCAGTAACGTCAGGCATGGCCCGTCGCCTCCAGCCGTCTGCCGGTTTGATTACTTGGGAATCGGTCGGTTGTCACAGCAGCCACTCACTGTGCAATTCAAATGTACGACGCTGGTGCGATTCCACACTTCTGCCACGCAATATTACATGTGTGAAGGGGGATCCTCGAACTACAAGACATTATTATAGTGCTTTTTTATCGAAACAGTGTAGAACACCTGTTTTCCGTGCGAAGTCTTGGATTAGATTTCCTCTCGAGCCGAATATTCATATTGTCTATTTATTTGCATCTATCTCAAATTCTGGCCCCCGGAAGACGTTTATTTTCGCTAACAATACTTAGCCAACAATGAAATCACGCGCTGTTCGAAAACGTGCGCTTGGTGTAATATCAATAGTAACATGACTCGTTTACGTTAGTGACGCCCTTTATAAGACAACTACTCACTGTTTGTCGTTTATATAATAATAATAATAATAATAATAATAATAATAATAATAATAATAATAATAATAATAATAATAATAATAATAATAATAATAATAGAGTGAAGAACAACGAACGTTATAGTGGGTCATCATCTCCTCCGACATCGCAGGTCTGTCTGTATACCGCGCATTGCTCGATGGCGCTTCTCGTTCGCCCACAAGATCCGTTGATTTGAGTCGTTGGTCAAGCTACCGGCCGATCCCTACGGCAGAGTTCAATAAACTTTTTTTTATATATATATCTGACAAAATATGGGAAGGTAGGCTAAGTTGGAGCAGGCTATCCCAACATCATGACAGTAATGTACAAGATAAACATAAAAATACGAAAAATTAAGAATAAAAGCAGAAAAAAAATAATCAGAGTCACTTGGTACATATATACACTATAGGGCTTATAACGAATGAATGAGCACAGTATATATGGGCGTAGTCCAGTTCATATATCGTGATCACATCGCGGATAAAGTCCGAACATATAGTGGCAAGGTATAATAAGAACTAAAGACAGTTAATTAAATTTGTGTCCATTAAAAAATCACGGAGGGCGCTCACTGCGCGCCTTTGATTATCGGGATGTGGCCATGGTCCAAGTACTTTTCCAATCGTAAATGGTCGTCTGTCGAGGCGGTTCAATCGATCACTCAGTTGAGCGCGTTGTTCGTCAATTCGCGGACATTCAATAATGATATGCTCCTCTGACGCATCGACATGATCACAGTGGTCGCAATGCGGGGACGTTGTTGTTTTTATGCGGCATAAGAAGTGAGGTGTGTATGCAACACCTAATCGTGGACGGTGCAGTAGTGTGTCAAATGGTCTATCAATCTTTTGATTAGGTGTAAATCGGAGAGACGGATCTATTTGATATAAGAGTGAAGACTTTGTATTTTCGTCAAATCAAGCGTTTTTGCACAATTTGTGGCGCAGTTCGGAAAGAACCTTCTTGCTGTCTGAGAAATAAACGGGCACTGGTGTCAAGTGAACGTTTTTGTGTGCTGCAGTGGCTAATTTGTCAGCATTTTCGTTTCCCATCACTCCTACGTGGCTTGGAATCCACTGAAAACATATCTCATGGCCGTCCAGATAACCGATGGTAATTGTTTTTAAGATTTCATATATTATGCTATCATCTATATGAAAATAAAAATCCTTAATCATTTGTAGCGCTCCTTTGGAGTCAGAATATATTACCCAGTTTTGCCTTTGCTGGCTTTCAACAATGAATTTTGAAGCTTGTAATATTGCAACAAGCTCCGCTGCTGTAGACGATGTCTTTCGAGAAAGTCGGAGATCTCTTTCTATTTTATATACTGGTATATGAAAAGCCGCAGACGAGCTTTCATCCATTGTAGATCCATCCGTGAAAACAAATGTGAAACAATAAACTCTTCAACTACAACAACAGTAGCACAATACTCATACGAGAATAATATATTTGTTATTATTATTATTATTATTATTATTATTATTATTATTATTATTATTATTATTATTATTATTATTATTATTATTATTATTATTATGTGAAGCACAAATTTTCTTTGAAAAAATTGAGTAGTTGTCTTATCAGAGGCGTCCCTAATGTGAACGAGGCATGCTATAGTATACTGATATTACACCAACCCCGCGTTTTTGGAGCAGCGCGTGATTTCATTGGTGGCTAAGTAGTCCACAAAAAAAGTTATCTGTAGCGAAAAATCCGGTGCCGACGCTGGTGCCGGCGTCTTCGTTGTGAGTGAAAAAAAAAGCATTGCCCGTGGGCGAAAGGTCGAGGTAGCTGCAAATAAATGAACAATATTAATAGCTCGCGCGTAAATTGAACCCAGTACTTCTGCACGGAAAACAGGTGTTCTACAACACAGCCACGCCGGTGCTTGAAACTGTTCGAAAAAAAAAAAAAAGAAACTATGATAATGTCATGTAGTGTGAGAAGGCCCCTTAACGTGTGTTGTGTTGCGTCCCAGAAGCGTAGAATGGCACTAGCGTCAAACATTTAATTGCACCAATGAGTGGTTGATTTAAAAACTCGCCAATAAGCGCGTCAAGCAAGTAATAAATAGGTCCTACCGAGGGACCTTTTAAGAAACATCACCATGTAAAAATATTACCACGCTGTTCTTGAGCAATACGTGCAAAGAAACAATTACACTATAGCAGCAAGGAAACCAGACGAGAGCTATCTTCAAACTCGCTTGTACGCGTTCTTCGTTCTAAATAAAACTGGCCGAAATAATCGGGTCTCTAACCAAGACCTGATGCCGTTGTGCAGATCGCATAGCCAGTGAAACAAAGAGGTGTGCTTTGCGGTTATGTACGTACATCCAAATATTATCGGGGGTTTTACGTCACAAAACCACGATATGATTATGAAGGACGCCATCGTGGAGGGCTCCGAAAATTTCGAACATGTGGTGTTCTTTAACGTGCTCTGACATCGCACAGTATACGCGCTTCCTCCATTTCGCCTCCATCGAAATGTGACCTTTGCGGACGGGGTCGAACACGCGGCTTTCGGGTCAGAACCCGAGCACTGTAACCGCTACATCACCACAGCGGACGGTCGCATATGTGAATATAATTGGTTTTATTACGCTTTCACGAACAGTCAGCAAAGAGGGGAAGACGAGCTGTATAGCATGTCATGTACAATGAAATACATTTCGGACGTCTTTTATTATGTGCTCTAGAAACGTTAAGAGCGTTGTTTAAATTAACGCGTCTTTCTTAAAATGCTTAAATTTGGAAAATAATTCAGCAATTTCGTCCCTGTAATGAATTTAGGCCTTTATTTCTGCTACGTTTTGAGCTCTTAAAAAAGATTATCACTGGCAGCGAATACGGCACGGCACGTTGCCTTCACTCTATAGCGCGAAAAAAATTCACTTGTTAAGTGACGCCAACAAATATTAGCTACGTGAAGCCTGTGTCTACATATTCTCAAAGCGTCATCGCCATCTCATAGGCTGATATTATTTTCTCGAAATTAGCTTTCACAGATTACAAAAACGGCCGCGACAAAAGGACGTCCTAACTTTCTTCAAGAAACCAGTGGGGCCGACAACTATACAACCGCACGAAATATATTGAAAAGGACGAGAGGAAGGGCAGCACGCCCTTTCGAAATACGAGTTTGTCAAGCGCAGCCAAGTGACTTGTGCGCGCGGATTCACTAAAAAAAAAAAAAAAAAAAAAAAAAAAAAAAAAATACTTGATTCACGATCGAGCAACCAACCGACCGCTCGTCGTACACGACTTGCGCTTATCAGTCAGCGCTGTCGGTGGCGATAGTCGACATCGAGCTGCTTCGTTGTGGTTTTTTTTTTTTATGTATGGCCACTTTGTCTGCCGCGCGCCATGCGTTATCGCGCCAGTTTTGAAAGTTGAAGGTCTGTACGCCACGTGGTGTGAAAAACGGTGAACTAAAAGCGATGTCCCGAAATGCTGGGTATGGGGAGTCGGTATGACTCTCCAAAGACAGTGTCGCACATGTGACTCTGACATGTATAAAAGAAGGCTCAAAGAACTCCTTTTCTTCATAGAGTGTACGGTGCTTGGCTGCTGACCCGAAAGTCGTGGGTTCGATCCCGGCCGCGGTGGTCGCATTTCGATGAAGGCGAAAAGCGGGGGGCCCGTGGGGCAGCAGCATTTCACGTAGAATGAAATTGTTGGGACGCGTGTACGCGCGGGAGAAGAAGACACGACCGCGCGGCGTGAATCCCAAACATCAACTGTTTATTCAGGTTCTCTGGAGGTTCCGGAGAGCAGCGGAGGGTGGCGCTGCCTGGCGGCTTGGCTTGGCTTGGCTGCCGCCACAGCACTCCCCCCTAGTGAGTTGCCGAACGGAGTTAAAGGTCCAGGCGAGTGGGTGCTCTTGATAGCCGCCCACTGTGCGTCAGCCGGGAGGGCACCTCGTGGACTTGGGCTGGCATTGAAGCTGGGGGGTCCTGGCGATGATTCCCTTAGTGGAGGCAACACGGCGTCGTCACGGTCCATGTGTGCTGGCTTGATGCGGTCCAACGACACGACCTCCTCACGGCCGTTTCTCTTGATTGTGAATTGCTTGTTACCACGGCGGAGGACTTGAAACGGCCCATCATAGGGTGGCTGAAGAGGTCGCCGAACCGCGTCGTGTCGTACAAACACATATGGGCACGATGTGAGCTGTGGGTCGACGTGCACCACACGCGACCCTGGGGGCCGTGGAGGTACCGCGCGCAGTTTGCTCATGACGTTGCGTAGGCGAAGTGCATAGTCGCTGCAAGCTATGGATGCCTCCTCTGAGCCGCGCGCAAAGAGCTCTCCCGGCAGCCTGAGTGTCGTGCCGTAGACCAGCTCAGCGGCGCTGCAGCCAATGTCCTCTTTCAAGGTGGACCTTATACCCAAAAGAACGAGTGGGAGGGCCTCCACCCAGTTGTGTTCCTCGGTTGCCGTGAGCGCAGCCTTCAGCTGGCGGTGAAAGCGCTCCACCATGCCGTTGCTCATGGGGTGGTACGCTGTCGTGCGTATGCGTGAGGTGCCCATGAGCTGACTGATGGCAGTGAAAAGGGCTGATTCGAATTGTCGGCCGCGGTCTGTTGTTATCGTGGAGGGCACACCGAAACGGGCTACCCAGTGGTACAGGAAAGCACTCGTAACCGTCTCGGCAGTGATGTCCGCGATAGGGATGGCCTCCGCCCAGCGGGTGAACCTGTCGACACAGGTCAGCAGGTAGGCCTTTCCGTGGCAGGGTGGCAGTGGGCCGACGATGTCCAGGTGGACATGATCAAAGCGAGAATCTGGAGTGGGGAGTGTTCCCAGTGCTGTCGAGGTATGGCATTGTATCTTAGAGCGCTGGCAAGCTACACATTCGCGTGCCCAGCATCGGACGTCCCGATTTACGCCCGGCCAGACAAATCTTGCCGTCACCAGTCTTTGGGTGGCTCTAATCCCCGGATGAGACAGTCTGTGCAAGGACTCGAACACATGGCGACGGAGGCTCGCGGGCACGAACGGGCGAGTTCTACTGACGCTTGTGTCACAGCAAACCTTGTCCTCGGATCCGGGAACTGGGATCCACTCAAGATTCAGGGCAGTGGTCGCGGTCAACAGGTGTTTCAGTTCGTCATCTTCACGTTCGAGCGGCTGCCAAAGCGGGAAGATCAACCTGTAGTGTGGGCATGATGGCGTTCACAGGATTCCGTGAGAGGGCGTCCGCTACCTCGTTGTCGCCGCCTTTGACGTGGCGGATATCAGTCGTGAACTCTGATATATAGGACATTTGGCGCCGTTCACGTGCTGTGTGCGTTCCACCGTCGGAGCTTAGCGAGCGCAATGCATAAGTAAGCGGCTTGTGGTCGGTGAGGACGAAAAACTCTACACCTTCCAGGAAATGGCGAAAATGTCGTATGGCAGCGTACACGGCCAGCAGTTCTCTCCCGAAGGTGCTGTAGCGGCGCTCGGTAGGTGTTAGCTTCCTCGAAAAGAAGGAAATCGGGCGCCAGATTCCCCCAACGAGCTGCTGTAATACAGCCCCAACGGCTGTATCGGAGGCATCCACCATTACGCTCTGCGGGACACCGGACCTGGGGTATTCAAGCAGTGCGGCGTTTGCCAAAGCGTCCTTGACCTCGCAGAAGGCTTCTTTTGCTTCTTGAGACCAGGAGAGGGTGTCCGAGCCATTTCGTGAAGTGGCCAGCAGGTCGTGAAGAGGTTGAAGGATATGGGCGCAGCGGGGAATGAAACGGCGGTAGAAGTTTACCAAACCCAGAAATTCCCGAAGCTGGCGCTTGGCGGTCGGCTGCGGAAATCCTTGCACGGCTTCAACCTTGTTGGGTTGAGGAAGAACTCCTGAGGCGGAGATGACGTGTCCAAGAAACGAGAGTTGTCGCACACCAAGCTCGCATTTGGCCATGTTCACGACCACGCCGTGTTCCACTAAGCGCTGGAAGACGATGCGCAGATGATTCACGTGCTCTTCCGGAGTGCTGCTGGCGACTAGCAAGTCGTCAAGATAGGCGTGGCAGAAGCTGAGGCCGCGTATAGCACCGTCCATGAACCGCTGGAATGTCTGACCCGCGTTTCGGAGTCCGAATGGCATTCGGAGGAATTCGAAAAGTCCGAAAGGCGTTGCGATGGCGGTCTTCGGGACGTCCTCCGGGGCAACGGGAATCTGATGGTATGCCCGCACCAGGTCAATCTTCGAGAAGATAGTGGCACCGTGAAGCCTCGTCGTGACATCGTGTATGTGCGGTACCGGGTATCTGTCTGGAGTCGTTACCTGGTTCAGCGCCCTGTAGTCCCCGCATGGTCGCCAGTCTCCCGGCGTTGACTTTGGCACCATATGAAGTGGAGATGCCCAGGCGCTCGACGAGGGTCTGATGATCCCTAGCTCCATCATGTGTTCAAATTCCTGTCGTGCGACCTTCAACTTCTCTGGAGGCAAACGGCGAGGCCGCGCGTGCACGGGTGGGCCGCTGGTGGCGATGTAATGGCGTACCTTGTGCTTCACCGCGGCGCTGGCTGGCGGCTGCCTCGTCAACTCGGGAAAATCCTGCAGAATGCGAGTAAAACGTTCTGCACCGGACGGCCCGAGCAGAGTGGGGCTCAGCGGAGGGTGGTGCGAGGGATTGCCTTGCACAGTTGCCTGCGACACGGGATCGTGAAGGCGGCGGTTGCGCACGTCGACGAGAAGGCCGAAATGCCGAAGAAAGTCCGCACCCAAGATGGCGAACTTCACTGCTGCCACGATGAAAATCCACCGGAACGTTCTGTTCAAGCCTAAATCGAGTGGCAGCGAGCGATGTCCGTAGGTGGCGATGGTTGTGTTGTTGACCGCCTGAAGCGGGGACGCACTGGGGACACGGCGATCGGTGGACCCAACCGGCAGGACGCTCACCTCAGCGCCGGTGTCCACGAGGAATCGAAGGCCACTGTCGCGGTCGGTGAGGAAAAACACTGATGGACGACGTTCGGGGGGCCTCTGCGACACTGGTCGTCCTCAGTGCCGGCCGCTCCCGTTTCCCGCATAGTCGCACGGAGGAATGCATTTGCGAGCAGCATTGCCATGCTTCCTGTGATACCAGCAGATTCTCTGTTGCACTGCTGGGCGCTGGCGCTCCTCGGGAGTGCTGCGGGCCTGCATCGCTGCGACGGTATCGGCGAGGCGGGATATCTGCTCCCGGATGTCATGCAGCGTGGTCGTGGGCGCGCCGCCGGCGATGTCTGGCTGTAGCGCCGCGACGGACGGCGGAGCGACCGCCAGCACCGAGTCCGCGAGCTCGGCGAGTTGAGACAGGCGTTTGTCGGCAGCCGAGGCGAGGACCATGCGCACGTTGACCGGAAGTCGCTGTAGGAACAGCTCGCGAAGCAGTCTGCTGTCGGCATCGGTGGTGGCTGCGCCGGCCGTGTGCAACAGCTGCCTCATGTGGCGCAACAATTGGCTGGGCGTCCGGTCCCCGAGCTCGGTGTCGTGCAGTAGCTGCTGCAGTCGCTGAGGCTCTGACGGCGTGAGGCGGCTGATGAGCAGCTGTCTGAGCGCTGTGTACGCGTTCTCTGCAGGTGGAGCGACCAGCAGATCGCGTATCTCGCTCGCTATTGCCGGTGGGAGGCTGGCGACCACGTGGTGGTACTTTGTTAGCTCAGCGGCAATACGACGAGCGGTGAATTGGGACTCCACCTGCAGGAACCACAGCTGCGGGTCCGCTGTCCAAAACGGCGGGAGCCTGATGTCGACGGCGGAGATGGCCGGTGCGTCAGGGGGAGTCTCCATGGCGTCGGTCGCTTGAAAAAGGCGGTAAGCCTCGTCCGGGTCACCACTGTTGGGACGCGTGTACGCGCGGGAGAAGAAGACACGACCGCGCGGCGTGAATCCCAAACATCAACTGTTTATTCAGGTTCTCTGGAGGTTCCGGAGAGCAGCGGAGGGTGGCGCTGCCTGGCGGCTTGGCTTGGCTTGGCTGCCGCCACAAAATTGTTAACGCACAATGTCATTGTACGTTAGCATTCGCAAAAAACAGTCTTTGCGCACGAGACTTTGACGTGTACCTTCATAACAACGGGGTATGCGCCAGCGAAACCACGAGTTTAATTTAAACCTTCCCTCCCATAAGCCCTCTTTTTCTGCATGTGTTAATGCCAACCACGGTCAGGAAGTGCACGTGTATGACAGCACAGACTGGTTCGCCTTCTCGGCAGGCAAGAAAAATGATTTTTTTGCTGCTGCGCTATCAGCGGCTGATAAAGCACCGACTGCTCTTTTTCGTTTCTGTGCGACCAAACCATCTGCAACGAGCTCACAATGTACACTGTCAATTTTTATGAAAGGGAACACGCGAACGCGTGGCCCGCGCGCTCCGGCGGCTGCTTTCAGCGCCTTCAGGCGTGAGCGGGAGCAACCACAGCCTCTTTTCACGTCATCTAGTGCCCAGCAACACAACCAGCAATGGGTGATCATGGCCTCCGAGATGGCGGGCGCGCGGCGCGCGCCCGCCATCTCGGAGGCCATTGGGTGATATGCAGCTGGCTCCAAGATTGCAACCCCCTCTCCCTTCAAAGCGATTACGCAGGAGGCCGGGTTCGCGGCGTGTCGTCTGCTGCTTGTAAACTATGCTTGGCATGCGAGCGCACTCGAAACAGGGAAGCTCTGCCTCTTGACTTTCCCTCGTTACGCTTCGGCTGATTTAGTGATTTAGGCGACAGCGGTGCAGCCAGATGAACTGTTCGTGGTGGTTTGCCGTTTTGAAATCTCTCATCGAACAGAAAAAAAGTAGCACATTGCGACACTTGTCAATGCTTAGGGGCGTTTCAAATATGAGCATAATATAAAACGTTTGGGCACTTTTGAAAAGCGCGATGGCGGACCGGTCTTTAAGGGGGCTCTCGGCGGACGACCTTTGATCTCCCACTCATCAAGGAGCAGTGGGAGATGCTGAGAAGGGACACGTCCCTAACGGCCGCTCTGTGTGAATTCCTACTAACTGGAGTGGCAGCTGTCATGTCCACAAATGGTGACGGCACTAAGTATTAACAAGTATTGCAATGTGGTACTTTTTTTTGTCACTTGATGTCAAAAGTAAACGACAATTGAAATATTTTTTTTCGGTTTCGATAAAGTAATTCAAAATATTTCTTCGCACGTTTCATGCTCACGGCTTTTAGATTACTTATAAATATCGATGAAAATCGCCCGAACCACCACGAGACCTTTTCTCCTGTTTGCTACGCAGCACCATCTCGCGCTCTCATCACGACCCCAGCGGCATTGTGCATTAAAGCGCTGACATACTAGTACTTTTTGTATTGGCAGGCAACAAGTTCTCGGCAAAGTGGGATTCTATCTAAAAGGTTCTCCAAGGCATTCGGTGAGGGATTTCAAGACGGCAAACCGCCAGGAATAGTTCACCTAACTGCACCGCTGCCGCCTAAACCACTCTAAATCAGCCGAAGCGTAACAAGTGAAAGCCAAGTGGCAGACCGTTTCGAGTGCGCTCGCGTGCCAAGCATAGTTTACCAGCAGCAGACAATCGCCGCTGGCCCTGCCTGTTGCGTAATCGCTTTGAAGGGGGAGGGGGTTGCAATCTTACAGCCGGCTGCATCGACTCTGTGGGCTGCATATCACCTATGACTGGTTGTTTCGCTCGCCACTAGATGACACGAAAAGAGGATGTGGTTGCTATCACTCACGCTTGAAGGCGCTGCAAGCAGCCGCCGAGCACGCGGGCCACGCGCTCGTGTGTTCCCTTTCATCAAAATTGACAGTGTACAGGAGTGTACAAAACTTCGCGCGTCACACTGCCAAGGAATATATGGGATAGCGGCCGGCGAATTTCTGCACGGCCCGCTCCCCTCCTTTTCTGTACGTGTTGCGTTTCAGCTAAAGAAACAACAAAATAACTTATGATAGCGTTTGTTTAGCGATCATTAGCACTCCTTTGCATTTCATTCCACGCATAAGCTGTTGTGTTTCACATTCCAAATTATCGGCACTGACTATGATACGTCAGCCTAATGGCACTGATAAATCCGTTTGTTATGAGCACAATCAGCGTCCCCAATCTTACCTTAAATATTGCGTCGCATTTTTCTGTGCCGGCTGCGATACCCATGTGCGCATATTAATGTTCGTCTCTCAGCCACCTCTAGAATATATATCCATTCAGGTACCGTACGCAGTGTTGCCTGACAAAACACACCCCTCGAGAGGTGTCGCCGTGTTCAAATCCGGCTTGCTCGCAATTGTGTACTCCTCCTTCGTCGCAACTCAGATGGACGGCTTCTTCGAAGGATGCGTGAAATTAGAAGAGAGAGAATAGCTCGGACAATGCCTCATGGTGGAACCGCACTGGCTTGACTCAAGGAGATACCCCGACTATGCCCACAAAGTACTGGAAAAGGGTAATATTCAACCGCATGGGGGGTACGTAAACACTCCGTCGCAGGTGACCCGAGCATCAAGCCGAGTGAGCGCTAGTCTTTTATATTCTTCGTCATTACATACATCAATATTTTGATCTAACAAAATATGCGTCGATAGTGGGTGAGTAAGGCCTCTAGTCTACAGCTCCATTGGCTTGTTCGGCCCTGCATGTCTTGTCGAGGGGCGCAATAGTAGAGTCTCCCAACACTTGCCTAGTCTTCCACTGAGTTCCGGAAATTTCGACCAGAAGTCTTGGTCAACATGTAAGGTGTACTTTGGAAAGCAACAGAGCGAGGCTTCCTAATATTCTTCAGGTGCCCATAATTGAAAGCTTGTCATGTTATTTGACTGAATAATTATTACCCCCCGCGATGTACCAATCCTGACGTAAGAGGTGTGGTGAGCTTGGATGGTTTGCCTGCTGTTTACTACAAATTTTTTATTGCTGAGCGCCTATAGTGTTTCGAAATATTAGTACCGAAGGCTGAACGATTTGTATCATGCGTCGACTTGTTCTGCTTACGTTAGATAATGCAAAACAGGCGCTCCGCATTTGTGTAGGCCTGCCTCAGAGTGACTCAACAGTGGCGACTGTAGCCTAAAGATAATTCACAGTACTGGGTGCCGCGTTGCTTGTCACCGATTTTGGTTTATCTTCTCTCGCTTTTCGTTGTTTACTTATCATGTTATATCGCTGTTGATTTCGTCCAGAAGTTGCATGTCGTACCGTTAGCAGATTATTGGTTAAAGCAAGTAGCGAGACCGCGTGCTTCACCAATCGGTGTCATGTTATCCTGTTCTTGGCGTCCATGATGGAGGACAGATTAGCACCGAGCAGGATAAAGATTCCCTGCCTTGAGCACTCTAGGGCATTTTGTCCATGCTTCATCACCAAGTAAATATACTGCAAGTCTTCCTCGTTAGTTCAGTCCTTCATGTGACAGCATGTATTTTATTAGTATAAACTGACATGAGAAAGTGAGAATGACGCTTCTGAGCTTTACTGAATAGACATGCGTAGTATCCTGTTTGGTGCAAGGGAAATTAGCCCAAAAGGCATTTCGCCGATAAGCTTGAAGAAATCTTTGCTATTAGGCCAGTGGGGCACACTTTGCTTCCTCAAGTTTCATGTAGCCATGGTACCTAAATATTGCCTGGCACACTCCATTGGCCTGTAATAAAAAAGGTATTTATGTAAGAATCCCAGTAACGTGCCAACACTTACACCATAAAGAGAGAGAAGGATCGCAGGAAAGGCTGGGGTGCTGACTAGACTACGTCTATTTCGCTAGCCTACGCTTCAGGAGGGTAGTGAGCGAACGCGGGAGAAAAAAACGAGCCTTTTAGGTTTATTTAAATGACGGTTTGCTGACATAGCTGCTCGTCTAAATGTCATGCCACTGCGGACATACCCAATGTCTGTCCGTGAGAGACTTAGCGATAAATGAATACCCACACAAACATTTCTTGTTTTTAAATTTAGACAGTGGAGCTGAACATCGAGCGAGGATCTAAGCTACCCAACAATAAGGGCGTTGCCCTGTGCCAGCTGTCTAATTAACACAGTTACCGCCCCAGTTGCCTTCGAGTCCCGCGCAATTTACTGTGGTAGGCGTTTCAAAAGGACATATTTTTTTCCTCATGTAACCTTGCTGTAAGCGTTGTTTGAACGCGCTCTCATTATGCTGGGTCATTTAATTTGCACCCGGATAACTTTTAATATGCTAGTAAATAATACATTCCGTGCATTTCTAGCAGAACACTATTTTTCAACTCCGAAGTTGAATATAACAAGTTTATCGGTAATTACATGTACCGTGACGTACACTGGAAAGAAGAACGCATGCGTGTACAACACGTAGAAATTTTCATTGCAGCTCGTGTGAAAGCGCCAGATGTGGTTCAAGGAGTACTATATTTCCCAATCATAGAAATTCATCTAGCCATTTGTTGTAGCCGTGATGCTTGAAATAAGTCATAACTTTTCAAAATGTCTTTCCTTATTGTGAGTTATTAAAGGGCAAAAAAAAAAAAAACGCCAAGTGAAAATTACACCAGTTTACGTGTCGGAGTTGGTCGGCATGGAGCGTGAATATACATATTTGTACTTGCTATAGTCAATTCAGCGCGGAAGAAAATGCCAGAAAGACTAGAATGAAATTGTGAATTAAGCGTCCTCCCTAACAGCATGTAATTTGCTCACCCGAAAAAAAAATCGTGTGAACTAATCGGGTGAGCATCAGTTGGACGTAACATGTGGCGCAAGTTGTCGCTTTTTTGTACCTTGTCAAGCCGTGACGACGAATTTCAATATTAGAGATGCTATTTATTTGCTCTAGTATTATTTTACACTGCTCGGTTACACAGTCGTTACAAAGCGTGGCTAGGATTCAAAGATTTGTTTGGCAGCAGATAAGTGTTTCTTATGCTCTGTTATTGATAAGCTTCTTTTTTTTTAATTTGTGCAGTGCTTTAAAGACAGGGCGCTTTCATTGCTAAGAAGGACGAACAATAGCACAATTTATTACTCATTTCAGAGTAGAGTGCTCACACTGGGAATGAGCCATGTCTTATTTTTACCAAGTGACATCGTGCAGCCGGTAGCACTGACACAGCAACATTCCAATAGCATAGCTACCCACCTTATTTGTAAGTGGTGGACATTCCTGCAGGGAATAGGCGAGGGAGGTGTTGCATATGCTCTCGGCAGTGGTGAACTCAATTCTTGTCGTTATAGCTTCGGCATGCTGCATATAGTGGGAAGCAGAAAACCAAAACATACATGGAATGATCACGTTCTCGTCACGTCCTTCGTAGTGCATGTGCATTTACTTCTAATTAAAGGAAATGATTCGTGATCTGAGAAGGCTTGAGTCATAAGCGTATCATTCATAGACATGCACAGAAATCTAGGTGGTAGTGACCGCATAATGAAGCTGTGTATGCTGTGTACCTTCTACTACAGATTGTGACGTGCAGTCAGAGCCCATAAGCCGGCAAAGAAGAATGGTGCCGGTCCTGCAGCTGTCTAGCTCTAACCAGCCCTCATTCACCGTAAATAATTGTCCACACTTTGGAATATCTTACAACAGCCTTTCAGGCTCGTCCAAGGCATCTTAAAAGCATCTTAGCAGTTCAGATAAGCATTATGTATAAGCATATCATCAATGCTTGCGCATAATGCTCTTGTATTATTGCAAAATAATACTGACGCACATCAAGGCAACTTTTGCACTACAAACAGGTAAATACCGCACGCTCTTCAGCTCTTATATTAAACGTTTCGATCCCTGCAAGAGTGAGGACCATTCCGAACAAACTAGACTAGGAGCTCCCAGGTATTGGGGTGTGACCAGACTTGCGTAAAAAGCCTTGCTTTGTAACATCTTCCGAAAATACGCCTGCTTGAACGGTCAGCAGCGTTGCTCTATCTGACCTGAATATCACTCGTTATTGTGAATGAATTAAGGTGAAAGTATGGAGCACCCATAACACGCAGGTGTTCCAGATCGCCTGGTCTGACATGTATAGGTGCTGTGACAACGCGCTGTTTATTTTTACTTGAAGTTCTCGTCAAAGATTAATTGGCCAACACTGGTATCATCAACGCTATTACCTTAACAATTTACTTCAATGCAGAAAAAAAAACTATTCAAGCCTATTCAAAGTCCCTTTGAAATAACCACAGCAAAAGAGTGGTTGTCTTACTCGAGTGCTAGATTTCTGCTAAAGAAAGAAATAACAAAAGCACTTAAACGCTACAAGAGAGTTCTCACGCGTGAGCCCTAGGAGAATTGGGTCGCAAGCGAGGATGCGGAGACGCTACTATAGCGCCCATCAGTCAGCCATGGAGGACGGCACAAGCCACTGGGACCTACGACTAGAGGTTGAACATACCCCCTATCTAATCATTTTTCCTCAATGAACGTTTAGGTGTATATAAGGTGCACCAACATATAAGACAAACGGCTCACTTGCGTTGCAGCTCGGGTCACCTCAAGTAGAGTGTTAAGGTTACCCTCATCCGGTTGTATATTTCCCTTTTCCAGCGCTACCTCGGCATAGTATCGGTACGTCATCGAGCGAAGCCAGTGGTCGGGCACCATGACGCATTGGCCAATTTCTTCTTCTTCTTCCGGACTCACGCATCCTTCGAAAAAGTCGTCCATCTGGGACGAGACGAACACCGAGCAGAGAAGTACGAGGGAGGTGAACTTAAACATCGTGTAACGTCTCAGCGGTCGACGTCGTTACTGTAGGAACGCCGCTTGCGGGAACAAGGTGGTAGCGGTGGTAGGCCTCAGGATGAGCATATGCTATTTCTGGTTGAGACACTGAACGCAATTTCTGCACGCTGGCTTGACAGCGGGCCTGGAACAACACAACGCTTTCAATTACCTACAGAATGGCAGATTAGATTGAATCGGAAAAGCGGTGATAACGCGAGAATTTAACCTTTACGTCAGAGTGGCGTGTTATCGTGAAGGCAGGCAGGTGGAATGTGAAACAGAACTGCTTATGCGCAGGAGCAAATATAAATGAGTGGCAGCGGTCGCTACAACAGAAAAACGGTGTCCCAGGGTTCATATATATATAACGTGCGCACGGATAAGTTGTAGCAAGTGGTCTCGTTGCACACAAATGACATGCCGACTGTCATTTCTGACAGTCGGCATTGAGCTAACATGAATTGAGTCACTAACGTCATGCATGCGCTTCCTCTCACCATAGTTTGTATTACCAAATATAGAAACGGAGTGAACTGCCTAGAGAAGAGTGAAGATACTAACAAAATTCTTTGTTTCAGTGGCCAATACGACAACACCACAATTGGGAAGCGTTACAGGCAGTGGTTAGAACAATAATCGTCGAGTACCTGTGAACTGTTTAACGTGCACTATCGTCATAATGTGGGAAAGGAAAATCGGAATGCAGAAGATATAAATCGACCGATTGAAAAGAAGATGCACTGTGTAGCCCTACTGCAGAGGAAAGAGTTCGCTTTAATGATGGCGCATTGCTCACGGCTAGGCGTCCTTCACTGCTTTCTGACCAACGTAGATTTTCCAATTTCACCTCATGGTGAGGGGACTGCAATATGTTATTGTTCAGTATCACCGCCGCTATTATATCTTAGCTTGTTACACTTTTCCCGAGGTGTCCACGTATAATAGCTTCAGAAAGAAAGGATGATATATGATGGTCAGGCCACCCGGTGCTGTAACAACCAGTGTCACGCGGAAAATTTTCGTAATAGTAGGCTTATGGCTAAGTTTAGTATACTGCAACGCATTGTAATATTGAACAAGCGCCGCAAATGTTGCAAGTTGGTACATTTCTCAAAGGGGGGAATCAACAGCTCAAACACTGGATGAAGAGAGTTATACACGTGAAACGCGTGTAAGATGGTACGTGGTGAAATGGCTAGGATTCTGCGCAAGCGAGCTGTAATGACAGTGACGACGATCATACCGTGATGAGAACGGCAAGGACGCGCCATTCAGAGCACGAATGGGATTGTCTACGGGAAAACTCACGTGATGAAATGTGAAAACACTGTGCTAGATTCAAAAGAAATATTTATTCAGTCAGTTTGCTTTCGTGTGAGACGTGGTTTACAATCAATAACTTCAACAAATTATGAATGATTGCTATTATTCCAGAAAGCTACAATCAATGACTTAATCAAAATATAGGGGCGTCTATTATTTCAGAAAGCTTTCTCAAATATTCTTAAGTGGATGACAATGGGCATATTCCATTTCCAGGTCACCAGCGTAACGAAACTTGGCTTGACACAGCCCGTTCACCTGTAAAATGAAAAGAAAAACGACCTCAGGTTAAGTCAGGAAGACTGCTAGCGAACTCAAGGTTGTGGTGTTTAATTGGTCCTACGGTGAATTGCAGTTCACACAAATTTCAAATCCATTAATGGGAGGTCACTGCTCCTCTATATGAAGTACGAGTCTGAACTTTAGGCAATATTGTTAGATAACACTGCTTCATATTTATTGGGTAAATAAGGACTCTACGTAAACGTTTAAAATAGGACCGAAATGAAAAAGACTGCGCTACAATGGACGCCACAAAAACCAGAGCAGAGCAACACCTATTAATTGCATAGAAACGGATCAAAATGTCAGGCGTAGCCTCAAGACCAATCTCCAGATGGTTAAATGAAGCAAATGAACTCTAGCATATTACCTGCCAAAGTCCGATATGATGATGGACGCCGTACTGATCATTGCAGGCACTTCTTTGACCCTCTGTGGTTCTTAAACATCCCCCCTAAATGTACGCTCAATTCTTTTTCTGCATTTGCTCTTCAATTAAATACAGTCACCGTGACAGGTTATCGAACCTGCAACCTGGAGCTTGGCATCGGAACGCTTTGAGCCATACGTAGGGTATCAAGATTTGAGATTTATTGACCTACTGGTGGGGAATGTTCTGTTGGCACTCCTTTGCAGTAACAGTATTTGCCAAAGAAAAGAACATACCATTCTTACGTTAAACTAAGCCGGTCATGTGGTCGTTGGATATTAGTTTCGAGACATGCGCGTCTTTTGATTCCGTGATTCTGTTTTGATTGTGTACCATTAACTTCTTTATCGCAATGAACGCACGTAGTAGACGGACGAATACGGCAGCGTAGCGCATAAGGCCCTTCATTCTGCTTGAGGCTTTGCTACAAAAAATATGTTATTTAATAAACGGGTCCTGAGTAATGGGAATCAAGCACGGAACACGTCCTGTCGCACAATATAAGCAATGATGTTATTTCACCGGGGCTGCCGATACATTTGGATTTACATGCAACGCTAATTAAGATTATTACTTTCATCCCCTTTTCGCTATAGCGTCACTTGAAGCCAAAAAAATGTTTTAGGTAGTCTGTTTCAATGTGAATGCATATGAGCGCGTATGCAAGTTTACATGAGATGCGTTGCGCCAAAAGAGTTTCTAAGTAATGGAGTTAGAAGCAATTTTACAACGTAGCACGTGACCACTCTTGCAGTGCATGCTTGCAGTGACTTACATTTTGAGCGTTAATTACCACATGTAGCAAATAATGTTTCACGAAAGCTAGAATGGACATCTAGAAAAAAGGGAATTGCAAAAAGGATAGGCAGCAACGTGAGCGCCAAACACTGGAGCTTCGCCCAGAAAAAGTAGACACGGAAGGTATAGAAAGCGTCTAACTTTTGGTAAACGTATCCCACTAAGGCTGATATGATTCCTTGTGGGTTCGGGTACGACATTGGAGCATTGTAGCATTGAACACCTAAAAAAAAATTCAGTTTTGATGTTTAAGTACGACCACTCCTTATCTTAACATGAACACTTCTCTTCCCTTACATGTGCGATTACACGTGTCTTCGTGTAGACTGGTAACCGCGATACACCAAGGTGCTCGCATTCTGCGCCCAACTCAACAGGCAACAGAGTAACAATGAGACCCAAGACGTCGTACTCAGTGAAGTGAGGTCTTTGTCACTGAACGTCTGTAGGTGGCTCAGGTTTGGTACTTAGAATCGACTTTACGAATAAGTGGCTGGAAGAAACTCTTTGATCCATTTTATGTACAATTCTTAGGCACTTCTCTTGTTACCCGTTTATTGGCACGCATCCTGACTATCGGGCTTGCTCATAATGTAGACGTAGTTGAAAGTAGACACGATGTACATCTAGTACTGTGCTTTCGTTTAATGCTCGATCGGTTTGCAGTTATTCGCATGATTCTTGGAATCCTTACCGTACTTCCACGGGTTGAACACTGCTCCTTAGAATAGACAGATGAGCTGGTGCAGGAGCTCTCGACCGTAGTGAACTCAATTCTTACCACGATGCCTTCAGCTACCTGCATGAAAATAAAAATAAAAAAAGCAAACAATGATCAGTAGGTGGCCGTAGTGACAACCACCTACTCAAATATAATTTCTTGAACAGTGAGAATTCGGATTGAAATCGCACAGCTGGAACATCGAGCAGTGAGAAAATAACTCACATCATATAGGTTTAAGACCAGCTCAACTTTCAACTAAAATTGTATCGTTTAGTCACACAATCGTAATTATGCAAACTTTACAAACGCCATTATTAAGATTGACCATGTTGAAAGAACGCAGAAAAGAGTGCATTAAAAGTCATCGTAATGCAGCGCGCAGTTTGCAAATACACCACGCTCTTACTGAAAGTTGTGTTCCCGTTTCATTTAACAAGCCATTGAACCTATCTTTATGATTTTTCCTGTACTGTGGAAGTGGAACACTATACAAACAGAAGAAGCATACTTTCCTTCATTATTAGATGCGAAGCAGCTATTTGACTAGGCTGTGTAACGCTGTCCCTCCGTGCGTACGAACGCGCCCCCCCTCGCAGCAGGTGTTGAAGCGGTGCCAAGTAGGTCACGCCGCAGCTGCGCGTCGACGTCACGCTCCCCTCGCAGTGCGCGCTGACGTCACTCTCTCCCTCGCCTGCCGCGCGCTGGCCGCAGCGCCCGCAGCTGCCGCTTGACGCGCGCCTAACGTACGCGTTGAAACATGTCTGTACGTGTCACCTCTCTCTCGCTTCACCCTCTCCACCGCTCCCATGCGCAACGCTGCTGCTTCGCATCCCATCAGGGTTCCCTTTGGGAAGATGGTGTAAATTTTTTAAATGACATTGTTAGAAAATGCGGTCGTAAATTGATTAAGCGTATTTCGCTATGAGCGCAAAAGACAAAACCCTGAAGATAAAGTTAGCCTGCTTACTGAAATCGTTCAGCATGTTCTAAATGGTGAGACCTAAATAATTGGAGTGAACCGGCATGTTTTAAAGCAATAATGGACCCTATTTCCTAAGCACTACACGACTTCAAAGTATCTCATTACTAAATTTGAATGTATTTCTTGAAATAATAATGACACAGCTAGTATTTCTGATAATGTGACTAATAATGAACATATTGAAATAATCTGAGCTTGTTCATTCGATCTCACAATAAAATTGAAGACATCCCATTCGAGTCAAGTGCGCGAGCGGCATATCTTTGCCGAGCTGCGGAGAGAATTTCAGGAAATAACTGACTGGCGGTGCACTGCATAGTCGTCTACCACAAGTAAGCGGCGATACTGCAACGCACACTGATGTGCGAGATCGTAATCATTGAGGAGTGCCAATCAGCTGGACCGGCTATGCTTAATCCGTGGACAGCATCCCCTTGCCAAAAATTTGCCTGCTTCCATGTTTTGAAATTGGAAGATAGGCAACTGTCAGGTGTAACTAAGTCCTCCGTAACCCTGCAAGCGTACAGATCGATCAGCTGTTAGAGGGAACACGCGAACGCGTGGCTCACGCTACGCGCCATGACTCACAAGCGGCGGAAACTAACCAGCTGCCCTAGATGATCAGTCGTGCTACCTGACCAACCTGTGTATCATAAAACATGGCATTAACAAAATTGTAGCTGGCATGTGTCCATTACTGCGCCAAGCTGAAGTTAATGCATTCCACTGGGCATGCTTGATGTATAATGCACAAATGAAAAGCGCGAAAACGACGAGGTGTAAAATAGTTTCCTCGCAATATTTTAGCATTGAGTTATTTTTGCCGCTTCCGCGATATTTCCGCGCAGGAACGTTTCTACAGGCCCTCTTTGCATACCGTAAAGTTGCACTTTTTAATATGGTCTAGTAGTTAGCAATAGAGTGTGACCGCGAAGCGCTCAGATGCGAAACCACCAGTCGCTGTTTTACATTAGTGCAGCCGTATGCACGAAGCATTCGAAGCGAAAACGTACATGTTATCGCTGCGGCTTGCGAGATAATACCCAGGCAGCTACCAGGATAGTAGTACGAATGATTATGGGACGCTCGTGGCACTCGAAAGCAGTAGTGTTGTATTCTTAGCACCTAAGGACGGCGGGGAAACTGTGGCCCCCAGTCGCCCACTCTGTTGATGCGCGATTGTCTCTGCAGCTGCAGCCAAGCCAATATGCTTGCTTTAAGCTGCAGCCGAAACAGAATTGGCCGTTTGCAGCACGTTTCAGCGCCACCAAAACGTTAGAGCCAGAAATTCGTCAAGAATATATATATATTTAAAACCGTCAACATAGGGTAGATGCGAGAATGATCAGTGGTCAACGC
>JALIZH010012161.1:0-30512 GCA_030522465.1 Rhipicephalus appendiculatus | reverse complement strand
ATGGAAGCAGGGCATAGTTTCTTAAATCATTTACTAGAGGGAGCTCTCACGCTGCGATCGTTCAGCCACCGTGGATATGATGGATAGTAGGCTACATGGATGTGCTTAATCTTCATGCTTGCGGTTTCGAACGCATTTGTGGTTTTGTTTACTGTCGTGTTTTGGCCGTTTGTTTTGGATAAAAGAATGGATCTTTATAATCTTCATGAGTCTATTTGAATTTGGGGGGCCTGAAAAGGTCGAAATGGTGAAGCGGAACTGCTGCACGTTTGCTGAACTTCGTCTTGCGACAACGTGGCTGCACGCCACATGGAGCCAGACGGAGCAGAAAGAACGAAGCTTAGGCAAATCCATGTACTCCCCATCATTCCTATGCTGACTGAAGCGCCATGCGTTGCAGCTCTCAAAGACATTAGCGCCAGATTTCCCTCTAGTGTATTATTAGGAAACTCCTTGGGGCAGGGAAGGCCGCGATGTTCAAAGCTTTCTTCTCCATAAACCTCTTTAAATGTGCCAAACTAGCAAGAAATGTGCGTATACGTCATGATAAATGAGTAGAGCCAACTCTGTTTGTCAGTCTACCATGCGCACGCTAGCGAGTTCACATATCAATGATAAGGACATACCGGCTACCCACTACTCCTACGCCTAGCCGTTTGAAATAGTTTACTCTGCCACGTATGCTTTTCATCAAGTTATATATAGCAAACTGGATTTGTTTTCCTTCTTAACCTACCTGCCTTGGCTCTATTTGTAATTCTCTCCTCAGAACGCAAAATCTGCGTGCAGGTCCTAAGGTACTGATATGTAGTTCATGGCGCATTTGTAATGGGCCTGTTGGCTAATTGAAACTCAGTAGAATTTTGTTTTCGAGCTACTGTCCAGGCACACAGTGCTAATAAGTTATAGTTCCTTCAGCCTGCTTTGTGGTCATGGGACTTGTAAAGTTGCTTTGAGGATGATAATTATATTTGATAACGCGTTTTCGCAGATGATCCGTTGAGTGTTATCTCCAAGGGGTCCACAGTGGAATACAGCTTAGATTATTTCACCCGCCATTGAGCGGAAATGTAACATTCCAATCTCAGGATTGCCAAACTGGTGCATACATATCGCCCTCTATAATTGAACTAGTTGAATATTTTATTCGATGAAACTGCGCGTTTGATGTTATGTGGTCAGTACGGTAGAGCCTTGATCAGACTGGCGCGAAGCGTGTCACCTTGTATGGCGATGATGTTAGTGAAAACTTTGTATGACAGCCGAAACTAGCTTTACTTCGAATCACTTGCTGACATCTTACCGCACGTAGCAATTCACTTTGGCGAATTGGTGCTCATCCATCGTAGAAAAGGTGCTCGGAGGATTACGCAGACACAATGACGTATACCCTGCGGATATTGTTTATTTGGTTTGTATACACAGAAAACACGAAGACACAGAGGAAATAGGAAGGGAACAGCTGACAACTGCCACCTAGAGGGGCACGACGCCTGGCCTGCTCCTTTGGGAAGGCGAAACACAGAGGAAAGGAAGATAGGAGGGAAGAAAAGGAGACAGAAGAGGAAAGGAAAAAAAAAACAAAACAAATAACACAGACGTAAAGACAAAGTAAGTAGTCACATGGAATAATGTCTATAAACACGAGGCCAAATCGGTTTTCTTTAAGAAAGTTAGTAGGGCTCGATGGGCCTGGTCATGAATATGCTGATAAACCAATACATGTGTCGGTAGGTTTCTTGCAGTCTATTCATGACACCCCCCTTCAATGCCTGGTTTCTATATTCATTTGCCCGTGTTTCATGTGCATGTCTTGCGATCACTTCTTGTTCCATGCAGTATATTTCCATTTCCCCTATACTGCATGAGCGTTATCTAGTTACCTCGCGTTGCCGTGTCTGCGTATTTGCTGGTCGGTCGTCCTTCACCCGCACCTTTGTAATTCAGTCATATAGACGCTGTAGAGTACAAGTGAAGGTTGATGCATGGCTAGAGCAAAAAAGAATAATAATATGTGGGGTTTTACGTCCCAAAACCACGATATGATTATGAGAGACGCCGTAGTGGAGGGCTCCCGGAAATTTTGACCATCTGGTGTTCTTTAACGTGCACTGACATCGTACAGTACACGGGCCTCTACCATTTCGCCTCCATCGAAGTGCGACCGCCGCGGCCGGGATCGAACCCGCGACCTTCGGGTCAGCAGCCGAGCACCCTAGCCACTGATCCACCGAGGCGGACTAGAGCAAAAAAGAAATCAGGCAGAACCAGGCGTGTAACTTGCGTGCACATGTACTCCATACATGTCACGCAGCATAGAATAATTCCGTTTGGTGTCTCCATTCAGTGTTGCTTCTATAACAACGTGCCAGTCAGCATTAAAGAACACTTATCATCAATACTTCATTGTAGACCAGTTGGTTCATACTTGAAAACTCTACTTGCTGGTCAAGCAGAAGAACAAAAGACGTGGTTGATCCCTCCGTCATAGGAATCGGTATAACACGGAAAGTGAAACGTGTCCTTACAGAAAGTAGTTGAATGTTTACTGTACATTGATATAAGATAGCTTGCAGAAATTCTATTAGTGTTTGACAGTTATATCACCGTTTAACGTGGATGCATGCACGTTGACGCTTGCTGGTACATCTGTATCCCGACGACTAACGTCCATGATCAATGATTAAACATACCCTTGTGGTCATAGATGCTTGTGGTAGCTGTACTGCGAGAGCGGAATTAGAGAAAGCGGTGTGACAGCCAGAACAGCGTCACTGATTGGACGCCGAAGTTGGGCTAAGGTCGCCTACTCGCGGCACGTTAGAGTTATTGAACAACGCTGCCCGACTGTTAAGAAACGCAACGCGCGTCCTGTCTTCCCCGTTGGCCGGCTGCGGTTTTTCGCGGGGCGAGCTTAAAGGAGTCCTGACACAAAAATTTTCGCCCCGCGTTTTTTTGCTTCAATGTGTTGCTGGGGGCCTGTTAGTCATAACACGGCACATCGTTAGCTGCAGCGCGCCACAGATAATTAATTAGAAGCTCCTCATTACCGACAAAGCCTCAGTTTCGGTTTGACGGAGATCCAAAAACGACAAGCCGCCGGGTGCAACTATCACCACCTAGCGAGTGAAACGCTCGGTCACGTGAGCACACAGAACAGTGACGCACTTCCGCACGGTCTGCATCGTCTGCTTGCATTCGTTTGTCACATCTGCTGCGTGCTCTCGTCGCCGTTATTGTCCTCGCTGTCGTCGTCGGGCTCATCGTCGTCTGATGGCGACGATTTTCTTGCGGCGGGGATGGAAGGAATTTTCGACGTGGCGAATCACTTCCGGTTTGACCCGCTGGCGAGGAGTGGTCGGGAAGCGGCAGCGATACCAGCGACGACGACCACGATGAACCTCGCGTCGGCAATGTACAATGGTAAGACCCGACACATTCGTGCACAAATATTCTGCAGGGCAATTCATTTAGCCAAAGTACGTTCGCTTTTTATATCCGATTAAATCACTGGATAACATTGTGATGCCCTTCAAGTTGTTGGTGCCGAAAAAAGCTAGGTAACAGCACAGCACCAGACGTGAGCGATGCACAGGGTCGAGTCGGAAGACCCATGTACGCCAAGTCCAGTGCCTTTGTGGTAAAGCAATGCGCCTCGAAATGGAGCCCGCCAACGCGACTGTTCTGCACGGGGGACCAGTCCTGATACTCCTGACGTCCACAAGCGCACAGGAACTCGATCCACTTCTGCCGCCGAGGTTCGTCGCGGGGAAACGTATTGCAGCGATACGCCTGATCCCGACTTCGACGTGCAGAAGGAAACAGCGCAGAAGGATTTCGGCATTGTGGCCTGTCACTGCAGTCCAGGCAGCGCAGGGAAATCAAGAAGTCCTTGGGAGCAGGAAACGGGAAAGCTGTAGTGTCGCCGAACACAAAACTTTCAACGCGTGCGCCGCGGCAGCGCCTCCTCTTGGCCGCGGCCACACACTCGCGAGCAGCCTCCGAGCAGTCACCAACAGCGCAGCGGCGAGCGCGTCAAAACAGAAATGGCGGCTACGACGTCATCATAACTTGTTAGTAGGGGGGTCACCTCGGGTCACCTCCGAGGGTGTCAATGCCGCCAGGTGCGGCCTATAATGCTGGATCGCGCACGCGAACTTCAAAATTCATATAAAATACCTTCCAAGCTTTATTCGCTGTCGATATTTTGCAGATGGTACACGCATGTACACGGGAATTGATCCAGCAGGCCATCTCGGCCACGAAATTTTGTGTCAGTACCCCTTTAAGTTGAGAACGCAGAGCTACGGCCACGCGACGCACTCGCGCGTTGCAGAGCTATTTTTGGTATGGACGGATGCTCTGAGCGAGGCCGATGCTAGGGGTACGGCCGCCACCTGGCAGTGTGTTAATGCGTTGAGAAAATTGCACTTTTCCTATTCGAAACGCGCCGAAAGGGACGAACGCGTAGAAACGACGCTTTGAAGGAACAAATCGTGCATTTCATGGTCTAACGCATTACTTCATTTTAGCAACAGCCCTGTGAGAGGACAGTGGTAGATATAAAAGGCTTTTTTTATAGCCTACAGAGTATGTGATCGTGGCGCAGTGGATAGCACTTGCCCGGCATCTCTTGTCGCGGACCAAGAGCTCGTAGGTTCGACTCCCGTTGACGGGACTTTTTTCTTTGTCTTCTGATCATGCGTATTTTTTCGACGTCATTTCCGTAACGGAAATACGTCACTCAAATCTTGGTGGACCCCGGCATGAAACACTTTCGTGTTAAAAAAAGGGAGACAGGAAATTCTCCCTTCTTTTTTCCCTTCTTCTTGCGCAGCAAGTCGAGTTTTCCCTTATCATCATTCAGAGAGCACTCTAGCTAAGACTAGCAGGTATCTAGTTACATCTAGTTTGGGAGTGTTATATATAGAAAACGTAAGCCATTCTTTGTACGATATTACCAGCATTATAGCCGACACTGGTCATCATTTAGCAGACAGCAGATGACATTACAGCCAACACTATCAGTTCTAAGCAGTGTTGCTAGCGCTGACCACATAAATGTGGTAGACCAGTGCACCACCCGTCACAGTTCTCCAATAAAACTTCGTTTGGGCCTACATGGTACAAAACTTTTATGGTGAGGGCTTCACAAACTAGAACGGACCACAAAGGAGATGATACAAACAATGGCGCTGTGTCTGTCTTATTTGTTCACTGTAGTCCGTCCTTGTTCACGCTGTAGTCTTCCCCGCTGAATAATCATGCTGCCCCTTCCCCGCCCCGCCCAGCTGGTTGGGGACGGGGGGGGATAGGAAAGTGTAAGGAGTGGTAAGGGGGGTGCGCTAAGATATATCCGACGTACCCTGGTATATGGAACAAAAACGTATCGGACGTCCGCTCACAGGACACCGATGTCACTGGGTCAGGTTTGCTCGTGGTACGCAGCGTTGCACCATGCAAGCTGCCATCCACGTCCGTGGTATACACTGCACGTCTATGCTTCCTCGCCGTCATGCATATATACCTTATACGACGTTGACACTTCCATGGGTACGTCTCGTGTGGTCTCTGCGCGGTAACTTGCAACATGAAAGAGAAGCCGACTATTTGCTCGTGCGTGCGATATCTTGATCAGACCGTGTGAAAGTACTTGCAAGAGTTTGCAGTGAAACACCTGCATACAGACTGGCGAGCGAGACCCGCAGCCTTATAAGTAGCTTGCCGCCATGCGC
The DNA here is from genome assembly GCA_030522465.1 of Rhipicephalus appendiculatus. Taxonomy (NCBI): domain Eukaryota; kingdom Metazoa; phylum Arthropoda; class Arachnida; order Ixodida; family Ixodidae; genus Rhipicephalus; species Rhipicephalus appendiculatus. Next base: position 24,777 of record JALIZH010012161.1, on the reverse strand, counting down.
GCACACATGCTGCGACAATAGATAAGCGGCGCTTTATGAGTTTCCTCGTTGCAAAGGCGACAAGCGCGTAATCTTTATTTACCATTTCAAGGCGAGTAACGGAAGATAATATTGTCTACAGTGGTCAAACAACCCTCGATTTTTCTAGCAATTTTTTTGTTGTTATCGCGAAAGAAGCCATCGAGTCAATACTTGCCGTGTTCAGGTGCGTTCAGTTGAACCCATGTATTCCTTCTTTTTTTTCTTTTTTTTCGCTGTGCTTCTTTACTTTTTTTTCTTTTTGTTAGACTTGGCCCACACAACTTGTGGCATGGCGAGCCACATAGGTGTAACGAACATAGCCATTCTCCAGTCATTCATGACATAGCCAATCTTCAGGACGCGCTTGAGCATGTCCTGGAAATTGACTATGTCGAACTCTTAGTTCAAGCATTGACGAATTATCTCAACTCAAGCACCTACGTGTTGTAGTTACGGGTTTCATGTTGATCGATGGATGGATGGTAGCGTATAAGAAAGACGAGGATGGTGTGCTTCGGGACCTTCAGTGAAGATGCGTGCCACAGAAGCCCTAAGCATATTCCACTATACTTTGCGGCTTAAGACAGTAGTGTGTTCATCGTTGGAGCTTTGAGCACCCTCTGCCGTGTGTATGACGGTAGCATTGCCGTCACTGAAAGAGCGCTTCCGCTTCCTTGAGGCTACCGACGCAGAAGCTGGCAAATCAGGTGGGGGTGCGGGAGACTCCACATTCATCCCCTCCACGCAGATGACTCTGGGTCCCCTTAACAAATGCTACAATGAGTGAAAACGAGTCCGGAAATGAAAAGCTCACACGGTATCTTATGCATTTGCCTAGATGGCTCGAAGGAGAAAGATATCTTTTTGTTCTTTTCTTCTCAGTCCATGTACTGATCCTCCCTCGCCCCTAACCGAAAGATTTCTGCACCTAACGTGGCTTTTCACTTCGTCCAGGTATGGAGGCATTGCAAACTTTCTGCACCTCACCAGGCTTTGCACTGCCTCCGTGATCGGCCCATCTGTGACTAAACAACAATGTCACGTGACGACATTATGTGGTGACGTCATCATGACGTGATGATTGTTTGCATCACTCGTGCTGACGCCAACGCCGAGGGACGCCGATGCCGACAGTTCATTTTCCCGTTTGATAAGGCATCCAAGGTTCTCGCCTTAATAAAAAGCTCTTAGCAAGAGAATCACTTCATCGATGTCTCCCCCCAGAACTGGTTTGCCCCATTCACTGTCAATGAGCCCCGAGTTGACATTAATTTTCTCTCGCGCTGCCAATCGCTATCCTACTGGTTTGCTTATTTGGTATAGTGAGACCGCTCCGGTAAGGCTGCGGTAAGGTTACGTCAACCATGAAGCTTTCATTTCCAGAAATTTGAATAGATTTTAACGCGAAAGCGTTTAAGAGCTCATTTCGCAGAAATTCCGGCGTCGGCGTCGATGTCGGCGTAGGTGTCGGCGCAGTTGGTTGTGAGCGAAAAATCATTATCTTGTCCCGCGACCGAAAAATCAAGCAAGATGCAAAGAAAATACATAATAAAAATTTTTGATTCGAAGTCAGAATCTAACCCAGCCCGTCTGCGTGGCAAGCAGATGTCCTACCACGGAGCCACGCTATTGCTAGTGACTGATTCGGAAAGAAAAAAAAAACACTATATGAATGTCATATATTGGAAGGAGTCTCCTCAACGCACGTAATATTGCGCGGCATAAGCGTTGAATCGCGCCAGGCTTCAAAGCATGTGAATTGTGCAACTAGTGGGTGTTTCAAAGGCACACCCATTACAAAGCGCTCATGCATTACAAAGCACTCATGCACACCCATTACAAAGCGCTCATTCACGTGTTGCCTTACGGACGCGTAGTGGGCCTTTCACTGATTTGCAAAAGGAACAATTATGGCGTGGTGGGCACTTAACAATTGTACTTGCAGTAGACATTCCAGGATAGTTTCAAACGACCAACGTTACGCGCACAGTCGTTCGTTTCCTTACAGCACGGTTGACGCAAGCACCGAGAACTGAAGCCAGGCTAGCCGTTGAGAAGGCAATGCGCACGAGGCCCGATTACGCTATCGTGGTCTACTCTCGAACGCAAAGCTCAAGCGTCCTCCAAGTTTTCTTGTTGTAGCTTTTTGCTACAAATGAATGCATGACACCCCGGTGGATGGCCACATGAATTCATGTTTACATGAACGGTACGGTCTGCAGAAGTTCGCCTGTTTCGATCAATTGTCGTCAAGTTAGAGCCTTCAAACGTCACGATATCAACGATTTTCGAACTCGCCGCTTTTAGAGCCACACTGGAACTTATTATACAGGGGTATCCTACTGAAGAGGCAATATTCTGCCACTCTAAGTCAGCTCACGAAAGCGTGTGAAGTTTACGTGGAGCAAAGTACGATCAGCTTGTGTTCCATGTAAATAAAGATTTGATCGTGCTACTAATGAAGGACATGACATGATTTTACAATGGCTGCCGGGACACTGCAGTATCTGTGGTAACTACCTCGCCGATGACCCTGCCCGAGGTGCCCACGATGGAGCGCCCACATGGCTCGTTCATTCATTAGGAATAGACGCTGCAAAGAACTTCGACACATCGCGCATAATGTCAAACGCTAACTCACTGGAATTCGCCGCTTATCTCCAACCATCGCTTATACAACCTAAATCCATGATTGCAACTGCAACAGCCCACAAACATTGCCCCCAACTCAGGCTACAATGCTGCTCGGTTGTGAGTCAGCGGGGCATTCATAAAGAATAAAAATCAGCTCAATTCAGGGAAGCTCAGTGAAATTCAGTGAAATTCAGGCGTGGAAGTTGATAGTTCGGACTTGTCTCTTGTAAGTGTTTCCTTTTATTCATCGTGTTTTTTGAGCGGCACATTCTTTAAACATTCACTAAGTGATGCAGCTATCGCCATGGAATGGCGGATTCACCCATGTGCGCTTTTCCGAAGCCCTCCACTACGGCGTCTCTCATAATCATATGGTGGTTTTGGGACGTTAAACCCCAGATATTATTGCGATAGCAATTATATGGACACTCTCGGCTGATTTTCACGGTCGCCGTCTGTCGACGCCGTCATGTCCCGGATATGCATATGTATGTGTATATATAAAAAAGGCATAAAGAAAAATAAATCATTAGAAAAAAATTCCAAACCACCTGACCGGAGATTCGAACCAGCTACCCCTCGCTCCGCAGCCAGCTGCGCTAGCCAACACAGCCACACGCCATGCTCGTGCCAGCGATATAACGGCGAGCTATTCATATACACCATTTGCCGCTCGCGGTACGCAGATCTCGGAACAGCTTGAGCGTGTTTTCTATCACGCAACGCTTTTACAGTTTCTTTCAAATTCAAAACTGCCCTTGAGATGCGCACGAAAAAGTGGCTCCCTTCTGTACTACTCATGATGTAGAAGGAAAAAAAAAGAACACCGGGCACCTTTGGCGTGTCAATCGCTGCTAATCGGCAATGAGAGACAGAATACTCCGACTAGACACAGAGACCCGCAGTCCGCTTTTAGTTAACGCGCACGCTGCGAATTTTTATTGTTCAACAACGCACAGTAGAAATCTCCCACTGGCACCACCTTGCAGGTCGAAATCCATTGCCATATATACGGAGTGGCCAGTGAACGGTTGTGCAGCGCGAGCAGTCAGTTTTTTCAACAAAAAAACTCGCTAGCAGACGCTGCCTGCGTCGGCGTCGCGAGGCGAGAGAGGGGGGGGAGCGTAGGAGTGGAGAGAGAGGAGGGGACGCGCATGCGCAGTGGGAGTGTGGACGCCGCGGGTAGGGGTGCCTAGAGGAGAGAGGGGGAAGCGTAGGAGAGGAGAGAGAGGGGGGACGCGCATGCGCAGTGGGGAGTGTGGACGCCACGGGCAGGGATGCCTAGAGGAGAGAGGGGAGAGCGTAGGAAGGGAGAGAGGAAGGGAGGCGCATGCGCAGTGAGGGTGTGGTTGCCGCGGGGAGGGATGCCTAGAGGAGAGAGAGAGGGGGAAAGGAGGTTTTTTTTTTTCAAAGGGTTTGCGCATGCGCAGTAAGGGATGTCACGCCGCACACCGGATTAAGCTCCGCCATAAGATGCTTCACATCTAAAAGAAGTATCAAACAGCGTCGAAAAGTAATATAATCATATAATCAATCCTTGGCCAATGCCCCTGAGTGGGTATTAGCCATGTCAGAGGCAACAACAACAACAGCGTCGGCTTCTGCATTGTGGACATTCGCAGCGCGTTGCTCAAATACAAACACGTAACATCTGGGACAGTTGTTAGTTCACGCTTGTCCTGTGTATACCTATGCGTCCTTTTCGAGCGCCCTTCTTTGTGCTGCGGCGGCGCGTTGCAACTATCGAGCTGCTTGTCATTCTTCGTGTGACTAACTAATTTCTTGCTATCGCATTCATTGCTTCGCCCTAGTGGCGAAACTGTGACTTTTTTAATTATTATTATTATTATAACTGCAAATTTGACTATAGCTCACTCCCTGAGCAGCATTGGCAGGTTCTACAGTGTGCCTTTAGCAAACTTGATGATCAGCGTCTAATTGAAAAAAAAATTACACCATCTCCCGCTAAAGGGAACCATGTGTAGATGTGAAGCAGCGGGCGCTAACGCTTACACTGGCGGCGGCGTTGACGCTGGCGCTCATCGCAGCGTTTCGCAGGAGAGAAAACTGGGGAGGCACAAAGCACGTAGTGATGGAGCGGTGTTTTCTACTGGAACATGCCAATCGCTGCTAATGGGCAATGAGAGACAGAAGACTCCGACTGGACACAGAGACCCGCAGTTCGCTTTTAGTTAACGCGCACGCTGCAAATTTTTATTGTTCAACAACGCACAGGAGAAATCTCCCACCGGCACCACCTTGCAGGTCAAGATCCACTGCCATATATACGGGGTGGCCAGTGAACGGTTGTGCAGAGCGAGCAGTCGGTTTTTTCAACCAAAAAACTCGCTAGCAGACGCTGCCTGCGTCGGCGTCGCGAGGCGAGAGAGGGGGGAGCGTAGGAGAGGATAGAGAGGAGGGGACGCGCATGCGCAGTGGGAGTGTGAACGCCGCGGGCAGGGATGCCTAGAGGAGAGAGGGGGGGAGCGTAGGAGGGGAGAGAGGAGGGGAGGCGCATGCGCAGTGAGGGTGTGGTTGCCGCGGGGGAGGGATGCCTAGAGGAGAGAGAGGGGGAGAGGAGGTTTTTTATTTTTTAAAGGGTTTGCGCATGCGTAGTAAGGGAGGCCACGCGGCACACCACCACCACCACCACCACCACCACCACCGGATTAAGCTTCGCCATAAGATGCTTCACATCTAAAAAATCTTGGGAGCCTGGCTTCCCAGCTTATCAGCCCCAGAAAGGCGTACCAGTACGGTAATGCAAATATTCGAAAATTTAGAATAACGAATCCAATAGCGTTTTATACGGCTCGATGCTCGAATCGAATATCTCATAATCGAACTACCGAATATTTCTTAATACTTTTTGAATAATCAGCACTGACAAGAAAATCTCAAAGGTACACAGGTTGGAAGAGCGAAGGATCATATTTCTTGTTTTATATTTGCTGCGTTACTTAGATGCACGGAGTTCAGGATTTTACCGGACTGTAGAAGCTTTACTCATCACCGGATTAAGGAATTTCCACTTTGAACTCCAGTGTCGCTGAAGCTATTGTCTCTTCAATCCACTATCATTATCATGATATCCATGATGATGCTCTGTCATGAACCTCATTTAACTTTTGAGTCCGAGTGTTATTGAAAAGATGGTGACAAAGCACAACATTAAAACTGAAGTAACTGCTGTGTTCATCCTACCATTAAAAAAATTGTTCGAAGGCTGTATTCGCTTCTAGAACTATGTGGGCTTACCTCAGTTTACATAGCTGTAGTATATTTTGTCGTTCACTAATTTATTAAAGCGTGTGAAAATTTGTTTTCTAAGCGTCCAGAGGGCCCGCGCGAATATCATCAGCTTTAATCTTAATGGTCCTCGAGTGGGCTTAGCTATGCGACGTTGAGTGTACTAGCGTCTATTGGGGACCGAATAAAGTTATTTCACTCACTCACACAGATAAAGTATTGGAAAATTTTAGGCCTGTCTTGAACATGGTTACCTACTATTCGAAACCTATTCTAATAGTATTATTCGTATTTGATTCTGTATGATCAATATTCGATTCGTGTTCGATCCGGTTCCAAATTTAACCATTCGCACGCCCACATACTAGCCCTTCTGCAATTCTTGAAGGCAAGCGAAATGAATGATCACATGCCTATAGATACGCTGCATTGTGAATTTGACTTGGAGACTGTGTGCAGTGATGCATTCTATCTTAATATTTTACTCCCTTATTACTGTTATCACGTGTATAGGGTAGTTAACAGGACGTAGTCTAGTTAATCAACCCGCCTTTACTGCATTCCTCTTCTAGGTCAAATAGGCTCTGCTGAATGCCGCAAGGTGGAGGGAGGCTTATGAAAGGAAAAACTGGCATTGACCCGTTTATACCTCAAAGCTTAAAAAAAAAATAATACATGCGTGTTTCTCATAAAAGAAAGCCATATAGTTGACGAAAAGTTCTCCCTGGTTCAGGGATTGAACCCGAGACGAACGCCTTTCCGGGGTGGTCGCACTACACACTGAACTACCCAAGAGGATAGCAACGGGCTTCGTGAGGGTGAATTAGTCCACAATTCTTATAGCCATTTTGTTTTTCGTCGCCTCCATGTCCAGCAATCTGGGACATCGACTAGTGCGGCAAAGCCGACCCCAAGGGGAAGCGCTGGGCGTAACTCTATGGGGAGCGTTCTTCAAAAAATGATTACTGAGCAATGCCTGATTTTTCGCTAATTGCACTTCAGGCACTTAATGCTGACAACCTCCTTATGTGGTACAACGCGATTAGTTTTAATCGGCCGGCTGGATTTTTTTCCCGAGACACTTTTGTGCATCCATTGAAAATGTATGGGGTGATTTTTGAAAAGCTAATTGTAGCGCAACGATAACGTATTCGCTAATTGCACTCTAGTGGCATGTACGGTAGGACAACCTGTCTTTGTGTTTGCAATTTCGTGGGATTACGCTGGGTGGATTTTTTTCCTGAAGAGCTTTTCCAAATCGATAGTGCAGGAAAGCAGCATTACAGGGGTAAAAGAATCACCTGTCGGTAAATCGATGAGAAAGTGGACGTTGATCATGGTAAAAACTCAGCAAAAGTCTGCAGATGTGACGTACATTATGTGGATGAAGCATCAGGAATTTCATAACCGTAATAAATATTTATCACTAATCTAACCATTTAATTTAAACTTATGGGGGAAGCTCTCAGTGTAGAAGCACATATGTAGTACAGTACATATAGTGTTTCAATGGGAACAGTTACGATAAGGTGGTAGATAACAATTTCATATCATTGGTTTGTACTGTTTATTGTTCTCATTAATTAGGAGTTCGGGTTAATTACAATCAATGACTTATATGCTATCTCTGTGTTGAGTGATGTCATACGAAAAGTGTCCGAGATGGCATACAGGTTTGAAGGTATGAAATTCCGAAGTTGCTATGGCATGACATGACTGCATGAAGAATATAAATGACAGGTCATAACATGAAACTCATGACACTTATGTCATGAACGGTCTACATGCCACATTATTAGCGCTCTCGCGGCCGTTTCTTAGTTTAAGGTATACCAAAAATATTGAGGCTTGTCAAGAGTGTATGACGAACATAAATAGCAGGTATTAACAATTATGACATGTATGCCATTTATGACATGATTTACATGCCACACTCATGGTGCGCGTGCGGCCGTTTCATTCACTGGATATATACTGAAATTGGTATTATGCAATGTTACTGCGTGACAAATATAGATGACAAGTATTAACATAAAAATCATAACATGTATGTCATGTATGACATGACTTACGTTCCACGCTCATGGCACGCTCGCAGCCGTTTCGTTTCCTGGATATATACCAAATTTGATATGGCGTGACATGACTGTATGCCGAACACAAATAACAGATCCTTACATGCAAATTATGGCACGGATGTCATGTGCATAGCTCGGCACACTCACTCATGAGTGCACTCAACTCACTCACTCACACTCATTTGAACGCGGTGAGTTGAGTATGAGTGAGTACTCATGAGTGTGAGTGGACGTGAGTGTGAACGTGAGTGAGCACTCAGGAGTGTGAGTGGTCGTGAGTGTGAACGTGAGTGAGCACTCATGAGCGTGAGTGGACGTGAGCGTGAAAGTGAGTGAGCACTCATGAGTGTCAGTGGTCGTGAGTGTGAACGTGAGTGAACACTCATGAGTGTGAGTGGTCGTGAGTGTGAACGTGTGAGTGAGCACTCATGAGCGTGAGTGGACGTGAGTGTGAAAGTGAGTGAGCACTCATGAGTGTCAGTGGTCGTGAGTGTGAACGTGAGTGAGCACTCATGAGTGTGAGTGGTCGTGAGTGTGAACGTGAGTGACAACTCATGAGTGTGAGTGGACGTGAGTGTGAACGTGGGGAGTGAGCACTCAGGAGTGTGAGTGGTCGTGAGTGTGAACGTGAGTGAGCACTCATGAGTGTGAGTAGACGTGAGTGTGAACGTGAGTGAGAACTCATGAGTGTGAGTGGATGTGAGTGTGAACGTGAGTGAATACTCATGAGTGCGAGTGGTCGTGAGTGTGAACGTGAGTGAGCACTCATGAGTGTGAGTCGACGTGAGTGTGAAGTGAGCGAGCACTGATGAGTGAGTAGTCGTGAGCATGAACGTGAGTGAGCACTGATGAGTGTGAGTGGACGTGAGTGTGTACGTAAGTGAGAACTCATGAGGGTGAGTAGGAGTGAGTATGAACGTGGGTCAGTACTCATGAGTGTGAGTGGACGTGAGTATGAACGTGAGTACTCATGAGAGTGAGTGGACGTGTGAGTGAACGTGAGTGAGCACCCATGAGGGTGAGTAGGCGTGAGTATGAACGTGAGTACTCATGAGTGTGATTAGTATAAACGTGAATAGTCGTGAGTATGAAAGTGCGTGAACTCATGAGCGTGAGTAGGTATGCCGCACAGAGAAACACGGCGACACACACACACAGTGAGTGGTCGTGCTAAGGAAAGGAGAAGCCCTAATGGGGCTGACTTTGTTATCTAGTGGCAGTTGACTAGAAAAACGATGTGAGGCGGCAAACATGTTTTATTGTGATGTAGAGCTCAGTAACAGGCGTTTCAAGTTGTAAGAAAACAAGAAGCAGGACTAGCAATCGGAAAATGAGGTTTGACTTTTCTTCAAAACTCTCACTCGTGCAGCGCGTTTCGACCGGCTAGCGTGTCGAAGACGCTGCCGGATCCGTCAAACATCACGCAGCTGGCATTCTGATTCTGCGCCGTTCGTGTACGCTGTGTGCCCTGGCGCCCTGGCGGGGCGGTGCACCGTCGCCTCGGCGCCTGTCTCGGCGCAGCGGTGACTGCGGCTAGCACGGCGACGGCACCTCCTCTGTCTCCCGTCTCTCGGTGGGCGCTGCTTGTTTGGTAGTGTAGCGTGCGAGAAAGAATTTTAGCAAGTTATGGAAATACGGAACGAAAACATGGTACGGGACTACGTTACCGCTCCTCCTCTCTCGCTCGTTGGCTTTCGCGGCTTCTAATTCCAGTAAAGGCACCCCCAACACCACAAAGGCCTTTTCAAAAATTACTGTGGGGTGTCACGTCATATTGTTGGCTGTCAGCCTACGCATTGTTTACGATGCAGCTGTCGATAGGGGGAGGCACTTCAATAAAATACTTTGTTGAGCGCGTTGGTTCATTGTGGAATAGCTTTGAGCGCGAAAGGACGAGACACGAGAACAGAAGACGACTACACGAGCGCTCGTGTAGTCGCCTTCTCTTCTTGTGTCTCGTACTTTTGTGATCAAGTCTATTCCAGGACGCACTTTAGGCACAACGAGCTGGAGAGGAGGAGCGCTACCGTAGTCCCGTGCCGTATTTGCGTACCGTATTTCCGTACTAAAGCCCTCTAATGTGCGCATATTCGGTTCCGGTCGCGCTATGTTGCACGCGGAGGCTTCGTGTTCGAAGTGACCCTTGGAGGGCGGCCTATTCATGGAGCTGCGGATAGGGACAACGTGCGCCCATGGAAGATCTATACGGGCGCCTGTTAATTCAGTGGCAGCCTGTGCACGCGGGGCTGTTGCTGACGCCCCACCAAAGCTGTCCTTCAACGAATTGAGTCCGTTATGCGCGTCTTTTGTACACGCTCCCCTAATACGGGTGATGCAATCATTTATCAAGAGCGATTGCTTGCTGATCGCAGATTATGTCTGCACTGCTGAAGGCACAATATGTCGTTTTGACATGGGGTTTCGTGTAAGCCCTAATAACATTTGCATCGATATTCAAGGTGCAGCGTGCGTACTCGCGAAAACGTGGTGAAAAAAAAAAAAACACAGTAAGCGTGCTGAGCACCCCGACATACTAAATAAATCTAATGGCTGTTGTTTATTCAAAACTAATTTGAGGGGCAGATATAGTAAGGCGCTTGCAGTACGGTGCGTAAGGCGCTTAAAAATCGTGAAGTTATTTCTCGGATGTCCTTTTATTGGCGCACAGCGTGTGCTTAACAAGACGAGGTTCCCACCTTCTTGGTCTTCTTGTTCGTTAAAATGTACGTTCGTAGAGAAAGTATTGTTGCGACGTGAGGACAGAGGTCGTGACGCACAGATAAACAAAGCAGAGCAAGTACTTACTGCCGGTTGGAGAAAAGTTCTTCTTGTAGAGAACGTCGTTGCGTAAACAAAAAAGACGGCAGTCCTCTCGCGAAAACTCGCGGCACATCTTTACGTCGTCCTTCTAGGAACTCAATTAGCGGAAGCAGCTCTGGGTCACCGCGCTGCTCTTGTGAAATAGTGGCCGTATTGACGACTCCCAAAAATGCGGCGTCCATGGACGCGTCATCAAGAGCGGCAGGCTCGACGGGCGACCGCGAGAGGCAGTCGGCGTCAGTATGCCTCTTCCCTGATTTATAAATTATGGTCATATCAAACTCCGCAAGCCGAAGGCTCCAGCGCGCCAAACGGCCTGACGGGTCTTTCAGGTCAGTGAGCCAGCAAAGTGAATGGTGATCGCTGACAACCTTGAATGAGCGGCCGTACAAATATGGACGAAATTTGAGAACCGCCCAGACTACGGCGAGGCACTCCTTCTCGGTAATCGAGTAGTTCTCCTCCGTGCGAGAGAGAGCTCTGCTGGCATAAGCTATCACTTTTTCCGAGCCGTCTTGCCACTGTACCAGTACGGCGCCCAGGCCTACATTTCTGTCGTCGGTGTGAAGTGCTGTTGGCGCTTCCTGGTCAAAGTGCGCAAGAACTGGAGGTGTTTGGAGGCGTTGACTTAAGTCGTGGAATGCCATTTGTTCCGTTTCGCCCCAAACAAAAGGGAACATGCTCTCGTGTGAGTCGTTTCAAAGGCGCCGCAATAGACCAAAAGTTCGCGATGAATCGTCGGTAATAGGCGCAGAGGCCTAAGAGGCGCCTGACTGCTTTCTTGTCATGTGGTGCAGGAAACTTTGCAACAGCGTCGATTTTGTCCGGGTCAGGTCGAACACCCTCGTGACTGACGACGTGGCCTAGGAAGCAAAGTTCACTGAAACCAAAATGACACTTTTCCGGTTTTAACGTCAGGCCGGCCGAACGTATAGCTTGTAGAACTGTGAACAGCCGGCTTAGATGCTCCTCGAATGTTGCTGAGAAGACAATAACGTCGTCTAGATAGACCAAGCATGTTTGCCATTTCAGGCCCGATAGCACGGTGTCCATTAGACGCTGAAAGTGGCACAACTGAGCATGTACGAACGGAAGCACTTTAAATTCATAAAGGCCGTCGGGCGTCACGAATGCAGTTTTTCTCCACGATCTGTCTCGTCGACCTCTATCTGCCAAATAGCCGCTTCGCAGATCGATTGATGAGAAATAGCGTGCATACCGCAAGCCTATCAAGAGAATCGTCTATGCGTGGCAGCGGATAGACGTCTTTTTTCGTGACTTGGTTTAACTTGCGGTAATCCTATAGAGAAGCGCAAGCTGCCGTCTTTCTTTTTAACCAACACTACGGGGATGCCCAAGGACTTTTGAAGGCTGTATGATGTCATCCTGGAGCATCTTCTGTACTTGCTTTTGAATCTCCTCGCGTTCTTTCGGAGCCACACGGTATGGCTTTTTGTCGGATCGGTCTCGTGTTGTCTTCAATAATGATTCGGTGCTTGGTCAATGGTGTTTTGCTTGATCTTTTGACGTACAGGGAGAAACAATCTGCGAACTGGTGTATCAGTTCCAGGAGGCGCTGCCTATCCGAGGGCGACGGGGTAGAGCAAATGTCGACAGACAAAGACGTCGAGGTAGGCATAGTCGCGTCGTCAGGTTGCAAAAGTGAAGCAATCCCGGCTTGGTCTATGTCGTCGTAGTACGCAATTGCAGTGCCCTTCTGGATGTGGTGACGTCGCCTCGTTGCTGAAGTTGGTAAGGGGAGAACTTCTGCCTGCCCATCAGTTAGTGCCAGGACGCCTGGCGCGATCGAAACACCTTTGCGTAAGCAGTAGAAGTGTGGCCACTTGCCTGCTATTTACTTCCTTGTGGCATCGCCCCTCACATGACACAGACACAAGGCAGCAGGATCTCGGTGGGAGCGTCACATCGTCGGCTATTCGCAAACGCTGCAGTCGTTCGTCAGTGGTGGTGTCGACATACGGATGTGCGGAAAAAGTGACGATACGTTCTGGGATGTTGATGACAGCGCCGTACTCTCGCAGAAAATCCATACCCAAATCCAGCTCTTTGCAACATTCTGGTAAAAGTACAAAAGTGATGACGAAGCTGGAATCACCGATTAGGAACCGAGCGATGCATTTACCCGTTGGAGTCATTAGCTGACCACCAGCACTTCTTATGTTCGGCCCAGTCCACGGTGTCTTGACCTTTTTAAGGCGGTTAGCGAGCTCTTGTCGCATAATAGAGAAGTCGGCGCCAGTGTCAACCAGTGCTGTCACGTAATGTCCGTCTATGACAACGCTAAGGTCGGCACGTACATCATAGTCGGCATTAGTACTCGTCGTCGTCGGTGTCGTCGTCGTCATATCGTCTTTTTGCGGAGGTAGGGGGGTCTTTTGGGCGTCTCGAAGGTTAGCAACCTTGCCCCCCGGAGGGTCGCGGCAGTTAGTTTCCCCGGCGCGGGCTAAGGGGGAACGGTTTCTGACGACGTCAGTGCTGCACTTTGGCAGTTCGGGGAAGTGTGACGCATAGGTGCAGGGAGATTGCCAGCGATGACGCGTGGTGAAGCAGCTTGGCTGGTCGGCAGGTGATCAGCGTCGTGGGTGCGAAAGCCGTCGAATTGAAAAGAAGCGGGACGAGAAAAGGTTCCAAACCTAGCTTCTCGACGATGGCAGCAGTAGCGGGAGATATGGCCCGGTTCGCCGCAGTGGAAACAAAGGGGTTGACGATCGGCCGTGCGCCACAAGTCGGTTCGGCGAACTGGTGGTCGTTGCACAGGTTCCCCGTTGCCACCAAGGCGGGGACGGGCCGTGGCTGGAAGGGCGCTACCTCAGGTGGAGGTAGAGGGCGACGGACGACATCAACGCCAGCTCAACGGATGGGGCTCAGGACACGTCGCGGGTGATGGAAAGGCTTGCCGCAACTCCTGGCGCACGATTTCCGCAACAGAAGCGACTGGCGGCTCGGTAGAAGGAACGCCCAGGGCCCGCAGCTCTTCGCGCAGGATTTCCCTAATCATTTGTCGTAGGGGCTCTCGGACACAGCGACGTTCTGAGCTGCGGCAGTTACCGGCGTATGATCATGAAGACGGTCAAAGTGGCGGCATCGTTGCCCGAAGTGCCCACTCGATGACAGTGGCCTCTTTTATAAATTCATCGACTGTTGCAGGCGGATTTCGAACAAGGCCGGCGAACAGCGGTTCCTTAACGCCCCGCATAAGATGACGCACCTTCTTTGCCTCGGGCATGTCAGGATCAGCGCGCGGCGAAACAGATGGGCCATATCCTCTGCGAACATGGTAAATGGTTTCTTCGTTCGGCTTTTGCACACGGGCTTGAATGAGTTGTGCGTGATCCCGCCGGTCCGCGGTCAAGAACGTCTCGAGAAGCTTTTGGCGGAAATTCTCCCAGGTTCGGAAAGTAGCCTCCCTGTTCTCATACCATGTGCGGCGCTATTTTGCCAGCGTGAAGCGTCAAGCACGGGTAAGTTTTCTTGCTCGCTCAGCGACCCGGTCGAACTGTTCGAGCGCGTCCTCGACATCCTCATACGCTTCTCCACGGAAACATTTCGGGAACGCGAGGGGAGGTTCAAAAGTCACCTGGGAAGGAAGCGCCGCCCGGGCAGGGAGCCGATGTTGTAGGAGCCACCATGCTGGTAAGAGGGGAGGCAGAGTCAGGAGCTCCGGACTTAGGCCTGAAATAGGCACCGGCTGGATCGGTGCACTGGAGTCGTGACGAGGGGTTGGTTCTCCGGACTGGGTGTACCGGTCCCGAACAAGACTTTCCTGCATGAGGTTGCAGGCTCCAGCACCTCCACCAGTGTGGCGACGTGAAGACAGAGGTCGTAACGCACAGATAAAGAAAGCAGCAGCAGGACGGTATTTTTAATACCGCGCGCAAGAGCGTTACTTCTTCTTTCTCGTCTTCTGCCTTCTTTATATAGCACATGCGCGTGTGCGCTGTCATCTTCGTCTTTCTCGTAGTAGGCATGTGGCAGTATCTAAGCGGAGATGCGGGGATAAAATAGCGATTTTCGAAGAAAATGTGCAGTTTCAATTTTTGTTGATTTGGTTTGCTCGTTCACTAAAGAAGATGCTCACCAAGTTTTGGTTCTTATCTGTGCAGCAGAAGAGAATAAAACTAATTCTTTCACGAGATGGTGGCGTGCATTTTCTTTCTGGTGAAAGCTTATCTGAATCCTCTTTTCAAGACGAGGCTCCTACGCGGGCAAGAGGCCTGTGTTAGGACGTGTATATTTTTTTCGCGCCTTTCAGCCACGGAACACTTTCTGTGAGAAGAGTAGTTCAGGACAAACAAATAATTTATGAAGGCATATTTCTAGCCTCGGCGACTGCAGAGTCTTTGGAAAATTGGAACCAAAGCTCGAATTGGTGGAAACGAATCACGTGAGGCATCTGGTGTCAAATCTTTATACACCATCGCATTAACAACAGTTCACCAACGCACCTGCTTTCGCGCCAATTTTACGAGGGTGAAAGCGTGCACGGCGGCAGCCCCGCAACGCGCGCCGCTGATAGTTCTTCACCTTCCAGAATAGGCGTGTCCAATTTGACCAATTTGCCGCATACGCGCTGGAACTGTCCTACTAAATCTGCGCCTCAAGCTATATCGTCTTTATTAAAACAAAAGCCATTATATTTATTTCGTACGCCGAAGTGTTCTCCACACGGATTGTTTTTTTCCACGTTTGCACGAGCGGACGCGTGCTTCACCTTGATTATCGAAGCAAATGTTATTAGGGCTTACACACAAAGCCGCATCTCAAAGCGACATATTGTGCCTGAGGTGGGGCATACACAATCTGAAATCAGCGAATAATCACACTTGATCACTTATTGCATCATTCATATAACGAGGGCTTGTACAAAGACGCGCATAACGGTCTCAACTTGTTCATAGACAGTTTAATTTTGGCGACCGCAACAACTCTGCGTACGCAGGCTGCGAAAGGGACGTTGCCCGCGTCCGCAGATCCATGATGTTCGCGTCCGCAGAGCCCCGGCGCGCCGGTGCCCCGCCGGCCCCGCTAGCTAGTACAGTGTACTAGAAGGGGCAGCGGAATGAACGAAGCGGCCGCGCCGCATGGCATGCCCGAGTCTCGGTAGATGTTCCGACGGGCGATCGTAGCGGCGGCGCTGTAGTTGCTCTAGTCACTTTATCAACTTTGTAACTTTGTAACGTACTCACATCCACTCACACCCACTGACAGTGGGTGTGAGTGGGCGTGAGTATGAACGCGAGTGCGAGCACACATGAGTGTGAACGCGAGTCATGTTTGAAAAAAGCGCGAAAAGAACACCTCACGCAGGCACGAAGGAGACAGGACGACGCGCTTGAACGTGAACGTGAGTGAGTGTCTACGAGTGCGAGTACACGTGAGCACGAACCTGAGTGAGTGCTTATGAGTGTGAGTAGGCGTGAGTATGAACGTGAGTGAGTGCCTATCAGCATAAGCGTGCGCAGGGTTCCCCCTTCAGGGGGGGGGGGGCGAAGGTTTGTCGTAGCGCCCCCCTCCCTATTATTTCAATGTATGGGGCTGACTTTTTCGCCCCCCCCCCCCTATCGCCCTCCCCCAATGTATAGGGCTGACTTTGCGCCCCCTTCTCGCCCCCCTTGCCACCCCCCGTGCGCACGCCTATGCCTATCAGTGTGACTAGGCGTGAGTACAAGCGTGAGTGAGCGCCTATGAGTGTGGTAGGCATGAGTACGAGCGTGAGTGCCTCTGAAAGTGAGTACGAAAGTGAGTGAGTGCCTATGACTGTGAGCAGGCGTGAGTATGAGCGTGCGTGCTTATGAGTGTGAGGTGTGGTACGAAAGTGAGTGCCTGTAAGTGTGAGTAGGTGTGTGTATGAGAGTGAGTGCCTATGAGTGTGAGTAGGCGTGAGTATTAACATGAGTAAGTGCCTACGAGTAAGTATACGTGCGTATGAACGTGAGTGAGTGCTTATCTTTGTGAGTAGGCGTGAGCATATGAATGTGAGTGAGTGCTTATGTTTGTGAGTAGGCGTGAGTATGAATGTGAGTGAGCGCCTATGAGTGTGAGTAGTCGTGAGTGTGAACGTGAGTGAGTACTCATGAGTGTGAGTAGGCGTGAGTATGAAAGTGAGTGAGTTAATAGGTGTGAGTATGAACGTGAGATAGGGCCTATGAGTATGAGTTGGCGTGAGTACGCGTGAGTGAGTGCTTATGAGTGAGAGTAGTCGTGAGTGTGAACGTGAGTGAGTGCCTCTGAGTGCAAGTGGACGTGAGTGTGAATGTGAGTGACTGCCTACGAGTGTGAGTGGACGTGAGTGTGAATGTGAGTGAGTGCCCACGAGTGTGAGTAGTCGTGAGTGTGAACGTGAGTGAGTGCCTCTGAGTGTGAGTAGTCGTGAGTGTGAACGTGAGTGAGTACTCATGAGTGTGAGCGGACGTGAGTGTGAACGTGAGTGAGCGCCTAAGAGTGCGAGTAGGCGGGGAGTGTGAACGTGAGTGAGCGCCTAAGAGTGCGAGTAGGCGGGAGTGTGAACGTGAGTGAGCGCCTACGAGTGGGAGTAGTCGTGAGTGTGAACGTGAGTGAGCACTCATGAGTGTGAGTGGAGGTGAGTGTGAACGTGAGTGAGCACTCATGAGTGTGAGTGGAGGTGAGTGTGAACGTGAGTGAGTACTCATGAGTGTGAGTGGACGTGAGTGTGAACGTGAGTGAGTGCGAAGGCTGAAAAAAATTGTGGTGAGTGAGTTTGAGTGAGTACTCCCTTAAAGTGCCGACCTATGGTCATGTGCGGCATGACTTACATGCCACGCTCATGGCGTGCTCGCAGCCGTTTCGTTTCCTGGCTATATACCAAATGTGATATGACGTGACATGGCTGTATGACGAACATAAAAAAATTACAGCATATCCACGGAGTGAATGATGATGAGTGGGGCGAAGGGTGCGTGCGTCCGTCCGTCCGTCCGTCCGTCTGTCCGTCTGTCTGTCTGTCTGTCTGTCTGTCTGTCTGTCTGTCTGTCTGTCTGTCTGTCTGTCTGTCTGTCTGTCTGTCTGTCTGTCTGTCTGTCATAGAACTAGGCGGTCACGTACCAAGAGACAGGGATGTACAGACCCGCGGCTTAGGAGCTTCGCCCCTTAAAAAAAACACTACGCTTTTTTTACACGTGTTGGTACTGCAACGTTTTGCCTTTGGCGGTAATTATTCGAAAAGTACGCGAAAAAAAATGACACCATCTCCCGCCAAAGGGGGAGCATGAGGCGATGCTAAGCACACTGCGTTTGCATCGGTTCGACTAGCTGTTTCCGTTAATGTTGCGTATTGAGTGTTATAGTTTGTGTTGTGTTTATGCTCTTATGTTGTTGTTAACGTAGACCCGAACGCAGACCCGAACGTGGTAGCGCGTGCCAGCGCGTTCTGACTAGGATACAACGCGTTGGTTCAGCATGCGTCTGCAGAATCTCGTTCCCCGACGTCATCCCATGATTGCTGAGAGAGTGTAAGGGGGGAGAGGCCACACCGCCTTACCCAGCCCCTTACCCAGCTAGCTCGTGAGCTCACAGCATAAGACGCTCACAGAGACTATGTACATTATATACACACAAGAGTTATTCTTTTGCAAAGTACAATGGCGTCCCCTGATAAGCTCGGGACACGGAGGCTCGGGCACTCGATTCCCTTTAGAGATGACGCAAGGCTACTGAACCTAATTTCGCTAAACCACCGTTATCGCTCAACATAATTCGTTAGTTTCTGCGCTATTTATTATTCAAGACATTGAGCAACATTCATATATCCGTGCACTGACAGAACATTTTATCCTCCGCGTATAACCTGTAAGGAAATTTTCGAAGCGCGCATAAACCAATTAAAGAATTTAAGAGGAGAACTCGTTAGCGCAATCGAGCTTCGTTCACTTCACCTTCACAATCGCTAGCCTCGCTTAATTTCTCGGCGGACACATCCACCCTGCCGCAAGGAAAGGTACGTCTGTGCTCGTAACATATATATTGTTTCAAACTGTCCTACAGTGCCTTTTGTAAGTACAGCATGCAAAATGCTCGCTAGGACATAATTCTTTTTCTTCGATCCGGAAGGCTACAAGCGCAAATGCGTAGCTGCACTCTTTGTTGATGGTGTTGCTGATAATAAGAAAGAGAGAGAGAGAAAACTTTATTTAAAAAAGTCAGTCAGTAACGTCAGGCATGGCCCGTCGCCTCCAGCCGTCTGCCGGTTTGATTACTTATTCCTGTGCACTTGGGAATCGGTCGGTTGTCACAGCAGCCACTCACTGTGCAATTCAAATGTACGACGCTGGTGCGATTCCACACTTCTGCCACGCAATATTACATGTGTGAAGGGGGATCCTCGAACTACAAGACATTATTATAGTGCTTTTTTATCGAAACAGTGTAGAACACCTGTTTTCCGTGCGAAGTCTTGGATTAGATTTCCTCTCGAGCCGAATATTCATATTGTCTATTTATTTGCATCTATCTCAAATTCTGGCCCCCGGAAGACGTTTATTTTCGCTAACAATACTTAGCCAACAATGAAATCACGCGCTGTTCGAAAACGTGCGCTTGGTGTAATATCAATAGTAACATGCCTCGTTTACGTTAGTGACGCCCTTTATAAGACAACTACTCACTGTTTGTCGTTTATATAATAATAATAATAATAATAATAATAATAATAATAATAATAATAATAATAATAATAATAATAATAATAATAATAATAATAATAGAGTGAAGAACAACGAACGTTATAGTGGGTCATCATCTCCTCCGACATCGCAGGTCTGTCTGTATACCGCGCATTGCTCGATGGCGCTTCTCGTTCGCCCACAAGATCCGTTGATTTGAGTCGTTGGTCAAGCTACCGGCCGATCCCTACGGCAGAGTTCAATAAACTTTTTTTTATATATATATCTGACAAAATATGGGAAGGTAGGCTACGTTGGAGCAGGCTATCCCAACATCATGACAGTAATGTACAAGATAAACATAAAAATACGAAAAATTAAGAATAAAAGCAGAAAAAAAAATAATCAGAGTCACTTGGTACATATATACACTATAGGGCTTATAACGAATGAATGAGCACAGTATATATGGGCGTAGTCCAGTTCATATATCGTGATCACATCGCGGATAAAGTCCGAACATATAGTGGCAAGGTATAATAAGAACTAAAGACAGTTAATTAAATTTGTGTCCATTAAAAAATCACGGAGGGCGCTCACTGCGCGCCTTTGATTATCGGGATGTGGCCATGGTCCAAGTACTTTTCCAATCGTAAATGGTCGTCTGTCGAGGCGGTTCAATCGATCACTCAGTTGAGCGCGTTGTTCGTCAATTCGCGGACATTCAATAATGATATTGTCCTCTGACGCATCGACATGATCACAGTGGTCGCAGTGCGGGGACGTTGTTGTTTTTATGCGGCATAAGAAGTGAGGTGTGTATGCAACACCTAATCGTGGACGGTGCAGTAGTGTGTCAAATGGTCTATCAATCTTTTGATTAGGTGTAAATCGGAGAGACGGATCTATTTGATATAAGAGTGAAGACTTTGTATTTTCGTCAAATCAAGCGTTTTTGCACAATTTGTGGCGCAGTTCGGAAAGAACCTTCTTGCTGTCTGAGAAATAAACGGGCACTGGTGTCAAGTGAACGTTTTTGTGTGCTGAAGTGGCTAATTTGTCAGCATTTTCGTTTCCCATCACTCCTACGTGGCTTGGAATCCACTGAAAACATATCTCATGGCCGTCCAGATAACCGATGGTAATTGTTTTTAAGATTTCATATATTATGCTATCATCTATATGAAAATAAAAAATCCTTAATCATTTGTAGCGCTCCTTTGGAGTCAGAATATATTACCCAGTTTTGCCTTTGCTGGCTTTCAACAATGAATTTTGAAGCTTGTAATATTGCAACAAGCTCCGCTGCTGTAGACGATGTCTTTCGAGAAAGTCGGAGATCTCTTTCTATTTTATATACTGGTATATGAAAAGCCGCAGACGAGCTTTCATCCATTGTAGATCCATCCGTGAAAACAAATGTGAAACAATAAACTCTTCAACTACAACAACAGTAGCACAATACTCATACGAGAATAATATATTTGTTATTATTATTATTATTATTATTATTATTATTATTATTATTATTATTATTATTATTATTATTATTATTATTATTATTATTATTATGTGAAGCACAAATTTTCTTTGAAAAAATTGAGTAGTTGTCTTATCAGAGGCGTCCCTAATGTGAACGAGGCATGCTATAGTATACTGATATTACACCAACCCCGCGTTTTTGGAGCAGCGCGTGATTTCATTGGTGGCTAAGTAGTCCACAAAAAAGTTATCTGTAGCGAAAAAATCCGGTGCCGACGCTGGTGCCGGCGTCTTCGTTGTGAGTGAAAAAAAAAGCATTGCCCGTGGGCGAAAGGTCGAGGTAGCTGCAAATAAATGAACAATATTAATAGCTCGCGCGTAAATTGAACCCAGTACTTCTGCACGGAAAACAGGTGTTCTACAACACAGCCACGCCGGTGCTTGAAACTGTTCGAAAAAAAAAAAAAAGAAACTATGATAATGTCATGTAGTGTGAGAAGGCCCCTTAACGTGTGTTGTGTTGCGTCCCAGAAGCGTAGAATGGCACTAGCGTCAAACATTTAATTGCACCAATGAGTGGTTGATTTAAAAACTCGCCAATAAGCGCGTCAAGCAAGTAATAAATAGGTCCTACCGAGGGACCTTTTAAGAAACATCACCATGTAAAAACATTACCACGCTGTTCTTGAGCAATACGTGCAAAGAAACAATTACACTATAGCAGCAAGGAAACCAGACGAGAGCTATCTTCAAACTCGCTTGTACGCGTTCTTCGTTCTAAATAAAACTGGCCGAAATAATCGGGTCTCTAACCAAGACCTGATGCCGTTGTGCAGACCGCATAGCCAGTGAAACAAAGAGGTGTGCTTTGCGGTTATGTACGTACATCCAAATATTATCGGGGGTTTTACGTCACAAAACCACGATATGATTATGAAGGACGCCATCGTGGAGGGCTCCGAAAATTTCGAACATGTGGTGTTCTTTAACGTGCTCTGACATCGCACAGTATACGCGCTTCCTCCATTTCGCCTCCATCGAAATGTGACCTTTGCGGACGGGGTCGAACACGCGGCTTTCGGGTCAGAACCCGAGCACTGTAACCGCTACATCACCACAGCGGACGGTCGCATATGTGAATATAATTGGTTTCATTACGCTTTCACTAACAGTCAGCAAAGAGGGGAAGACGAGCTGTATAGCATGTCAGGTACAATGAAATACATTTCGGACGTCTTTTATTATGTGCTCTAGAAACGTTAAGAGCGTTGTTTAAATTAACGCGTCTTTCTTAAAATGCTTAAATTTGGAAAATAATTCAGCAATTTCGTCCCTGTAATGAATTTAGGCCTTTATTTCTGCTACGTTTTGAGCTCTTAAAAAGATTATCACTGGCAGCGAATACGGCACGGCACGTTGCCTTCACTCTATAGCGCGAAAAAATTCACTTGTTAAGTGACGCCAACAAATATTAGCTACGTGAAGCCTGTGTCTACATATTCTCAAAGCGTCATCGCCATCTCATAGGCTGATATTATTTTCTCGAAATTAGCTTTCACAGATTACAAAAACGGCCGCGACAAAAGGACGTCCTAACTTTCTTCAAGAAACCAGTGGGGCCGACAACTATACAACCGCACGAAATATATTGAAAAGGACGAGAGGAAGGGCAGCACGCCCTTTCGAAATACGAGTTTGTCAAGCGCAGCCAAGTGACTTGTGCGCGCGGATTCACTAAAAAAAAAAAATACTTGATTCACGATCGAGCAACCAACCGACCGCTCGTCGTACACGACTTGCGCTTATCAGTCAGCGCTGTCGGTGGCGATAGTCGACATCGAGCTGCTTCGTTGTGGTTTTTTTTTTTTATGTATGGCTACTTTGTCTGCCGCGCGCCATGCGTTATCGCGCCAGTTTTGAAAGTTGAAGGTCTGTACGCCACGTGGTGTGAAAAACGGTGAACTAAAAGCGATGTCCCGAAATGCTGGGTATGATACACATGCATCCCCACTTCATATAGTGTAACAGCAGAATCTGCTGTGTTCCGTTGCCGAAGACCTTGCACTGCAATCAGCGGCAGCGGCGAGGCGTTTTTTTCGTTCGATAGTTGACTACGACCTTAGAAGTTCAGCATTTGCAAAGCGACATCAACTTACCGTCACAATCCTTCAGGTGCGCTATAGCGTTAGCTCGATGTCACGAGAACTTGCACTCTTCAGGAGTGGTTGCTTCCTTTCTTACTATATTAAGACACGTCCTACACGGATCGCTCTTGCAGCTTTTGTTCACAACATCGAAGTCCAACGCAATGCAGATCACCAACTACTGCGCCTTTTTTAACGCCGCTCTTCGTTGGCTACGTTGAATATGTATTTGTTTTCTACCTACGTATTTGTTTACTTCGAATACTGCAGCTCCGTTCAGGGCTATTGCAGGGGTGGGGTACAACATTGAAAAATTCCCGCCCAACCACTCGGTGCAGATGGTCAACCAGCGAAGCTGAAACGTGTGGCTTCGGTGGTTATCAAAGTGCTGGGACCTATCGTTTTTCTGTAGTAACTTTTGATATATCTCTCACCCGATTTAAGATATACGTGCTTCAAACATTGTATCTGGGGACGTTAGCTTAATGGATGTTAAGATCATCTAAATGATTTAATGGGTTGCGATTCATGGTGCGGCGGATACCATCCTATAGCTATATATGTAGGTAAAACCTGAACAGGAACTAAGGCAAGTGCGTAGAGCCTTCGGGGTAGCGTGCGCTAGCATTGCTTTTTGTAAAGCAGCATCTCTACGAAATTCGATAGGGCCAATTCAGAAACCGAATTCAACATCTCGTACCGGAATTCAACAACTCGTGGGAATTAACGGTGTTTTAACGCTTCAGTAAGCCCGAAGCAATATGGATGCTGTATTTTGTTGAAGAAGTATTAAAATGCGCGCGATAATCATTAGGTGATATCCGCCGAGGCCAGCGAACAAAAAGGTGTAGTTATAGATCGAGATAGCCCGAGCAAAAAGGAAAGGCAGAAAAGTAGGCTATATATACAGACACTGCAGTTTTGTGGCCGTGCCCTTAGAGAGAAGATTAGAAAAAGAGCAAGAGAGAGGGGGAGATAAAAAAATACATGGCTGATTCCTCCGTCATGGGAATCGATATAACACGAAAGTGAAACGTGTGTTCAGAAAAGTAGTGCTTATTGTGTACTGATATATGAGAGCTTGTACAATGTCTATTGATGTTTGGCAGCTAAGCACCGTTTGACGTGGATGCACCCACGTTAAGGCCTAACGCTCACGATCATGATTTAACCGTTGGGGTAGCAGAAGTTGTTAACATATACCTGGCCACAATGTATCGTGAATCCCGCGTGCAAAGATGATATCAAAAAGCGCATAATAAGCACTGGTACTCGATAGGCACTTCTTCAAAGCGTCGTCATTTAAGGAGAAAGACGACACGATGTGCGCTCCGGAGTAATAGGGTAACTTATGCCTGCGCGTGCACTACCCCACTGCGCTTCAGCAACAAGTGAGGCAGAGGTCTATAGCTTGAGCCGCGAACCATTGCAGGCGTTCCACGTTCCGCTGGCTTCTGTCTCGCTCCACCAAGACACGGCATTCACCCGTCGACATCGTTGCTTATCTGCGGGGCTTATTGCAGCAGTTTTATCAGTCGGTGCTATCGCACTCGAAGGCGTCGGCGGCGGAAAACCCCATTGGTGCATGTGGAAGCTGCACCACTCCAGCAACGAACCTTCTCACGCTAACACGATGCGAAAGACAAAGAACGTAACTGCATATAGGGCGACTCCTCGGTGCTAGCGCGGCCAGTGTCCCTCACTGTATCG
>JALIZH010012160.1:0-30445 GCA_030522465.1 Rhipicephalus appendiculatus | reverse complement strand
ACTTATAACAATACTCAAGTGCCACGAAAATTTCATTGTTATAACCGATAATGCTATAAACTGGTTGCCCTCGAATTTATGGAGACATGCTTGAAAATTCGGACACTTTCACGGGACAACTATAAGACCTGTAGAGTCAATGTATGACAACGCCTGAAGTTGCGGACGCTGAAACTCTGCGATTCCGAAAGGGCGCAGGGGGCGCTGAGGTAGAGGGCTAGTTTCCAGCAGCTCGAATTTCTCTTTATCGTCTTTCTTTTCGCCGATTTTGGATTTCATTGCCTTTCGGCACGAACGCCCAACAGCCAGAATTCATTGCTTATAACCTGATAAGGAGGCATGCGGGCGTTGCTGTAAGCGGGTTATTTCCATCGTAGAAAACATACAGGGGAAGTTGACGGTTGCAGCAGCTTCTCATAGTTATAACCGGGATATATTGTTAAAACCGGTACCGAAGTGGGTTCTGACCTGTATCTAGTTTCTAATAAAGCATCTGATTACGTGCGCGCTTGATGATTGCATGAAAACATAGCCGCTGTGAGCTTAAAGAAGGAGTGACTATTTTTGCGAGCGTACTTTAATTTTACATTGTACCTTTTGTTGTTACTGTTGTTGCTAATGCAGTAACTCGTCACCCTCTGTGATAGTGTAGTTTCTCAGCGGTCCGCCATCCTTTTTTTTGTGACAAACGGGAAAAAAATTAGGTGCATCTTCCCAAAGGGAACCCTGATGGGATGCGAAGCAGCAGCGTTGGGTGCACGGGTGGCGTCACGGGTTGAACGAAGCTAACGCGGGTGCTGCGGTGAGCGCTAACATCCGTGTCGGAAGCGATGGCTGGCGTAGGTCTTGCTGTTGCGCGTCATGGGCGGCAGCAGCTGCGGGCACCTGGCGAGCGCGGCAGGCGAGGGAGAGAGAGTGACGTCAGCGCGCACTGCGAAGGGCGTGACGTCAACGCGCAGCTGCGGCGTGACCTACTTGGCACCGCCTCCAACACCTGCGGCGAGGGGAGCGCGTTGCGGCGCGTTCGTACGCACGGATGGCGGGACAGCGTTACACAGCCTAGTCAAAGAGCTGCTTCGCACCTAATACACAATCTCCCGCTAAAGGGAACCATGTGTAGATGCGAAGAAGCGGGCGCATAACGCCTTACACTGGCGGCGGCGTTGACGCTGGCGCTCATCGCGGCGCTGCGCTGGAGAAAAACCTGGGGAGGCGCAAAGCACGCAGTGATGGACCGGTGTTTCCCACTGGAACATGCCAATCGCTGCTAAAGGGCAATGAGAGACAGAAGACTCCGACTGGACACAGAGACCCGCAGTCCGCTTTTAGTTAACGCGCACGCTGCGAATTTTTTTGCTTGTTCAGCAACGCACAGGAGAAATCTCCCACCGGCACCACCCTTGCAGGTCAAGATCCAGTGCCTATATATAGGAGAACCATTCAAGTTTGCCCACCGACGCCAGTGCTTGCCATTCCCTGCCGGCAAAAACGTACAACTATAGCCGGCAACAACCCCCATTCTCTTTGGTTCCCATGCATTTTCGAAGCGCGCGCTGCACGTGAAACACCCCTCGTTCCGTGATGTCACCCCGACAAGGAAGGCGTCGTCAACTGCCACAATGGCCATACAAAACACGAAGGGGTCCACTCCACAAGTGAAATTCTACCGGTTCCGAAAGAGATGGTACGAAAAAAAGCAGACGACAGGCATGGATTACAGCCGTGCGCCGATTACACCAGCGATGCAACCGTGCATTTGCCGCTGGAGATGCGAAACCCCTGCTTGAGTGGGTACGACCACCACAACTATGAAAAAAGAAAAAAAAAATCATTAGCCGTTGTTGCACTTCCATTGGTCTTTTGGCTGATTCAGTAACTAGTTGTTACTGTGTGCAGGCGCAGCCCGCGCCACACGGTGCACTTTCGATAGTGACCCAAATAAAATGCCTTGACAGCAATTGGCTCTTCTCGCGCAGATTGCATGAAAAAAAGTTTCTGAAAAGCTGGACGCTCGTCATGTTCCTATTACGAATGCTATGCCACGTTGATAGTACGCGCACACGCTTTCGGCAGCTCGGAATACCGGCTAGGAGAACGGCGATAATGCAAAGAAACACACGCCATAGATGTCAATATTTTTTGCGGGACGGAAAGAAGCCCCAAATAGACCACTTATTTTTTGGAGTGTTGCGTACTGCACGACAACTCGAATGGTCGTAGTAAATTAAGGTATCCCAACTAATAGCAGTCACAGCGTCAAGGCCGCTTAACCTAAAGCACGAGAAGCGACCTTACTTATGCATCCAGTAACAAACATAGACAGTGCATAGTACACACAGCAAATCAAATAAAACAGGTATATAATTATGAACGAACAGAACATTGTACTTAAGTTTAACCCTCCACGTCGTAAACAGCGTCGTCCTTCACTTGCGAAATGCACTTCGCTCTGACAAGACGGCGTCGTCTGCTATCACTTGCTCTGCATCCGCTACATCGCTGAGCAGACGCTGACCTTGCCACAAAAGAAAAAAATCTTCTCAAAAGCGGACAGAAGCGTGTACATCCTAACCATGCGCGACGCGAAACTCTCAAAAACACTTGCAGAACGCGTGCAGTGTGCGAGCAAAGCGACGCGTTTTCAAGGCAGTTTGAAGGGGACAGTGCAGGGGTGAACAGTCGAGTAACGAGTTTTCTCCCCACATTCACCGTCAGCGCCCGGCACCACAGCGCCCCTCCACGGCGTGGGTCTCCCCTATACGGGGTGGCCAGTGAACGGTTGTGCAGCGCGAGTAGTCGGTTTTTTCAATCAAGAAACTCGCTAGCAGACGCTGCCTGCGTCGGCGTTGCGAGGTGAGAGAGGGGGGGAGCGTAGGAGAGGAGAGAGAGGGTGAGGGGGACGCGCATGCGCAATGGGGTGTAGACGCCGCGGGAGGGATGCCTAGAGGAGAGAGGGGGAGCGTAGGAGAGGAGGTGTGCGGAGAGGGTCTGCGCATGCGCAGTAAGGGTGGTCAGTACGCACACTACCACCACCACCACCGGATTGAACTCCGCCATAAGCTGCTTCGCACCTAAAAAAAACAGGAACTATTTGCATCTCTGAGTTTGGATTCAACTAACATTGTTACTAAGGCAAAAGCTCCTTGGTTTCCCTTATCAATTGCTCGGGAGAATGTGATGGCGGAAGCCTTTACGCTTTGACTTCCATCTTGGACGCAAAACTCTGCGAAGATAGGAATACAATGAAAGAAACGACAAACAAGTGCGATGAGTCGCAACTAGAAGTTTCTTTCTAACGAACCATAGCAAGTAAACAACTAGGGCGCTATGCAGGATGGCCCGAGCTTGGCGAAACTCGGGATCTTTCCGAGCTCTGGCGACA
The DNA here is from genome assembly GCA_030522465.1 of Rhipicephalus appendiculatus. Lineage (NCBI taxonomy): Eukaryota > Metazoa > Arthropoda > Arachnida > Ixodida > Ixodidae > Rhipicephalus > Rhipicephalus appendiculatus. The sequence goes on along the minus strand of JALIZH010012160.1, from coordinate 27,063 downwards.
CCCCCCTTTTGAACGAGCCAACAGTACGAAAAGGTCAGATCCACCTTCAGCGCGCGCTGCGTTCCATTGGTTACGATGGAGCGCGGCGTCACGTCAAGGACGGTCGACAAAATTGGGCGGTGTTTTCAAACCAGAGGCATCTTCTCTCATTTGTTTGTCGTTCCACTGAGTGCAGAAGTGCACCCATGCAATAAAAGTGCCAGAAAGGTTTACTGGTGATATTTTTTAAAGGCAGGGGCTGTTTAAATTTGTTTTGAAGCTTTTAATGTATGTACTAAGTATCCTTTAGAATAATTAGCACGGTGGCCTCTGAGATTAGTTCCGGCCGAGCACCTTACAATATCGCGACCGTAGCTAAACCCGAGGCTACGTGTACAATCATCATGGTCGGCCTGCACATTCTTGCGCGTTGCTTGACTGGCGCGCACCCTCTTCATCCCTTCATGGTGTGCTCGCTGCCCGAGGACGTACGCCTGGCTGATTAGCTAAGCGGCTGGGCGGTACACCTAGCTAAATAAGTCAGGAGATGCTATGACCAAGCTAATTAAGCCAAGGCATGCTAAGACCGAGCTAATGCAGTCATAGCTTACCTAAGACCACGCTAATGAACCCATGTAAAGCTATGACCGTGCTAACTAATACCAGGCTAATTAACGCGACGTTAATTATAAGCACGCTAAGTAAAGTCATCCTAATTACACCTTGATGCTAATCACACCTTGATGCTAATCAAGATCATGCGAATTAGGTTTATGTTAATTAGCTGCATACTAATCAAGATCATGCTAATTGCACCCGAGGTAATTATTGTCGTTTTAATTAACACCTTACCAATCAAGACAAAAGTGTTCAATATTATGTTAATTAGGTCCTGCCTAATTAGTATAATCAAAATTAAGACCGAGCTGATGCGTTCTTTACCTCGAAGCGTATACCGAGCAGACTGAGTAGACGACCGACTTAAAACGCTGGAAGAAGCTAGGTGATCACAAGCTCCTCTATGGCTCCAGCCTTGCACAAGTAGTAAACAAATTATTTTATATGCAAAGAAGCTCCTGCTTAGCGTCCACCGCATGAAACCTTTGACAGTCACACGGGCACCATGACAGTCACGTGTTGAACTGGGGCCTTCTCAGAATCAACGAGTTTGTACCCGAGTTCACACGTCAATCAGTCTGATTGACAGACGCCCGCGGCGAAGATCGGGTCCACCCAACGCGTTTGCGCTTGCCAAGGAGCAGTGCTCACGCCGCAACGCCAGTAAGCGGCATGATTCATCTATCAGCCTTATCGCGCAGATTGTGCACACACGCACGAAGAAATAAAAGTTATATCATCACGTGGCTGCGATGTCTCGCATTAAATTTCACCGCGCTCACGACGTACCACTCACAGCCGCGTTGCCGCCATTATGCGAGCGCCCCTGGTGACAACCTGTCCGTATATTTATCCGCAATATTTGATAGAAGCGAAACGAGCTGCACGAGAGTGCAGCGTGTGCACCCTTGTTGCCTTGGAGAGTGGAAATTTCCATGCGGCGGGTAGAACGAAAGAACATGTCCGAAAGTGGAAGAACGCCCACGAACACGCCTGTGGGAGGCGCAATGCTGAGTTGGTAAAAAGATAGCGCGACAATCACGCTGACGTCGCTGCACTGTTGAAATGTGGACTGAGTGGCGGCGCTGACGTGTTCGCACGCGGTGTTTCTTTTATAACCGCCGCAGATGCCCCACATGCGTTTTTGACGCCACACTCGTTCATGTAGCAGTTTTTATCAATGCTTCTATCACGCGCTCCGCTCTGTCTTTGTGCCATGACCGCCGCAGTGCGAGCTCGGAGCAAACTCGTGTGCCCGAGAAGCTCGGGCCATCCTGCATAGCACCCCTACTCCTGAATTCTGGACACTATGGCCAAAAAGCCACTGGAAAAATGGAAGCTTTTGTCATATCGGTGGAAGACAGAGTTACCAGATGCTAACGAGCTAACAGGCAAACAATGATCACAAAAGACGCGAAAAAAAGAAGCGGCGCGACTTCCGCGAGAAAGCCCAGAAGAAGCGGAAATTTAATTAACTTTTTCGTTCTTTAAAATAGTTTTAATTGCAATAAAAATGTCGCGCAAATACGAAGCGGAGTTGAAAATATTACTTTTAATTATTTTGTATAGCGAAAATATGCGCAACTATAAAAGCACATGTTTACTTTTTAGCATTGTCTCCAGCAGAGTATTCTCCATTCGGTTGAATTCGCGTTTGCCAGTGCATGATTAATGTTACTCGTCGATTCCCCCAACGCATGTTTCACTTCACCACTGAACTACTAAAGTCATCGGCAAACGCGCTATTGATGAACGTGATGATCACTGAAATACCTATATTTGCCAGAAACTGTAAGCCCAAAAAACGTGACAAATTCTACAAGCGACTCGGCGAAAAAAAAACGAAGTCCAAATAGGCTTATCATAAGTGGAATTGGCAGCTCTGGTGGAAGGTGACAAGACTATCAATCAACGTTCGGTACCCTTCTGACAGGTGGAGGTTATCATCCATGCGGAGTGTTTGCTGAATAGTTAATGATTAGTCAGCCGCATGTTTCGTTGTCGTTTGCCACTTTCATATTCTTCTCTTGCCTTGTACACGTGATATGAATTTTTTGGAAGCGAAGCTCCTTAGGCCGGCACCCCGTCGTCGCCGTCCCCGTTGAAGCTACCTGGCACGGTGCCAGCTGTGGTGTCTCCCCCTCACGCGGCAGGATAAATGAGCTTTATGAGCGCTGGAACGCGGATGGCGTCAGCAAGATGCGCAAAGCGCGAGAATACGAACGCATGCGAAACGGAGGCAGATTAGTCTCCCTCTCCCTCTTTATTCGACTCTGCCCTCTCCACTCAAACTGGCGAACGCGTGAAACAATCGCTTCACCCTGTCGTCCGCCTAGTGGTTGGTCCATTGCCTGGACAATGAAACGCCGCGCTCGCCGAACGCCGCATGCGTCCCATTTCTAAGGAGCTTCGCTCATCGGTTGTATTCGTACACGGAACAACTGCTAGTTTTTGTTATCGTTTCTTCGAGGTTCATTGCTTTCCTTTGTTGAAAGATAAACCTTTTGTTGAAAGTCAGCGCCCGCCTTGTCGTTTCTCTGCTCGTCTTCGCGCTTTCGTGTTGCTTTTTGTTCACAATGGATCCACGCTAACTCGCCCAACTAAAAGTGCTGATGCGTTGACTTTATTTAGTCTGCAATAGTCATCTTCCTTTCAAGGGTGTTATATCATTCTTAGGTGCATGAATTTTACCAGAACTTATCAACACTAATCAGTTCTTGTCACTCTTATCTATTAGAGGCGAAGCACATGTCCGTCTGGCCGCCGTAGTCTAGAGTCGAAGCGCAGGTGAAAAAATCCCCGCATCTGCGCGCAACGCGCCTACGTTCGTATCGGGCTAAAAATTGACCGTCCTTGGGCGAACCCACTATGAGAACCAGAAAAAGATAAAAGGCTACAAGGCCCCTAAAAACACGCCTATACTCCGTTTCACAAGCTGTTGGCAGTGCACCCAAAGGTAGAGCTCTCTCGTTCAATCAGGGTTGTATGAGCACAGCAAATAGTCCCTCAACTATCTCAGCAATCCAGCACTATTTTGCACACTACAAACGCATAAAGCGACAGTTTGGTTAAGATTGATGTTTTAAAGCGTCCAAAGTGTTTTAATAATTCGTGAAACTAATAGAAAAAATGCCCCCACCTCCCCGAAGGGAATCGTGAGGAAATGCGAATGCATTTCGCGCGCGCTTCACTCCATTTATATATACGTGCGAGCGAGCGGACGGGAGAGTGGGGCGCAGGGAGGAGAGAGAGCGAACGGCGAGAGAAGGAGCGGCGAAGCACTGCACCTACCCTCTCCTACACTCTCTCCACACACGCGGGAGCTCCGCCGAGCTCCCGCGATGCGAGCGCCCTCACACACCAGAGCGAGCTCCTCCTCTCCACTCACTCTCCGCTACTCCGCCCGCACCACCTGCTCCGGTTGCTAGGGGCGAGGATAAGCGCGCGCGCCCGCAGCTGTTGCTATGGGAGAGGGAGTGAGAGCGGAGAGAACACCTGCCGGCGCGTGGACACCGCCGCGGACAACGCCGGATGCCTGACATAGCCCGACTAAGAAATGCATTCGCATTTAAAAAAACCCGCATGGACGCGCCTGAGCGGAGGCATGTTGTGAGGTGGTGATGCGCCGCTTTTCGGCAACATGGCGTCACCCGAGTTGGTCGTGTTTCTTCAACGCGTCCCACGAACTGCTGCCGGTGAGCCATCCATCGAGTGCGCGCGATTTTCCCAAGCTGGCGAAGCAGATAGCTTTAAACGCTATAGCGCTTCACGTCGAGTGCGGGGAGAGTGCAAGCGTGTATTCACCAGTATTTACTCACCAAGAGGACAGAAAAACCTACCCAGGTGAGCGAGAGAACGCTCTATCGGTGGAAAGCGCTGGCGGAGAACGCGGGCAGAGTCCTACCGCCGAACAAGCGTTCTTTTTGGAAAGGCCGTGATCGGCGAACAAACTGGACGATTTTGGCCTGGGCGTCTTTCGATGGGTGGTGTACATCTTTTTTGAGAGAGGTGAAATTCCAACTATAGCCGAGGTGTTGCAGCGTTTTGAAGAGGACGAGACGCTACTGACCTTGTCCACAACGACGATGCTGAGGATGGTGAAGCAGCTTGGCTTCAAATACAAGGAACGCTCTCGGAACGCATTAGGAGCGACGCACACTGTGCAATGTCGCCGCCGGTTTCTTCGAAGCTGTGACGCCAGATTCAAGTTGTGATGAGGACGATGAGATGTGAACCCTTCTAACGGGCTCATGGCAATCATTACGTGGTGCGTACAGGGCGGGATCATTCAGTAATGTTGCAGTGAGAGTAGCAAATATAAAGAAAAACATGTTTTATTATGTCGGAAAATAAAGCTTCGGATTGATTGATTCAATGATTCGTCCGTTAATTGACTCAATGATTCACTTATATTCATTGACTGAATGATTAAAGCAAAAATTTTTTTATACCCGTGCACTGTAAACCAGATTACACCCATATGGGTGTAATATGGTGTCTATAACTCACACCCCTACACCCCACAAAATGGGTGTAACAAGCAGGATTACACCTATATAATGGGCGTATTTCCAAAATTTCACCCATGGGTGTGAACAAGAATGTTCACACCCATGGGTGTAATAGCAAGATTACACCCATACGGCAAAAGGGCGTAAGGGTGTTTATGCACAATTACGCCCCAACGCCCATGCAAAAAATTCCATAATTTGAGCGGTACCCCTCTCCCAGTTGGCTCCATAGAAGCGCTAGAAAGCTGATCCTTTAGCTAGTCCTTTTATGGCCACTAGACTAATCATGGCCCCAGCGCTATTTTTAGGGTGCATATGACGCACAGGATATATGGCCCTCACATACACAATGTAATCACAGCTGAATACAAAGGCATGACTCAAAATGTGTTGTCACATATAGCACGACATTCACACAGTTATTCCATAGTGCAAAATGAAATCAAGCTTTATTAAACACAGAGCTCGTACAGGATTCAGAAACAAGTTGTAGGCTGTTCAAAGACCTTTTTCGAGTGTGCAGAGCGGCGTCGCATTTGCGGCCAAAGACATCAAATAGGATGCAAATTGCATGGCATGGAGCACTAACGCAACGCATGTGTATCAAAATATAACGAAAGAGCCTTTATTTGCACTTTAAAATGAAAAACTGGTTTTAACATGCTTCAATGCAACACACAAGTACAGTGTAGTGAAGCATACAAACAGCAAGAACAGTAGTGCAGTGCAGCATGCCTTATTTCTCTAATATACTTAAATAATACATCAAAGCACATTGCAATCTCCATATTGATACGACACAGTTTGCACATCGCGTGGCATGCGTGATGTGTAACATACATGACTAGGAGTTTTCATTTCACAATATTCCTTGTGTGTTCAAACTAGAGCTGTGCACGGGCCTAATTTTCAAGCCCGAGCCCGGCCCGGGCCCACTGACTGCGTCGAAGGCCCGCCCGAGCCCGACCCTAAAGGGGCTTCGAGCCCGTCCGGCCCGGCCCAAAGTACAAAAATACAAACCCGGGCCCGGTCCGGCCCGACACCATGAAAGTTTGCTGCGGAGACAAGATATCACTTTTTTTATCATGGACATTTTATTCAACATATCAAAGTTAAACATATGCAAACGACACATGTTAGTTTGTATACAAAGATTACAAATTGTGTAAAAATAACAAGCTGTGCAGTGATTCGGACATCAGTGAAGTGCGGCGCTCCTGCATCACATATCCCATCGAACTGAAGTTCCGTCCGCTGCTCGCACTGGTAGCCGGAATCGCGAATAATTTTTTTCGCAAGCATAGCAAGCTTAGAATATCTAGACTCCTTGTTCTTCCAGAAATTTAGTATCTCTGATGCAGGTCAGAAGGATGATTGCATGGATAAATAATCACAAAGGTGATGAGTGGGTTCATCGTAAAAAAAAAACAATTCCGGCACAACGTCTATATATTTGGTTTGATGCGGGCTTTGCACCTGGACCGGCCCACCCGAAGCCCGAGATGAGTAGCCCGAGCCCGGCCCGGGCCCGAGATAGGAAGACCTCTGCATACCCGAACCCGGCCCGCGGGCCGGGCCGGGCTACCCCGGAGCTCGTGCACACCTCTAGTTCAAACATTCAGAATGCTGGAGAAACAATAACACCGGAGTGAAAACAATAAGCACCATTACAATGGCTTAACAGTGTCACTGAATCCGAACCATGCAGAATACTTGATGTAAAGATGTAAAATAATAAGCGCACCACATAATCGATAACATGTTGCCGTAAAACAATGCAATTTCAAACAATATGAAATGGACACACAAAGGCAGGGTGAAACAGTAATCAGTTACAACTAGCAGGGGTGTGACAGCCAAGTTAGGATCTAGAACAATTTTTGGAGCAGCAAGATGTTGCTTTCGTAATGTAGAAGGTATTTGCAGCACCTTTCGAGGAGCTTCCACCACTGCTGCAACCCTTTGAGTGAGGTCGTGAACCCGAAACAGCCGTTTTCGGGATATGATGAAGAGTGCACTGCATCGTCAGCACCCAGTACATCGAAGACGATGTAGTGCGCAGTCCTTTCAACAGTCTGCATACAAGACATACATAACATTAAACTAAACGTTTAAAAAAATATTGGGAACAATCAGAATCTCATGATGAGGTACCCTATAATAGAAAGCTCTAGTACTACTTCACCACTTGAGGTTTATTACTGCGCACATCTACGTACACAAGCATTTTTACATTTTAGTCTACACCATGGCTTACTCAATATGTTAGCAAAGATACATGGTGGGCAAAGAAAATGCTTCTACAATCATATTACGCACCTCTCAAAAGGTTTGAAATGTACCAGGATACTCAATTTTCAGCCTTTATACCCAGATTTCTTGCTTAGCTTAGAACGCCATAACCAGTAAGCCACTACAATGGGTGATAAACAAAATATAAACCATGTTAACAATTCCAGACAGAAGAGTAGCATTATTCATCATTTACCTTGAAGGATCCTTTCGTAGGCATGCACCCAGCACAGATGTTCAATCTACTAAATGAAACTTGCACTAGCGTAAAACCCCCAAGCAAGCACTCCCCTCCCTCTTTAGGAAGATTTCCCATATGCACCAATGACCGAGCAAGTCCCCATGTGAGCAGATAAATAGCGCTTATACAATGACCACTGCTGCTGGAAACACAGCACAGTGTATCTGTTGAAGCTCACCTGTAGACTTCTACTCCATTTACATAAATAAGGTATACTGGATCATTTTATAATCAGTCTTTCACAAGTTGCTTATTGGTCAAAAAACGATTACTTCACTTACGAGGCCACAAGTGAGGCTCACTGTTGTCAAAAATCTATAAGACATGCTAAATTTATTCTGCTTCGAGTGCATTCATGAGCAGCTGTTTCGATGCAGTGCCTTTGGCAGATAAATACTATATTATTTTTCAATTCCTGAAAATATCCATGTAACAGACGGTATTATTTAGAACTAAGAGACATTGATGCCAAGGAAATTATAGGGGATGTTATTAGAAGTAATTGTAATGTAAATGTGAAGAAAGCAAAGTGGATGAAAAGATAACTTGCCACCGGCAGAGACCGAACCTGCGACCTTCGAATAACGCGTCCGATGCTCTACCACTGAGCTACGGTGGCGGTCATCCCACTGTCCACTCTGTAGGGTATATATGAGCATTTAAACGTGGGAGCGCTGACTGACGCTCCCACGTGTGACTGACGCCCTTTTCTGTTCTGTCTTTAATTTTTCTTCCTCGAAGGTTCGCGTCTATTAGTATTTCAGTAAAATATTTGATACGTGGTGTCTGACTCCGGTGTGGAGGAGTGTTAACTCTGCATGCCAAGGAAACGATAAATGTCCGTTCTGCGATGGCTCGAAATCGTGTCAGTACTACTTAAACGATTCAAATACAAAGATGGCAACTGAAAACAGGAGACAGCCCATGCTCTTAGCAAATGTGGCTGCAAGCTACTGGCAAATAGACACGTGATTAGTGCACTGCAAAAACAAGGACGCGCACTAAGTCGGAGACAGTCACATGTGGAAGGCGATACATTAAGTGGTGGCCTGGGCGAGTTGGTAACTCAATATCAACATGAATGAAGCAAATAAAAGTGTCATAACACAGCAGCACATGAGAGGCCCGAAAGATACACTTGCGTACTGAAAACGGTAAGCGCATCAAGAAAAGGACAACGAAAACAAACACACAGGGTGGTACTTCCAGCTGGTAATGTGAAATTAAACACGCCATATGTGTAGTTTTCTTTGCTATGATGTGGTAACATCCCATGCCTCAGAACAGAGGGCCACTGAAAAATTTTTTGCAATTTTTTTTAGTCTAGGCTTATTTCGCTAAATCTTCTAAATCTTAACATTTGCACGGAACCAGGATGACAAAGATAAGATCTCTTGCTATCATGCAGGAAAAGTTTTTCGACCGAGCGCTCTAATGTCGCTCTCGAAGAAAGTGTTTGCCTTTTTGCAAAACCAATGGATTTCGTTGTTATCTTCTGACGACCGTCCGCCTCGGTGGAACAGTGGCTACGGTGCTCGGCTGCTGACCCGAAGGTCGCGGGTTCGATCCCGGCCGCGGCGGTCACATTTCGATGGAGGCGAAATGGTAGAGGCCCGTGTACTGTGCGATGTCAGTGCACGTTAAAGAACACCAGATGGTCAAAATTTCCGGAGTCCTCCACTACGGCGTCTCTCATGATCATATCGTGGTTTTGGGACGTTAAACCCGATATTATTATTATTATCTTCTGACGACCTCACCTTTTTTTTTTTTCAGTTAGGTTTTACCTCTTGATGCACACCGTTTTCAGGTCCCATTCCTTGTTGCTTCATTCCTATTCATTTGTGCTGGCTGCTACTTTGAAACCCACATTAATTTCATGTCACCGTTAATTTCACAGTCAATTTTGCCTTCGATAGCATATTTGTGTGCTTGGTAAAAAACTATTCCTGTATGATATCAAGAGATTTTTGCTTCGTCGCCATGCATTTGTGCGAATGTTAACATTTTTGATCTTTAGAGAAATAAGCAAGGCTACATGCATAAGAAAAATTTTCGATATCAAGTGTTCTCAAGCATGCATTTTACCATGTGATGAGCGAAGAAAACCACATATATGGCGTCTTCGTTTTGCAATAAATATCAGTAGGAAGTAGCTCTCTGTGAGTTCGTTTTCGTTTACCTTGTCTTGGTGCACTTATCAGTTTCAGCGTGTCGCTTTACCAACTAGCTTGGACCCAGATTCTCGTGCAACACACTTGCATACCTGCCAATCTGGGGACATCAAAGGTGAAATAAAGTGGGGTGGGGGAGGGCGGCTGGGGGCGAAGCCGGCCCCATAAATTGACATAGTAGGTAGGGGGGGGGCTGCGACGAACCTTCGCCCCCCCAGAAGGGGGAACCCTGCGTACGCGGATGCTGTTGCTTGGCTGCTTTTCGTTATTGCGATTGAGGAATGCAGTAACCTTACATACAGCTAGTAATGATGTCCAGTAAAGTTCTGAGACGTCAGCGATCGTACTGGTACACGCAATTATACGGCGCGTGCAATGAAGGGGACATAGTTTGCCGTGTTCACCTGACAGCGAGTAGCCCCTTCCTAATCTTAGTACGTACACCCGTCGGCAAAATAAGTTGGGACGCGCGACTGGCGACCACAATCAGATAAAACTGCATCGCCGCGCCGTCTGACGTCTGCCGAAACATCGCAGTGCACGTGCGCGTCCTTTCACGCTCGCAGCGATGTCTTTGTACGCGCTTGCAGCGCAATAGCTGAATAAATGCAGCGTTTTGCGGTAGGGGCGCTTTCCATGTTCAATCTGTCACGCGCTCAGTTCGACGGGGGCACGGTTGGCGCGAAGCGCTCAGTTTCACGATTTATAAGATGACATATCTTGTCTCAGTGACAAACCGGTGCCACATATGCAGAAATTAGTTCCCTTCTGTGCATGTTTTTTTTTTAAATCGTACTGAAATGCGAACCAGGGCACCAAAAACGAACAGACGTCGAGCCGAAAACATGCTTCACTTTACTAGCATACGATTACCAGACAAGGTCCGGCTGCTACGCGTGATCTGTCGATAAATGCGAGGCGAGCGGTGGAATACTCACTGCCAACGTGCAACCGGCGAACTTTGCGCGTGATGGACTGAACAAAGAAAGCGACCCCTACCGCAAAGCTCTACATGTAATCACCTAGCCTGCTGCAAGCTCGTAAAAAAGACATGGCTACGAGCGTGAAAGGACGCGAACGCGGACTGCGATGTCTCATCAGACGTTGAACGGCGCGGCGATGCAGCTTTATCTGATTCTGGTCGTCGCTCGCCCGTCCCGACTTATTTTGCCGACGCGTGTACGTTCTTTCGCACGACAGCAAAGTACCATGCATGGCGAACACCATAGAACAACGTTCAAAAATTTTAGAACCTCTCTCATTTGTCATCGTTATTTTCTTTTCGTATACGTAGAGAAGGCTATATTCGGGAGACTTATCGCCGCGCCTGTACTACCATAGTTCGCCGATATACAGGAGTCCCGCGGGCAAATCGGAAGAGTTGGCAGGCATGCACTTGTAGCGCTTCGTTGCTCGCAAGCACGAAAGCTTACCTTTTTCAGCAATAGGACCAAATCCAAAAGCGCTCTCCGTGTGGCTCCCAGCGTACACTTCGCTGAATGCTTGATCGGAAGCACTCAGCTTGCGGCGAGCACTAGCTTCAACGGAAGCCGTTGACAGAGGAGACGCACAGCGCCGCACCGAAGTCGTTGTTCCGTACTTGCCAATCCACGACAGATTCGGAGATTGCAGTGACACGCACTATATCTTTTGTACGCGTGAACTACGTCACCGTGGAAGCCGTCGAAGTACACATCCAAAAGAAAGCAGGTGAATCGATGAACAATCCGCCACCGTTAGCACGCAGCAAACGCGCACACGACATGTCAACAGATTCAAAGGTCGCCTGTTGATGATGATCGTGACGCGCAGTTGCCCCGAGTCCGAAACCGAAAGTTATCGCCTCCGAGGTTAATATCACTACACCAGTGAATTGACTTTAGCAGTGCCGTTTTATAATAATCTTTCGAAACAAAAAACCAAGATATATTGTAATATGTTATATTTAACAACATGTTTGTGCTAGTAGAGCTTTGAAGCGGGTTTTTTTTTTTTTTTCAGCTACTGCTGACGGGTGCAGGTGGCAAATTCGTAGCCTTCGAGATTCACATATTTCTTTTTCCGAGTAGAGCGTCGTCGGGGCATTGTTTCTACGAGTTGGAGTTAAAATTTCGTTACCTGTGCATAATAGATATAACTAGGAGGCTAGGAGGGGCGGGGGGGGTGAGGGAGTGGTGTTCGGTATTCGACTCACCCCCCGCCTCTTTCTACGTTATTTGGACCCGCATGTGTGCAAGCACTGGCAAAAATGTACTTACATACAGAGGGGGTCGGACCCCCTTCTCTCTCCCTCCCCTCCCCCCTTCTGCATAAAGTCTGGCCACGCCCCTGCTGTGCTAACAGCCTGTTTTTAAATAACATTCCACCATTCAGCAATCGCTGATAAGATATCTTGGAGAATACGCTCCTTTTTTTACCGACACAGTAGCAATGAAGCTTGCTTTTATTTCATGTGGTGAATTTCGTGCAAGCATACGAATGTGCTATCACTGTGTGCATTGTAAGGCAATGGTAAGGGCTGTCAATCACATTTAGCAGAGCGATGAATTGGGCTAGTTGGTGGTGGTTCATGGTTTCTTGTTGCGCTGCGAATGAGTTGTGAGTTTGCACCACCTGTCCTGTAGTCCCTGTATCGTCCTCGTCTCGTCATTCGCAGCGCAACAAGAAATCATGAACCTGTCAATCACAATGCCACAAGTCAACTGCGGTTCCTCTTTCTTGTGGCACGGGTACATTGTACTAGTGTCGTCTGTGATTGCTCGCGCGTACAATGTACGACCCACGAGGGTTCCTCGACAAAAAAAGAAAAAAAAAGAAAATAAAAAATAAAGAGCCCGCAGAGTGATGCGTCCCATTGGAGAAGTTCACTTGTAGTGCTCAGCGGGTGTGCGCCTAAACTGTGCTGCGGCGTGCCATGCGTGTAGAGCAGCTGCAGCAGAGTGAGCGCAGACAGTTCAATGTAAACATGCCTAGTTTCATGGTAATACGTACGCTGCATATTGTCACTTTGAGCTGATTCGTGATCATAAGTTTAAATATAACTGACTGATAAAATCAGCGACTTGTGAATTGATGTGAAACACTTCAATGTACAGGAATATGTGCACCCCACTGTAAATAAAACAGGTGTTCTAAAAAGAAAAGCTCATTGTGATTTCAAATTAGAAAACGTGCATGATGACCTGTCGAAAACAGTGTGTAATCGTTTCGTGATATGTTTAAGCGCAACACCATCTCTTTTTATCGTCCTTTCAGTGAGAATGATGAAAACTACTTTTTTTAGTATGAATCACACAAAGTCAACCCATGAAGCCGTTAAACGTGTGAGGAATCTTGTGAATAATGGAAGCAAGAGAGTGGCACATTAAAGGTGGTATATAGCGCGGTATATGTCGGCGAATAAAAAGTGAAATGAAAACAAAAGCCGAAACATCGATCTTTTCACTGAAAAGTTGCTATGTATGCGATTTGATTGTATCCGTTGGCATGTGATACGTATTGATGCTTCTAAAAAAACAATAGGTGTAACATTCAAAGAAACACCCTTGGGTGGATTTGTGAACATGCACCCTAGGGTGTAATTTGTGATCATACACCTATAGTACACCCAAAAATGAAAAAAGGTGTGCAAAGGGTGGTTTACATGAAATTTCACCCTTTTGGATAATCTTGGCAAAAAAAAATGGGTGTCCGATGGGTGTTTTATCGAAAATCCACCCTTAAGGGTGTGAAACGGTTTACAGTGTGGCGTAAACTTTAAAGAAAGAGCTCTGATGTGCGAAAACTCATAGGAACAGGTGACACTATATATAAATAGGCAAAGCCGGGCCATTTCCTTTGGAACGGAAGTGGGCCCGTCCAGAAATAAACGAAACAGACCAAGATATGCAGATCAAGATGATGCCAAGCGCCACCTGCTACAAAAATTAAAAAGTTAATTAGTATATAGTACACATTTTTCCACACAGGCGAGGCCACTTGTCAGATTCACGGAAGCGAAATTCGCGTAGGAACACAATTATGTAGTGCGTTCTGTCATGATTGGCTGAGGGTGCCCGTACCTTCGACAGTACTGCTACAGTGTAGTACTGCCAACAGCTTGTGAAACGGAGTATAGCGTCCACAAGCCAACCTCCTCTGAAGCCGCTTGCTCCTCGCGTTCGTGCTAAATTCCCATGATACTACTGTTTCATTTCCTTTGTTGTTCGTGAACAAAAACAAAAATGGACGAGAGCGCGCGCCTAGCGTCCGCAAACGACTCTCCTCGGACGCCGCTACCCCCCTCGTTCTCCATACGCTGGGCTCAATTCCCAGCATGCTCCTGTTTCATTTTTTTATGGCTGGGCTTCAAAAATTTTCTCATGGCGCTCTCTCCTGTTTTTTTTTTTCCTCCATGCTTTTCAAGGTCAGCGCCATTGTTGAAGCTGTGTTGGCGGAAAGGTGATATGTCGATGACGATGATTTTTTGCCCATGTCGTCGACAACTGCGATCTGTCACATTCCCCGTCTCATGAGACATGTAACGTTTTTTGGAGGAATAGCAAGAGTAATGCGCAAAAGTAAAATGCCACAAACAGCAAGAAGGAATGACATGTCCTTGAAACATGCTCATGATTTACAGCAGTTTGCTTAAAACCCTAGGGAAATTTCGCACCCCTGTTTACCATTTTCGGAAGGTTCACTAAAGGAAACTTGTGCCAGTTTGTGGTAATTCAGAGGTGACAACATACAGTGTGAAACAGAGGAAGGCAGAGGAAAGAATTTCAGCGCAAGCATTGGATCACAGCTAAAATTTAGTTGAAGAGCCAACACGAAAATACACGAAACCACGACCTTGCAACGACGAACGCCCTTGTACATGCGTTTCTATACATTAAAGGTGTTGAAGCGCTTATATTGTCATCCTCGTTACGTATGCTTTCGCGCTATAGCTTGTAAATACAGACGGTTATCCCATAATTTTGTAGCAATGTAGGCTGGTCGACGCGTGCCGTACAAGTTTGCTAAGGTGTGATATGCTACAACATTTGTTCAACTATCTTCTTTTGTGTCTATGCGGCAAAATTAAAATGGCACGTGGAATGCCGTTATCGGAGTTAAGCGCCTTTAATCGGAGATAACCCCCGTGAGCCCGGGGACTCCTCTTTGCATGTCAATAAAAATTTCTGTGTTTTAGACACATTACGCCTTCCTGTTAATTTAAAAAAGCATGAGAACTAGAGCCTGCTGCATTTAGCCACCTTGAAAAAAAACTTATTTTCGACGTAGTAGGCTGATATAGCATGCAGGACCAGAATATTGTGCGGCCAAATGATCCCTGCTGCCAGCGCACAACCATCCTCCAACACAGTGCTTATATATGACTGCCTTAAAGACGTCCTAAAATGTTTGGCAGGTAAGAAAATGACCTCGTTAAGTGACCCCGCTAAGCGAGCGTTAAAAGTTAAGTGCGATCCAGTCGCAATGTCGGAGGTATACCAGTCAACCCATTTACTCTTCGAAACATTGATTTCTTGTACTTCGACCATCGTCGCAGCTTCCAAACAATTCCACCAGAGGACGTATAGGATCTGTGCTATAGGAATAACGGTATAAAACTCAACGAGGCTGGTATCCGAGCGGGATAGCGATTTGAACTTGTACGGAAAACTTCGAAAGTTGTGGCTGCTGGCAAAATAATCTTCAAGAAGATGACATCTGGAGCTTCAAGCATACTGGAGAGATACGTCGCTAAAATACAGACAGAATATCCGTATGAGCTGTTGAGCCGTGTACTCTAGAGTGGCGTACATGTTTCATAAAAAAAAACTGTCTGTGAGACACAGAAACTGCGCTTTCTGGTGTAACAATCTAAGTAAAGAATACGTAAAGATATAGGATACTCATCGAGTTGTACAGAACAATGATTTAGCAAGCATTGTATGTTCGAACAGTCGCTATATAATACGCTTCAGTGACGAGAAAATTACTGTGAACATCATAGCCTCTCGATACCTCGAATATACATGCATCTAGAGCTGCGTACCTCAGGGGGTCGAAATCGCACGCAAGTTTGTCCCTGTAATCGGCCGAGATGGTTGGCCCCCACCAGGTTGTCTTAGCTCCTTGAAAGTCGACGAGAGTTCCGACGTCGTCCAAGACGCGACTCAGCTCGCGAGCGACGTAGGATCCGAGGCCACCGTAGTTCATGGCATACGTGCCGTCGCTGCTGTAGAGCGGCGGCTCCAGGGAGGCTAAGGAGATCCGCATCGAGTTGGTGTAGTAGAAGTATTTGGCCAGCCTGGTATCCACATCTTCGAGCCGCCTGTGGTAGACGTCTTCGTAGCGGTCGCTGCCGAGGTAGCCGCCAAGCGTCTCGGAGAACCGCAAGAAGTACGGCATGAAGCTCGTCCCTTCTTCGACTGCCATGTCGAAGTCGCGGAACAGGTGGACCACGCCTTCCGCACCGAAAAACATGTCGCTTGGCAGTACGTCGAACTTCAGGTTGGACAGCTTTAGCGTCGCCTCTTGCAAGGACGTTCGGTCGATCCAGGACAGACCCGCGAGGCTGTCTCGGAGCGCCTGCACCAGTACGCCCAAGAAGGTGTTGAGGGCGAGTCTGTTGGTAGAGTTGAAGCGATGACGCAACCAACCCGCCACACTGCGCAGGCCGAGTTGGGAGTCGACGAGGTCGATGCAGGCCACCTTCTTCGACAACAGCTCTGCGTGACGCGTGCCAAAGCGGAGGCTCGGAGCCTCGCCAGCGGCCCAGAGGAAGCGCTCGACAACGAGCCAAGCTATGCCTTCCAGAAGCTTCTCGGGCGCCTGAGCGTAGTAGCCGAAGAGCTTGTCGAGCGCCAACAGAAGGCGGCCGTTATGCACCACGATCGTGTCGTTGAGATTTACCTGAACGCCGCTGCGGCCAAGGTTCTTGGCCAACAGCTCGCGCCAGAGGTCGCCGCTCACCGCCGCCATGAACTCATCCATGACGGACAGTCGGAACCAAATTTGGTCGGTGTCGGCGCCATGAGTGTGCACCTTCAGGACTACGCCGTACAAAGCGTCTACGACCGCTTTAAGCTGCACGAGGTCGCCCATGGACGTGGTTGCGTTCAGCTCTCTGCGATTTGAGTATTCGGAATTGAGCTCAGGGGTCACTTACAACAACAATTCAGAAAAGTGTGGGTGTACGCAGGTTGTGATTCATGATTAGCAAAGGTAACCGCTAAACCACACGGGACGCAGAACGAGACAGCACGAAGCGACAGCAACCACTTCGTATTGTCTCTTTCTGCGTCTCGTGCGGTTTTTTTTGGTTACCTTTGCTAAATACAAAAAAAGAAAGAAAAAAAAAGCGTCCAGGTAGAAACGCCTCCCCTTTTCACTGCTTCCTCAGTCGAAATTACGGCGGGAGCTCGTCGCATTATTTTTATTGTTTAGGTGTGTATCAGCGCTCGCACTATCCGAGAAATACGAATGAACTTTATTCACAGAAACCAGCAAGTTTAGGTTGTAGGGCCAAGGGCTCCATCCAAGAACTTTTTTTTTGCATTCCCTTTCTTGGCATTCCATTTCTAGCCAATTTCCACTATGCGCCGGGAACTGAAACATACGAGGCTTCATTCACATTGGTGCTGGTGTCACCTGATACTGAATCAAATCATTGCAGCGGTAATTAACTACAAGTCCCCCAGCCGCGTTCAACACTGCGAGCAAAATGTACGCTGTAAAGGAGCTCCTTGAGTGGCCCTAAAGGCAGGTTTTGACTGTAAGGAAAGCCCTTTGCGTGTTTCCTTCCTCCACCTCCTTTGTTGTTTAGGGCTCAGACTTTAGCTTCCCATTTCTGCACACACCTTCAGTCCTCCTCCCCACTGAGGGTAGGGGAGAAGAAGCTAAGCGTACATAAAAAGCCGGCAGATCCCACGCACTGTGGGAATCGATGTAATGCGAAGCGGCCAGGAAGAAGCAAATTATGCTTTGCATAAATTGCACGTCACGTTTTACATGTTACGACCTGTCATTTGTGTTCGTCATACAGTCACGTCGCGATATACCACTTTTGGTGTATGCCAAGCTAGCGAACTGGACGCAAGCGCACCATGAGCGTGGCATGTAAATGGCATTGTAGATGATATGCATGCCAAGATTTTCATGTTACCACCTGTCACTTCTGTTCGTTATACAGTCATGTCACTCAATGCCAAATTTGGTGTATATCAAGCTAACGCAACGGCCGCGAGCGCGCCATGAGCGTGGCATGCAAGTCATGATTTTCATATTACCACTTGCCATTTATGTTCGTCATACAGTCATGCCACTCAATACCAAATTTCGTGTATCTCAAGCTAACGAAACGGCCGCGAGCGTGCCATGAGCGTGGCATGCAAGTCATGTCGCACATGACAAGTCATGATTTCCATATTACCACTTGTCATTTATGTTGGTCATACAGTCATGTCACTCAATACCAAGTTTGGTGTATCTCAAGCGAACGAAACGGCCGCGAGCGCACCATGAGCGTGAAATGCATGTCATGTCGCTCATGACTTGTCATGTTTTCCATATTACCACTTGCCATTTATGTTCGTCATACAGTCATGCCACTCATTACCAAATTTGGTGTATCTCAAGCTAACGAAACGGCCGCGAGCACGCCATGAGCGTGGCATGCAAGTCATGTCGCACATGAAAAGTCATGATTTCCATATTACCACTTGTCATTTATGTTCGTCATACAGTCATGTCACTCAATACCAAATTTGGTGTATATCAAGCTAAAGAAACGGCCGCGAGCGTGCCATGAGCGTGGCATGCAAGTCATGTCGCACATGACAAGTCATGATTTCCATATTACCACTTGTCATTTATGTTCGTCATAGAGTCATGTCACTCAATACCAAATTTGGTGTATATCAAGCTAACGAAACGGCCGCGAGCGTGCCATGAGCGTGGCATGCAAGTCATGTCGCACATGACAAGTCATGATTTCCTATTACCACTTGTCATTTATGTTGGTCATACAGTCATGTCACTCAATACCAAGTTTGGTGTATATCAAGCTAACGAAACGGCCGTGAGCGCGCCATGAGCGTGGAATGCAAGTCATGTCGCACATGACAAGTCATGATTTCCATATTACGACTTGTCATTTATGTTCGTCATAGTCATGTCACTCAATACCAAATTTGGTGTATATCAAGCTAACGAAACGGCCGCGAGCGCGCCATGAGCGCGGAATTCAAGTCATGTCGCTCATGACACGTCATGATTTCCATATTACCACGTGTCATTTATGTTCGTCATAGAGTAATGTCACTCAATACCAAATTTGGTGTATATCAAGCTAACGAAACGGCCGCGAGCACGCCATGAGCGTGGCATGCAAGTCATGTCGCACATGACAAGTCATGATTTCCGTATTACCACTTGTCATTTATGTTCGTCATAGAGTCATGTCACTCAATACCAAATTTGGTGTATATCAAGCTAACGAAACGGCCGCGAGCGCGCCATGAGCGTGGAATGTAAGTCATGTCGATCATGAAGTCATGATTTCCAATTACTACTTGTCATTTATGTTCGTCATACGGTCATGTCACTCAGTACCAAATTTGGTGTATATCAAGCTAACCAAACGGTTGCGAGCGCGCCATGAGCGTGGAATTCGAAGTCATGTCGCTCATGACACGTCATGATTTCCATATTACCACGTGTCATTTGTGTTCGTCATAGAGTAATGTCACTCAATACCAAATTTGGTGTATATCAAGCTAACGAAACGGCCGCGAGCACGCCATGAGCATGGCATGCAAGTCATGTCGCACATGACAAGTCATGATTTCCGTATTACCACTTGTCATTTATGTTCGTCATAGAGTCATGTCACTCAATACCAAGTTTGGTGTATATCAAGCTAACGAAACGGCCGCGAGAGCGCCATGAGCGTGGAATGCAAGTCATGTCGATCATGAAGTCATGATTTCCAATTACTACTTGTCATTTATGTTCGTCATACGGTCATGTCACTCAGTACCAAATTTGGTGTATATCAAGCTAACGAAACGGCCGCGAGCGCGCTATGAGCGTGGAATGCAAGTCATGTCGCTCATGAAGTCATGATTTTCATATTACCACTTGTCATTTATGTTCGTCATACAATCATTTCACTCAATACCAAATTTGGTGTATATCAAGCTAACCAAACGGTCGCGAGCGCGCCATGAGCGTGGAATGCAAGTCATGTCGCACATGACAAGTCATCATTTCCGTATTACGACTTGTCATTTATGTTCGTCATACAGTCATATCACTCAATACCAAATTTGGTGTATATCAAGCTAACGAAACGGCCGCGAGCACGCCATGAGCGTGGCATGCAAGTCATGTCGCACATGACAAGTCATCATTTCCGTATTACCACTTGTCATTTATGTTCGTCATAGAGTCATGTCACTCAATACCAAATTTGGTGTATATCAAGCTAACGAAACGGCCGCGAGCGCGCCATGAGCGTGGAATGCAAGTCATGTCGCTGATTAAGTCATGATTTTCATATTACCACTTGTCATTTATGTTCGTCATACAGTCATGTCACTCAATCCCAAATTTGGTGTATACCAAGCTAACGAAACGGCCACGAGCGCGCCATGAGCGTGGCATGTACGTTATACTTTTCATGACAAGTTAGTCACCATTTTCCTGATATGACCAGCCATTTATGTTCGTCATACAGTCACGTTATGCCATACCAAATTTGGTATAAGTCCAATTAACGATACGGCCAGGAGAGCACAAAGTCGTAGGCGGCTAGATAGATAGATAGATAGATAGATAGATAGATAGATAGATAGATAGATAGATAGATAGATAGATAGATAGATAGATAGATAGATAGATAGATAGATAGATAGATAGATAGATAGATAGATAGATACGCTCAAAGTCGCCGAAGTTCGCTAAGAAATGCTTCGCATTTAAAAAAAAAAAAGCGCACAGCAGCTTCCGTCCTGTCGAAGAGAGGTCCCTTATCCGAAGCGTGGCTTTACTCGTTCAGCGACCATTTCAAGCGTCCATCTGTTAAGAACTGGCCGTAGCGTTATACCCGCCAACGAGGCCCCGTTGGGGACGCGTCATAGTCCTCACGTGCTATCAAGTGGCGTGCGGAAACTAATCCAAGGGCAAGATTTCGAAGGCCGCAGATCGCGTTCCGAGTTGAGCGTGACAAGCACGTCCATACAATTTGTGGCGCTGCGAATGGCAGGTGTAATTTATACATGGAGAGTATGACGAACGTATTGAAACACAGCGTAACTACGACGCGGACCAAAAGAAAAGGGAACAAACCTACAGCGCTTTTTTCTTGGCTCACGTCGTGGTTGCGCAGTGTTTTAATATGTTCAAGAAACTGTCACTAACCTGTCCCAGCTTTCAATTCTTCTATACTATACATAGAGAGGTATTCCGGCAACAATTTGGAAGGTTGGGTTCGATCCTCACTCAGACCCGAAAATTTTTATTATTTATTGTATTTCGGCATCTTTCTCGATTTTTCGGTCACGGACAAGATGATGATTCTTCGCTCACAACCAACGACGCCAACGCCGACGCCGGAATTTCTACGAAACGAGCTCTTTAACACTATCGCGTTAAAATATTTTTATGGCATAACGGTCGAAACCACGGTGCCGCTCTCCTCGGTCACATCCAGAGTCAAATACGGTAGATTCTTTGTCACGGAATGCCACGTTTTCGACCCCTCGTCACGCCGATTACGAGCGCGCACCCACCCCGCTGACCGGCGCACCGGCTCGGGCGTGAAAGGTTGTTTCTTAGAGCCGCGAAGAGCAGCAGAAGGGAGTGTTGCTGCCGAGCGGCAGGTGTATGGAAAGCCGCAGTGTGCCCCGAAGTTTTGGCTGCAAACGCTCGGCATGAGATGGAGGCAAGATGCGTTCCCACGGAAAGAGCTGCACGTGCACGAGCCGCCTACGCAGTCACCGTAAACGGGTTGTCTCGTTTGATTAATGGAGAACCCTCCCGTAATTAAAAAGGGGCGTCGTAAATATTTTGAGGGCGGAGTTTGCGACAATGGAATGCGCATGATTGGACCCATGTTGATGGTCCCCTTTTTCCCCCAGGAAGAGAGTGAGGAGACACGAAGGGGATTTAAGCGAAGGATATCGCCCTGCTAATCAGTCTAGCTGCTTGACAAGCATGGAGTAGAAGTAGATCAGCGAGTATCTCTCCTAGATTTAGTGTGTGCTTTGTATCGGCTGGCCACCTAAACTTAGCCGTTCGCCTAGTTGAGACACGTCTGCAACGTAGGCATCGGGACTTCAATCTCAGGTTAGCTCAACCTGCCTGAGATCTCCTTCAAGCACTAACTCCCGGAAACATCGGCGTTGCAACTCGGACCAACCGACATCGCAGTCGTGCCAGAAATCTTCGGGACTCCTCGCTTCCGATCGTCGTGGACGCAACGCTGCCGGTCATCACACGTATGCCTTCACCTGTTTATATCATCGAACTTTCGCGTTTCTTCGGTTTCATTTCATTCCATTGTTAGTTATAGCGTTGATTGATCTTGTGTATTTTGTAAGCTTATTGTTTGACTCTAGTTGTTTATTGTTAGTTTTTTTTTCTGAAGTGTTGTATTTAGAGTTCTTGTGCCGCAATAGCTAGAGTAAAGCTGTTCTTTTGTCCAAACACGTCTCCGATCTCTTCACTGTTTCTACTTGCGTACGGAACGGCCAAACCCGCTGTCATTCCCGTCGCCGACTTCGCGCTGGCGACGCTTGAGCGATAGCAAAACACGTAACATCCTTCCTTTTCCTTTGTGAGATAATTCTGAGCAACACCCCGCGCACATTCTTTAACCACGTAAAGCCAACGCAGTCGGTTTAGTTATATACACATTCAGAAAAACTGGGGAGGGGCCAAGCATGTAGGGGAAGGAAGTTTCAGCTCCACTAACGTGAAACCTGGGGAGGGGCGAAGCATGCACAGTGCGCCGGCGTTGCCCACAGCAAAATCGCTGCTAATGGGCAGTGAGAGACAGAAGAAGAAGGAAGAGGTCCCGACCGAGGTAATTCGCCACATTGTTTTGAGAGATATTTCTTCAATGAGGCACTAGTGATGCCAAGCCTGAAACCGGGCATGTAGGGAAGGGTGTTTCAGCTTTAGTACTAGCATTGTCGGAAAACTGCGTCGGAATGCAGCTTACCCTAAGGTGCTTCTTCTTCTTCCCTACAAGCCTGGTTACAGTTCCCTCAAACATGTAGGGAAGGGTGTTTCAGCTCCACTAAAGTCGTCGGCTATTTGTTGAGCTAAATGTTGCCTTCTTCGTTTTTAGCGGACCGGTAGCGAGTAAAGCACCATCACACTGCAGATCTGTTTTAAGAAGTGGTGTTTCAAGTAGATGACTTTACCGTGGAGATCCACGTTCGTGTCTCTCGTTCTAGATAAGAAGTTTGAGCGCCTTGGTAAATTTTGTTGGGGATTCTGACACCGCTGCTAAGCCAAGCATAACGTTTCAGGCAGTAAGGACGAACCTTTACCATTAGTATTCATAGTATGGACTGGTAACGTGTATAGTGGGATTTGCCCAATTTTTGTGGCGCACACCCGTTTATGATGGACCGTGGCGACAACATAACACGTCGACAAGCGGAGACCCTAAGGTGCTTCGACTCTAAAAGTTATTACACCAGAATTTCTCAGGACGTCTTGAGGAGCTAGTGGGTTCGTTCTATACAGGTAAAAAATTGCGCTTGATCTGTTCGTGTGTCTTCTTTGTGGTGTCTCTTTCTAGTTTAGCGCAATTTTTTACCTGCACCAGAATTTCTGTTTGAGAAACCGTCAACCAACTTTGACGCTGAATGTATCATTGTCGGCAGCGAATAAACAATGGTAAATAGTACTAATGTGAGAACTGGCTCGTGAATTTGGCCGCGGTTTTGTTGATGTCATCGTGGTTGTCCGCTGTTGTCGATACTTTCCTCGCTTTCAACTTTTCAGCGAACGACATTTAGAAGTACAAGCGACGCATTTGTTGTACTCGTTTCTTTGACTCCATAATTGTTAGTAGCAACTTTTTGCAGGTTTACAGAAGAGGCTGCGACTAACCTGCAGTAGTCGGCCACGATACGCTCGAAGACCTCCGGGCGGTCGCTGCGACTTCGTCGTCTCTGGTGCTCATTCAGCGTGCCCTTGTCGAAGAAGAAAGTGCGGCCTGGCCTCCTCCGGTCGGTACTGATGCGCACCGTGAACAGCAGGTTCACGTTCCATTGCAGGGCGAGATGCAGCAGCATGTCGAGCGGGTGAACCGTGGCCGTCTGACGGCGCTCGGGCCACAGAAGGCCCAGAGAGCGCTTCCACGCCGAGAAGAGAGTCACAGCGCCGGCCCGGTTTCCGCTCTTGGGAAACTCGCAAGTGGCATAAAAGGCTGCCGCAGACCCCGCTTCGGAATTGGGTTTCTAGACGCGCCAGAGGGACGCGATGAAAGCGTCTTGATGATGCCCACACACTTCGCCTTGAAAATGTTGTGGCACGTTTTGACCGCGAAGTTTTATATGGCTAAGGTTCCGTGTATTTTTCACGCACTCTGGAGACTTTACAAACGCGCCTATTATATCTCACACATTCCTCTCGCAGTGCTCTTGGTCGGCGGGTGGTGTCTACTTTCGGGAGCGGTAAAGTGAAGCAATGCATAATGACCGTGTCACTCCGAGATTAACTACTACAACGCGTCGGTGCTACGCGTCCGTCCGATTCAGCGCGTTGCCAATAGTAGAAGCACCATTTTGTCAGCGCCTTAACACACCGCGAGGTGGCGACCTTCGCAGCCCAAGCCGCGGCCTCACTCATTGCGTCCATACATATTAAAAACAGCTCTGCGACGCGCGCCTGCCCAACGCCTTGCCGTTACACCACGTTCCCCGCTTACGCTCGCCCCGAGAAAAATCGCGGCCGGGCTACAGGGGGCACGACGCGCGTGGGGTTTCCCTCTAGTCCAGCCGTAGTGTCCTATTTACTCTTTAACATGCCGCAGGATGGCGACTTGAGCCCAAGTTCTTCGTCCAATCAGCGACGCTCTACTGGCTGTCACAGCGCTTTGTCTGATTACGCTCTCCCCGTCAACTATTACAGCTGCCACAAATGTTTGTTTAATCATTGATCATGGACGTTAGTCGTCGGGATGATGTGCCACCAAACTCAACGCGGGCGCATACACGTTTAAATGGTGCTATAGCTGCCAAACACTATTAGACATTGTGCAAGCTATCTTATGTCAATGTAACGTAAACACTCAACTACTTCTGTACGGACCCGTTTTACTTTCGTCTTATGTCGATTCCATATGACGGAGAGATCAACCATGTGCTTTTATTTATTTATTTTTTAGAACGACACCGCATATGACTTCAATCCCGGGAGATTTAATTCTTCGAGTCCGTCGACAAAAGATACGTCCCCATCCCGGAGGCAATACAGTGTGCTATATTGCATACTGCATGCACTTGCTATAGAGTCGGCTAGTGTGAACTAACATTGGCTATCCGCTGTTGAAACACCGATATTGCGTTGATTGAATCTGAATTTGATAACTGAGTGTCCTACCAAAGAAAAAGACAGAACAGGTGAACAAGGTTTCTTCGAACGATGACGTGAACCGACGAATGTAGCATTTACACTTTCATACGCAGAACAGCCCGCCGAGAAAGACATTCAAAACGATCGTAATAAAAAAGCAGTTACCGTCATCTTTCCAAAGAAATGAAGCATTGTTTGTGTGCAATTAATTGTTTCACTGCCAATTATTTCACGTAATGCATTGATCCATCGTTCAAAGTTAAGTCCCATATTGGTCTATCGGATCAGGCGATACCACAGCTTCATCAGCCAACCATATTCGCAGCGTGAACTAGAGCCCGCACTTTATTTCTAGACGGGTCAAGGCAATCCTTTCTGCAGCTAAAAGTAGAGATTACTGAGCAACGTTCCATTTACAAGGAAAATGCATATTTCTTTAAAAGTGGTCAGTTCGAAAAAGAACCATGACATTCAAAGACAAAAGCACACACATTCAGACCTAATCCACGTATCAGTGCCATCATATCCATCATTTCCATGCTGCTTCATTCGTTACAACTGCGGCTCGACTGTGGTAACTAGCGCCAGATTCCCCAGCGGTAATACTTGCGGAAACTTTACGCAGGGAGATCAGTGCAAACTAAACGGTATGTCATCGAAAGATGGGCGCACCGTCAGTTCCTTGTAGGTGACTAGTTGGGCCTGCATGGCGCATCACGTGGGCGATTGGACACATTGTACAGGCGATTCCAATTCCCGCACGCGTGCGCGTAGAAGTCATCGCACGGTTCTACGCTCAGGTCCCTGGTCAGTGCCATGTTGTAGCCTTGCTTCCGGCAACCCTGAAATACGAGGACGGCGCTGTAGTGATCGCGATAGTGGCCATTGTCATCATCATCATGGTGATGCTAATATGTGGAGTTTAACATCCCAAACCCATGATACGCTTACGAGGAACGCCGTAGTGACGGGCTCCGAAAACTGTGACCGTGTGGTGTTCTTTAACGTGCACCTAAATCTAAGTACACGGGCGTCTATAGCATTTCGCCTCCATCGAAATGCGGCCGCCGCGACAGGGATTCGATCCTGCTACCTTTGACTTGGCAGTCGAGCACTATAATCACTAACTAGACCACAGTGGCGGGTCAGCGCGATTGGCACTGTACATGCATATAAATTGTTGGAACAGCGAGGAATATTAGGGTAAAAAAAAGAGAGGGTGACCATTATTTGTTTTTTTTTATTATTATTTTCTAACCCCCATGCCGCCAGCTTCGCACAGGATGGATCTCTAGGAGACCTAAAACTTCGCTCTGCCAAGCACCTGGTCAGAAGTACGCCTGCCACTACTTTACTGCCGCTACTTTACCGGTAGCAGGTCCGTAGCCAGTGGAGGGGGGGGGGGGGGGGCTAGGGGCCCGCCCCCCCTCCCAGAAATTCAGTTGAAGGGGGGTGTTTCACCGCGAAAAAATAATGAAAATAGGCGTTTTTCAATGCCCTCAACAAGTGCCCCCCCCCCCCCTCCCGAAAAAATTCCTGGCTACGGGCCTGACCGGTAGGCACAAGAAGCTGCCCTCCACCGTTTTGTCAGAGCCCGAGACAACCGGTATCGCCAAAACTAAAACCTCCGAGATTAAGCGGTGTTTCGCAACTTTTCCGCTGGACGAAGGGCGCATGCGCA
>JALIZH010012159.1:0-135801 GCA_030522465.1 Rhipicephalus appendiculatus | reverse complement strand
CAGTGGTAGATATAAAAGGCATGTTTGTAAAGCCTGCAGAGTATGTGACCGTGGCGCAGTGGATAGCGTACCCGGCATCTCTCTTCGCGGACCAAGAGGTCGCAGGTTCGACTCCCGTTGACGGAACTTTTTTTTCTTTGTCTTGTGATCATGTGTATTTTTTTCGACGTGTTTCCGTGACGGAAATACGTCACTGAAATCTTGGTGGACCCCGGCATAAAACACTTCCGTGCTAAAAGGAAAGGTAGAGTGATCATATAATGAAGACAATTTGTATACCGTAGTGTAATCTACGAAATGTGCAAGTTATTCGCGTTTACTTTTAAAGCGATTCGAAGTTATGATGTTTAATTTTACTTACGCATGTCCCCAGCGGTGCCTTGTGTGTCCTGGCGGATATGGGCGCTTATCCGCCCTCCTTGGGCCTTCCCTGAATTAATACAATGTGTACAAGAAAAGGACTCAATGTGCATATATATATATATATATATATATATATATATATATATATATATATATATATATATGCACAATAGCTTCCCCTATACCTTCCTTGACATCTTTGTCTGTTAGTTCTCATTAATACTATGTTTAACAAAGCAAACGAGCCCTTAAGTTTACAATTACTTCCTTCATTCATAACGAGGGTCTCGTTCTGGCAGACTTGATGCCTTCAGGTAGTATGCGAGGGATTACTAGTCAGCTGCCCTCTGGTAATAAGATCACGTAATACGTGACGCCTACAGGCAAAAAAGAGTGTTCCACACTCGCCGTAATGGCAACAGGCGGCGCTGACTGACGCTCCCACGTTTAAGTACACATATATACCCCAAAAAGTGGACGGGGAGATGACCGCCACCGTAGCTCAGTGGTAGAGCATCGGACGCGTTATTCGAAGGTCGCAGGTTCGGATCCTGCCGGTGGCAAGTTATCTTTTCGTCCACTTTCATTTCTTCACATTTACATTACAATTACTTCTAACAGCTTCCCCTATACTTTCCTTGGCATCTTTGTCTGTTAGTTCTCATTAATACTATGTTTAACAAAGCAAACGAGCCCTTAAGTTTACAATTCCTTGCTTCATTCATAACGAGGGTCTCGTTCTGGCAGACTTGATGCCTTCAGGTAGTATGCGAGGGATTACTAGTCAGCTGCCCTCTCGTAATAAGATCACGTAATACGTGACGCCTACAGGCAAAAAAGAGTGTTCCACACTCGCCGTAATGGCAACAGGCGGCGCTGACTGACGCTCCCACGTTTAAGTACACATATATACCCCAAAAAGTGGACGGGGAGATGACCGCCACCGTAGCTCAGTGGTAGAGCATCGGACGCGTTATTCGAAGGTCGCAGGTTCGGATCCTGCCGGTGCCAAGTTATCTTTTCGTCCACTTTCATTTCTTCACATTTACATTACAATTACTTCTAATAGCTTCCCCTATACTTTCCTTGGCATCTTTGTCTGTTAGTTCTCATTAATACTATGTTTAACAAAGCGAACGAGCCCTTAAGTTTACAATTCCTTCCTTTATATATATATATATATATATATATATATATATATATATAGTCAAGAAATGAAGGAGCACACTGACGAAAATTGAATATTTTTTACTGGTTAACGTTTCGGCCGTGGCACGGCCTTCGTCAGCCGACGAAGGCCGTGCCACGGCCGAAACGTTAACCAGTAAAAAATAATCAATTTTCGCCAGTGTGCTCCTTTATTTCTTGACTATATGTGCACCGGACCCACAGAGCTTTCTTTTTGAATCAGATATATATATATATATATATATATATATATATATATATATATATATATATATATATATATATATATATATATATATATATATATATATATATATATATATATATATATATATATATATATATATATATATACATGTATATATATATGTATATAAAACAACATCCCCCCCCCCCTCTTTTATGCAACCATTTCTCATTCGTTTACGCTACATTCACGTGCAATAACTTCAAAAACAAGGGTATATAAAAATTATTCCCAGACGTGAAAGTGAACTCCTTTTCATTGCACCAACCAATCGATGCGAGGCTACGTCGCGCTCAGGACCAGCCAAATGTCGGCTGCTGAATTAAACAGATTCCTGTGCTTATGTTTTCAGACAAGCTAGTGTCGAGAATGCCTGCTAGCACAAATATGCTGCTGCAAATGGCAGCAGCATGCCCACTGACTTATCAAACAGATGTGGGGATAAAGGAACCGTGAGGCCCGCTTTCGGAGTTTGGCTGGCTAGAAGCTGCTGGCGGGATTTCGCAGCGTTCGCGTTCCTGTAATGCACTGGGATGTGCTTGTTGACATTCGGGTGTAATGGAGATTTTTTAGATCGAGCGCACCTCGAGTTCGTCATCGAAGTAACGTGGCGAGTGCGGAACAAGGGGTGTCTCACGGAGCCCCGAGCAAGGGCCTGCCGAAACCCCAGGTTCCGCGTAACCAACTTCGGGAATCTATGGCGTACAATACAGTGTTTTAAGTGTACACACGTGTATATATATATATATATATATATATATATATATATATATATATATATATATATATATAGTGTGTGTGTGTGTGTGTTCTGTTTGTAGCGATAGCGCGCGATTCGAAATACAAAATTCAGGGATGGTAAACTTGTATTGCGCTAGTCGTACTTTACAGTACCCCCAACGCAAGCGCTAAAACTTCACTGACACTTAGGAAGTCAACCAAGGACAATTGACAGAAATTTCTGATATTTATTTTGTTTCTTATATATCTAGAAAGAGCTGTACTTACAAGTCCGTTTGATCGTCTTCAGCACTCTTGTTTTTGGTATATATCCCACCGCCAGAAGTTTCGGTAGTCTCCGAAGTAACTTCGCTGAACAAAATTACGTAAGTCCGAATAATTACACCGTGCTGGCGTACCAAATCCTTTCAACTTGGTGCACTCACGCAATAAGTGGAAAGCGTCATCATCAATCAAAGCAATTGTTCCGGTATAAACCAATGCGACGAATGCAGTATAGGTCACACTGATTGCAAAGAAGTGTGTGATAATAATTAAAAAAATAGCCATCTATTTATAGGGATTCGTATAGTTCAATGAATTGCCTTCATTCGGCGGTTTTGCTGTAGCTGTTTGTTGAAAAATAATATATTTCAAAAAAACGAGATCTGGCAATGAACGCAGATGCGACAAGAGCTAGCCGCGCGACAGCAAATGAACAGCGTTGATCTATGAATGAATTGGAAATAAATTAATTTCATTAATTTCAATGTTTAGTGACAAAGAACAGGCGTTGAACTGATCTCCACAAGGGGTAGCTAGATGCCGCACGGAGCCCGCCAGCGTGACGCTGCGTGAAGTCGCTTGCCTTCCCGGAAGCGAGCGCGCGAACACTGGATTGCTATTGGCCGGCCAGCGTTTCATCTGTTCTTTCTTTTCGAAACAATGCCTGCCTGTGGCGGTGTAACGTGCACAGGTTGACCAAAAAAATCTTCAGGGAGGATGTTTTACGTGAACGTACCCTGAAATTGTATTATGTTTCACTCTTTTAACAAGAAAAAAAGTGCGCAGACCACACGTACCTTGGTAATCAATGTTATGCGAAGCATGCGGAGGGAAAGTGACCGTGTTGTAATTGTTTTATTGAGCGAAACGTCACAAAATGACGCTAGAGATATGTACAAATGTTCTACGCACAGCACACATCTAAACATATGTACTGTAAACCAGTGGTTTACAGTTGCGTAACGATGCGAACAGCAACACAGGTATTAGCAACTCCAGAAGCGGTAAGATTATATGTAGCGCCTGTGCTCGCGAGGATGGCATCCCTGGACACTGCTACATAAATGCAATTTAGTGGATGGCGCTCAACTATACAAGTGACATTAACCAGACGTGACGGCTGTATCGCAGGAGTGCAATGTGCATGCGTAATGTTTATAAAATAGGATAGCCCGCACTGCAACCACAAGTGACGTTTCACGAACATTAGGGTCTATTTGAAAAGCAGTTCTGTGACCTGGCTTGGCTCTGTGCTACAATACTTGATTGCCACGAAGAATGCGGGGTTCGATTCCTGCTGGGACCCTGACATTTATTCTTCGCATTCGTCGGGTGAACGCTGCCGATGTCAGCTTTTTCTTAACACTGTCGCGTTAAAATTACCATTTCCTTTTCTCGCCGTTCCTGGGTAGATATAAAGTGTGAATCACCTGTCGCTCATACCCGCACACCTGTGTGTGGCCCATACCCACCCGTGGTATCGCGGGTATGTGCCACAGGCGTCTGGCGGCAAGAGTTTTGAAGACGTACGCGACGGTATTGTCACATTATTCATGTCATGACCAGCGAGTCATATTCGCCACACCACCTTACCCTCCCATACAAATTTTGGTTTACCACAAGTTAAGGGGGTGATCACGAAAGCACCCAGACATAGGCGGCTAAATAGATAGATAGATAGATAGATAGATAGATAGATAGATAGATAGATAGATAGATAGATAGATAGATAGATAGATAGATAGATAGATAGATAGATAGATAGATAGATAGATAGATAGATAGATAGATAGATAGATAGATAGATAGATAGACACGCTAGAAGTGCCTGCAGTACGCAAAGAAATGCTTCGTATTTAATAGCGGTGAAGTGGGATCGGCTGCAAGGAGGTTAAGGGTGTGTTCAGATAAGAACGTCGGTGCATGTCCGCCGACCCCCCTTTGATTTCGCCGAAAAAAATATATTTTGTTTTCCGAGTCCCCAGGGCCACAAAACCACCTTTGGTTTCGCGAGAAAAAATTTCACCTTCTTTTAAAAAAATTCACAAGTCTCCACTGAGCCGCCACCGCCTTTTTTAGAATTTCGCGAAAATGGGATTTCGATGAGACGCTACGAAAACACTATTGTAGCTGTAGCTCCAAAAAATTTTCTCCGCGTACTACGCATAGTTTGTGTTGAGAAAAAATTATTACTTTGCAATTTTAATGTTGTTTTGTTAAGAAAAAAAATCGCGAAATCGGCACAAAACTCACTAATGCTCCCATTTAAGATTTTTTTTCCTCCGCAAGTATAAACGCCAGACTTCTCAAAGTTTGTAAAAACATTGCCATATGTTTGGTGAACAAGTGTGCTGAACGAAACACCTGAGAGTGGCTTTAAACGTTAACCAGAAATGTTCAACTGAGGACATGTCTCTCAAAATGCAATATTTTGAAGATCATTTAAAAAAAAACACCATCTTCGATTTTCTTTAAACTCTCCAGAATTAAAGCCAAGCACGTGTTCGAACTTAATCTGTAAAAACATGTTGCATTATTTTTGTGAGGTCGGAACTACGAAGCACGGAAAGTGGCCATATTGACGTATAGTGAGTAACCAAAACATTGAGCGAGCATGGAGCAATAGTTACCATTATCGTTATTTTTAGGTCCTGAATGTCATCTGTTGTGCTCGAGGGACAACAGCTTGACAGATAAAACCATAGAGTTGCCTTAAAGTGCAAATTTGTTCATTTGCGTGCGTGCACGCGTCGCAGTTTTGGTCCTGGCGTAAGGACTAACCGCAAGATTTCTAGAAATGTAGTCAAGTCGAGCTCTCGGAAGGAACTGCTTATTTAGCCCTTGTGCAATAAACATACACTCGCCAAGGTAAAAATAAAGACAGGCATTGACGTTTCATTGTGATCTTCATTGTGATCAAGGGACCCGTACGGGGCCCGAAACGTCAATGCCTGTCTTTATTTTTACCTTGGCGAGTGTATGTTTATTGCACAAGTATGATTCCTCGCCAGACGATTGTTCGTCAAACGCTTGATTATTATTTAGCCCTATTGTATATACAGGGAGTCATAGTCACAAGTCATAGTCAGACAAGTTAGACAGTCACAAACGTCACTGAAGCACTTGTGCGTATCTTGCTCCTGGTGAAGCAACCTTGTGCACACAACCCATTTCGGCCTCAAGGAGGAGAACTTCATGAGCTCGATCCCTTTGTGAGAGTGAGCCGCTGTAGACGAAATGTTTCCCGAATGGACCTGGTCATCAGCCGTTTTGAAACGTACTCTCTTTGTCCTTTAAAACTAATTGCAATGAAATCTTTCTTGTTTGGGCTTTGTTGGGTGGAGGTCAGCTCATCGTCGGTATAGCATTTCATTGCTGCCTGTATGTTTTCTGGCTTCATCTTCGATCTGGTCTAGAGATCCGGATTTGACCACATCCCACGGGTGTCTCTGTATTTTTCTGGATTTCCGAATGAGGTGCCGAGTTGCGGATGGAATCATTTCTTGAATCTCTTGATGTTCACAGGAAGCAATGTCAGGAGGCGGCAGCGTTCATAGTATGATTCGCAGCTATCGAATGTGTGCTTTAGGCTGCGCAGCCACTCGCGACACGTGTTGCAGGTTTCCGCTGAAGGACCAGGTTCCTCTGTAGTGCCGTACGCTATGTAAGGACAGCAGAAATTGTCCTGGAGATAGCGCCCTCGATCTCCGCTTTCTTATGCTTGGAGTAAGACACTCGGCATTGTGCTTTCACTTTCACCGGAATTTTCAGGGTTGTCACGTCGGTTGTCTTAACAAGTACGTTTAGCTCTTCGACAGCGATTTGTTCGGGAACAAAATTTACGTCATACTGAGATGCATCTGAAGACTCTACGGCGATCTGTTTCAAGCGGTTGAAACAGCTCTGGCACAAAATGTCAGTTTGTCTGATGGATGAGGCTTTTTCTGGCATGCGCTTACTTAGTAAGGCGACATTCAAATCTTTCACACATTGAAAGTTCCGCTTGTAGGCAATCTTCTTCGTATGCCTCTTTGGGTAGTCAGCGCAAAACGCTCGCTCTGAGCTCCACAACGTGGCCATCAATATCAGGGGAGTGTAATACGCGCACGCGTACTCACGTTCGTTCACCAGCAGAGGACTGCCGGGTTGTCGACGACGAACGGAAGTGAAAGCCGACGTTCTCTTATTACTTCGACCTTTCTTAAGCGAGTTGAGCTGTTTCTTGTTTATGTTCTTTCTTCTTTTTAGGGAGCGGGTGAGCGCAGTCGTGCTGCAGAAGCGCCGTTTGTGCCGACACGCACCGTCTGCGTTATCACATTACCGACGTGCCATGGGAAGCGATAAATACCCAGCGGTGTAGCCTCTCCAGCCACCTCCTTTATGAGGCGTACGCAGGCTCACATGCACGAAAAATTTTGAAAGCGATTCCTGCGAAGAGCGCGACTCATTATCGCGGCACGCTCAGTGGCTGGGACCCGTGTAGAAGTTTTGGGGATTTGCGTGAAAAAATGTAGTTATAATTTCCTCTTCAAAACCAACTGTTTATGTTTTATTACTGACAATCCGTCAATCCACAGAAGACATTCGCGACCTAAAAATAACGATAATGGTAACTATTGCCCCATGCTCGCTCAATGTTGTGGTTACTCACTATACGTCAATTTGGCCACATTTCGTGCTTCGTAGTTCCGACCTCACAAAAATAATGCAACATGTTTTTACAGATTAAATTAGAACACGTGCTTGGCTTTAATTTTGGAGAGTTTGAAGAAAATCGAAGATGGTATTTTTTTTAAATGATCTTCAAAATATTGCATTTTGAGATATATGTCCTCAGTTGAACATTTCTGGTTAACGTTTGATGCCACTCTCAAGTATTTCATTCAACACACTTGTTCACCAAACATATGTAAATGTTTTTAAAAACTTTGGGAAGCCTGGCGTTTATACTTGCGGAGGAAAAAAAATCTTAAATGTGAGCATTATTGAGCTTTGTGTCGATTTTGCGATTTTTTTTATTAACAGATGAACATCAAAACTGCAATGTAATAATTTTTTCTCAACAAAAACCATCCGTAGTATGTGGCGAAAATTTTTTGGAGCTACAGCTACAATAGTGTTTTCGTAGCGTCTCATCGAAATCCCATTTTCGCGAAATTCGAAAGAGGCGGTGGCGGCTCAGTGGAGACTTGTGAATTTTGTCAAAGAATGTGAAATTTTTTCTCGCGATACCAAAGGTGGTTTTGTGGTCCTGGGGACTCGGAAAATAAAATATATTTTTTTTCGGCGAAATCAAAGGGGGTCGGCGGACATGCACCGACGTTCTTATCTGAACACACCCGGAATCAAATACATGTTTATGAGCTCTCCTTGGAAGATGAACTCTCAGGAAAGGCTGAACGCCATATTTTCCTGTCACCATATGTAGGCACTGTAACTGGCTACATTGCAGGCTTTGTGTGTCTAATGCTGCGGCGGCGAATAACCTGTGCGCCGTGCCAATGTGCAGCGGCTACAGCATCGACGTCTCATGAAAATGACTGGTACATTCACATTTCCGCACGAGCGCTGGTGCCACGGGGCACGTGCTCATTACGGGCTAGCGTTGAAGAGTGAACATAGCTTTTGAGGCATCACTTGTCACGTCAGTCTAGCTCTGTCGGGACGCCGAGCATTCCTCAAGTGGTAAAACCATGGCTGTTTCGACACGCTACCATTTTCTACAATACACACCTTCCAGACAACAGTGAAAGTACTGAAGACAAGGTTAATGACACACTGGGCTTTCAGAGACCCAGAATGTCGCCTATATTTTTTTCTTGTTTTATGGTGCCAACTGTGACTGAGGTCTCAGGAGACCTCGAAACTTATTTCCATAGCTGCATAAGCACAAGCTTTAATCAGCTTCCGAGACCAACCACTTCATGCATCGTGATAAAGGGGTAATTGCATCGTATATCAAGTTTATGGAGTATCACAGTGGAAAATTTCTAAGTCAGACAGCCGCAAGCATTTAGCAAGACTGATCATTCGGAGTAAACAGTAAAAAACATGGCTGATCCCTCTGTCAAAGGAATTGGTATAACACAAAAGTGAAACGTGCCTTCACAAAGGTAGTTTAGCGTTTATTGTGCATTGTTTCGCCCCAAGGGCGAAGGAATGAATGCTACAGCAACAAATTGTATTGTCACGCGAAGAACGGCAAGCAGCTCGAAACTTGCTGGGCGCACCTCAAGCAGAAAAGACGCACGAAATGAGCATAGACAGGACGAGCGTGGACTAACTGTCACAGCTCGACACCTAAAGCGCGCAGCTCTAACACAAAGAAAGACGCACGAAACGAACGCATAGGTATACACAGGACGGGCGCGAACTGTCACAATTGTTGCTTCGCGTGTGACCAGCGCGCTCCTTTCGTAAACGCGGCCGCTGCAGCGAGCGAAGTGACTTTCGTGCACTCTTTAACTTAACACTGTAACTTCAAAGCAAACTTGCGGTGATTACGATCACAAAAACTGCTTAGCGTGCATAGAAAAGCGCGGCATACGGTAGCTTCTGGGACAAGTGATTGAGCTTCCGCTGGCTTCACAAGCTCTCATCTCAGCTAGCGGGGATACGCCGTCCAGATTTTCTTGTGGAGGTCAGTGAGTCGTTGTTAATTTGGCAATTTTCAGTAGCTGAACTGCTACACTGCAGCAATGCTGTAGAAATGTGCTTTCGAAAGCCTATACTAAATGGCAACTTTTGTACTCGCACCATTGAACTGCAGGAATACATCTGAGACGACATCAGGCCGTCCTCTTGACTATAGTTATGTTATAAATGCGTGGTAGAGCACACGACGTCAGAAAACGTACGCCGTGGTGCGTTTGCTACCATAGCGGTATCCATTGTACGGGTGGTAATTATACCAATTGATATGGGCGTACTTGCATGCCTGCCCAAGTAAGGTCGTCATATACCCCGACTTTACCTTAACCACCCTTCAATGTAACCCACATATACGAATACAGACAATTTCATTAAAACGCCATTCAACAGCCTGAATTCAGACTGTACATTTGTAGGTAGTCGGTCAGTCGGCAGGTATACGTGTTAATTTACGCCCAAACATTTTGCATGAACTTGAAGTTACAAAAGAGGTAAGCCCAATACGCAGTTATAAATATAAATTCGCCGATAGGCAAACTATTTGAAGACAAGTATATGTGCTGGCGTTTCGGAGCTGATATGAAGAGAAAGCATTTATGTTTGTGGTGTTTTTCTAGGTGCGACGGCACTGACGGACATAATATGCCACATTATTAACGCATTTGCCAAGCTCAGGACGAAGCGTTGCTTGCTGTAATAAACGCATTTGCAGAAGTTCAAAGTTATTTGGCCATAAAAACATTGCAACCGCCATGGCTTCTGTCATAGTTATCGCAGAAAAGTGAATGCTGGATGGCGCATGCTACGGAAAATTGATTTAAAATAGTTCTTCTGACACTGATTTTCGCTGATAGGTTTTAATGATGACTAGTAGTGATGGAGTAAAATGATACTCCATGCAGAAAACATGTTATGAATATGTACTCACCGAAGAGTTTAGCAAATCCTGCGTCTATTACAATAGGCGTGACAGCGATGGCAATTAGGGCGAGTAATAATAGTCTCATTGTTCGTTGCTTTTTTAAACCGATAGGCAGGGATGGCAGCACCTTTTCAGTCTACAGGATCAAACGGGATGCCAGGACCGCAATCTGTACGCGTCACTGAAGAATGAAACAGAATTTTTGTTTGACGTTGTGAACTACAGGAGTTTCGCACAGAATTTTAGCACATCTCACTTACTGTAGGTTGGCCTTCTAAGATTCTGGCGGAGCGCGACCTGGCCAAACAATAGAGCGATTACTTATGGAAAGACAGGTAAAGTTAAAAGAAAAAGTCACAGTTTCACCGCAAGGGTGAAGCAATGAATGCGATAGCAAAAAATTGTAATGTTATACGAAGTGAGGCTGGCAGCTAACTCTTTTTGGATCCGATCTCACGCAACTCTAGAAAACGCTTGTTTAAGAGAATTCTCTTCGCGTAGAAGGGTACACTGCCCCCCCCCCCCTGTCGGCCGCTGAGAAGGGGAGATAACGCGCGCGCCCGCGCCCGCGCTCGTAAAATCGAAGGTACCCCCCCCCCCTCCCCCCCGCTGTCGGCCGCCGAGAAGGGGAGATAACGCGCGCGCCCCCGCTCGTAAAATCGAAGGTCGCTCGAGGGACCCCCCCCCCCCTCGCGTCTTTTCACGCTCACGAACGACGGGCGGGGCCGGTTATATATATACATACACATATACGGCAAATGACGCGGACGCCGACGCCAACTCCGACGCCGACGGCGAAAACCAGCCAAGAGTGTCCATATAATTGCTATCGCAATAAAAGCACCCGCATCGGTACATATATTTTGAGTAGGTATATGACATAGCATCAATATGCAAATTCATTATAAACAGCAGCGTTAGGTACAACTGAAGTTATTGGTAACCTTCTGAAAATTAGTGACGTTGCAGATGAGAGAAAAAATAGTTAATGGTTCAACTCACTGGTGCTCCTAAGTATCGGTGAGCAACACAAAAAGTTCGCGCTGCTAGCACCACCACAAGTTCAACTCGATGGTCAATGCGATGTAAATTCAACGAGTGGCAACAAATCAACTGTTGTTTATGATTATAACAACTTAAAAAGTCTTATGATAAAGAAATCTACGCATCTCCACGAAGTGAACCATGGCGAGTGGGTGAAGCACTGGGGATTGTTCTTACCGTAAATCACCTGTGTCATTGCCCACTCGTGCATGTAAATGAGTGACAACGCGTGTGTACAGTATATACAATGTAACTTAGAAGAATTGACTGTTGGGCGAGTTGGTATTCCATGTTTCAAGAAAAGTGCGCGAAAAACGTGGACGAAGAGAGACGGTGCTTGAGCGCTTGTGCTATTCCCGTCTCTCTTCGTCCACGTTTTTCGCGCACTTTTCTTGAAACATGGAATACCAACTTGCCCAACAGTCCACTCTTCTAAGTTATATTACTAGTTCGCTGGGCTCTTTTCAATGTTCAAACCTAACTTTGCGCTTGTGCTGTTCCCGTCTCTCTTCGTCCACGTTTTTCGCGCACTTTTCTTGAAACAAGAAATATACAATGTGTTTTGCCGTTGAGCCACCGCTTCCCGCGCCCTCAACTCAGGGGTAGCAGCTTGTTGTCGGCGTTGCCGTTTTGCAGCTGCTTCCCGAGCTCTCACCACCGGGGTACCTTGCTGTGTGCGTAGACGTTGAGCCACCGCATGCCGCGCTCTGGCCTCCGGAGTAGCAGCTTGTTGTCGGCGTTGCCGCTTTGGCTTTCGCGGGCGAGAGCGCTTTCGCGATAGTTTTCATCCACGGCAGAAAGAGGATGTGTGGTCCGGAACGCGCTTATTCTGCATCGTCATCAGCGTCATCGTCATCGTCATGACGTATAGTGGGTACTTTGCATGTGCTGTGCCGTGATGATAGAACGAGAATGTGTGGTCTGAAACGCGCTTATTCTTCATCGTCATCGGCCACAGCACAAAGTGCACATAATGCCTTACAGATATGTAGCGGGTACCTTGCTTATCGGCAGAATGACGAATGGCATAGTGGCATAGTTGGTGCTTCCCTACTTCATAAATATTACGGTGGGCGTATAGTGGGTACCTTGCATGTGCTGTGCCATGATATATAGTGGGAGTATTGTGCCGGACAACAGACAACGAACAACAGACAACGCCAAACAGACAAGCCTAGACCCTAAGGTGCTCCGCCCCTAACATACACAAATTTAATGTCAGGTTTGACAATCAAATCGTCATTTCGTTTCACAGTACAATTATAAGGCGCACGTATATTACTTTACGATGCTGGAATCAATATGGGCGTTTCCAGTAGTCCCACATCTTCCATTCCTTCGTAGCTCGCACTAAGACGACCAATAGACGTTTTCGCTTGTTTGGCTGGTTCCCTTTCTGTGTTCTGGTTCGAGGACGCGACGCGGGAAGCTATCGCAGCGCAATTTCGTCGCCATCGACGAAAATTCTGACGGATCGCCATAATGATATTGCACGAGAACACAAGTATACTCGGCGGGTTTGCTTAACAATGGCCTACGTAGGAGCACATATACTCGTGTTATGAAAATCACGGCTGTTTAAAAGCAAGCGAACTATCTGCACACAGAACAATAGAAATTTGTTCTTAGTTTTAGCAGGCACATTGTTTCCGCGTAGGTTCCAAGCAGTGCAGTGTTTTTCCACAGGTGTCAACCAGAAAGAGCATTGCAATCTACAGCTACCGACCGATATGTTATTATGTATGCGAAGAATCGCGCAGTGAAAGATTGCCTTGTATGAGCATTCAGAATATAAAAGATTTCTCCATACGCAGGCCATCGTTATAAAACGCGTAGTAAAAAAATTGGCACGCTTTCTTTCTCATACCATTTTGGTTGCGCTATCGTCGTCCAACCATCGTCTTCACGCCATTACAGCATGTCCCACTGCGGTTACTTTTGCATTGTGTCGTTATGGCTTAGTTGTGATCATAGCGTAGAAGCTGCACTAGATAGTCGTCGTTTCATCATTATAGTTGGACTTTAGTGAGTACCTGGACCGTTTCGTTCTGCCATAATGACGTGCACAGCGCAGGAACAGACACCAAAACAAAGAACCGACGAGGTCGGCTATTGTTCTTGTGCCTGTTTCTGCTTTGTGCTCATCAATATACTACACTCTAAGGCAAAAGGGTGTTAAAGGGTGTGCCGTTCGTCCTCTTGGGGACTAATGGGGCTGCCACAACCATTAGTCCCTTTAAGGACTAACGGCACGGGTCTAACAGTTAGTCCCCTCAAGGGACTAACATTTAGTCCCTCACATTTACACCCTCGCGAGCAACCGTTAGTCCCCACAGTTGCACCTCAAGGGACTAACATTTAGTCCTCACATTTACACCTTCGCGGGCAACCATTAGTCCCCACAGTTGCACCTCAATGGACTAACATTTAGTCCTCACATTTACCCCTTACCGGTCAACCGTTAGTCCCCACGGTTGCACCTCACCGGACGAACGGTTGGTCCACTCAAATGCTCCACTGGGATGAATTCTTTGTCCTCAGTTCAAATGATGCGTTAATCCCCAGGGATGATTTTGCACAGTTACTCTCTGCAAGGCTTAAAACTTTTCTCGCGTGTTTTTCTCCGCAGTGAGCAACAAATGGCGCAGAAAAGAACATGCGAAAAAATATTTAGTCATGCTTGTTTCACTGCTTTCGCAGTCAATGCAACAACGAAAGACAAAAGTGAGACAATGAAATGTTTTATTTTTCTATATACATAATAAGTTTCTGCATTCTTTCAGTGAATTCGCTGCCAGATGTCAAATTCAGGTCCAGCCGCGTTGTCATATCTCGTACAGTCGTCTTGGTCAAGCTGCTCCAACGGAAGCGACAGATGACTGGCATTGCACGCACAAGCGCAAGCAGCCTTCTGCACGTAGTGGACAACGTCTGCACAAAAAGATTGCAAACAGTTAAGTCACATGTGACAGTCAGGAAGACACACGCACATGGCAAATACGTGCAAGGTGAAATACGCACGGCTAAAATATGGCATGCAAATATTTTCACCGCGATGTCATACATAATCGAAAACGCATTTCGAGTCACATAGCGCAACAGCTCAAGTGCGGCAGCCGCAACCATCATGCCCTAGGCGCCGCAACCATCATGCCTAGGCGCCGCGACCGCCGAGCCGCCAACGAGTCGGCGAGTTCTCTGCGAGCGGCGTCGTATACAGCTCGAGCAAGCGAACGCGGGGCGAACGCGGAGCTTCTGCCGCCAGCGAACCTCGAACAGAGGAGCGAGCGAACGCGGAACCGCCGGCACGAACGGCACTGAGCTGCTTTCGAGCGAGCGCCGCGAAGCCGACGGTAATGTCGACAAATTTTCACAAAGTTCCTGGATCGAGCGGCAGAGTACAACGAGCGAACACGGGGGCCGCCGCCACGAACGGCGCTGAGCTGCTCGCGACCGATTGACGGGGAAGCCAACGGTAATGGCGAAAACTGTCCACAGAGTTCCGAAGCACAGCTAAAGTCGGTTAGCTAAAACACCCGCTAGTTGCCGGTGCACTTCAAGCGCGCGACATACAACCGAGCTCGTTGACGGCAACCACAA
This sequence comes from Rhipicephalus appendiculatus, assembly GCA_030522465.1. Taxonomy (NCBI): domain Eukaryota; kingdom Metazoa; phylum Arthropoda; class Arachnida; order Ixodida; family Ixodidae; genus Rhipicephalus; species Rhipicephalus appendiculatus. The sequence goes on along the minus strand of JALIZH010012159.1, from coordinate 120,781 downwards.
TGGGTTTTGGACGAGTCGCACCGCAGCGGCGAGGCCTCTGCCCAATATCGTGAGCCCGCAGCTCATCACCGCGGCGAGAGCGTCCAGGCGGCCGACGGCAATGGCAGCCAATTTTCAGGCAGTCACAAAGCACAGGCGAGCGGACGCCAAAGCCGACCTTCGCGGTGCATTTCGTGAGCGCGAAATATACAACACGATCGAGCCCGTTGCCAACTAGCGCGATGCGCTTCGCGCAAACGACAGGTACGGAAAAATACAGTATGATCACTTACTTGTGAAATAATCCAGCGCCAACTTCTGCCCAGAGTCGGATTGAATTCATGGATCCGATAGGCCTATGTCTTCTCGGCCGCCATTCCCAGCCGGTGTCGACGCAGTGCCGTTGCTACGCCAGCGCACCGTGGTCGGAGAAATACAGCGCGGCGTCTCGGCGTGTCGAGACCAGCTCCAAACTTCATGGTTGCGGCGAAACGTAAAAGCAGCACCGCACGCTCATCCACGCATACGCGGCATACGTGTTTATCCAAGGCACCGCGGCGTAGTTCCTAAATCATCGAACTCTCCGAGCGCGACACAACCGGCAACGCGCCTCCATGAATACAAGTGAGAAGACTGACCAAGAGTGAGGAGGACGGTTAGTTCCCTTGACAACGGTTCGCACACGTGACGTATCTCCCGCGCGGTTCATCCCTTTGGTGCCTTTGGAGACCAACTGGTTTGCACACAGCACGCATCCCTCTGTGGTTACTGCTCAGCGGTCTATCCGTTCATCGCCCGCGCCTATTGGGCTCCGTTACTCCTCTTTCGGGTAATTTTGCCTTAGAGTGTAGTCTCAAATAGCCCAGCCACATACCTTGCACCGTTATGTCATACTCTTCATCATCCGGCAATAAACCTTAGCTTTGATTCCACCTCCCAAGATTTTATTGAGATAGCAATTATATGGACACTCTTGGCTGATCTTTGCTGTCGACGTCGCCGTCATGCCTCGGTGTGTATATGTATTTGTATATATAGAAAAGACACAAAAATAAATTAGCAGAAAGAAACTCCAAAGCACCAGACCAGGGGTTCCAACTAGCGAGGAATCGCTCCGCAGCCCGCTGCGCTAGACAACACGGGCACGCTCCATGCATCTGCTGTCTTTATAACGGCGAGCTATTTATATGCATCATTTACCGCTCACGTTACGCAGATCTCAGAGGATCTTCAGCATGTTTTCTATCACACATGCTGCAGCTTTTTCTTTCAAATTGAAAACTGCCCTTCAGACGCGCACGATAAATGGCCCACTGTAACAGTGGCCCACTGTTTCCACTGTTAAAGGGATAACAGTCGAAACGTAAACAGGTCAGTGATAGAAATAAAGTAATAGACAACTGCAGGATCGCAGGCCGAAACGTAGACAAAAAGAAAAAACAAGAAACAAAAAAAGCTTGAAAGCTAAGGTTAATCTGCGATAAAGCGCAGAAAGTTGGGCTGTGAATTTATAAGGTTGTTTTATAAAGATAGAACCATAATTCAGCTGGAAAAGATCAGGCGTAATGTAATAATAATAATAATAATAATAATAATAATAATAATAATAATAATAATAATAATAAGAACAGAATCAAATCTCGAGCTTGGCGTACCGCAGGTCACAGCTTCGTTATAAAAATGACGCTATTTCATACATCGATCCACTGTCATTTAAAAAACTCGCATGGTTCCTTATGCATTCAGCGTGGTGGCTGGAAGGCGAAAGCCATTTGCTTCTTCTCGGTCGATTGTATTGAACGACTCGAAAGATTTCTGCACCTAGCGTGGTTTTGCATTGCCTCCGCGATCGGAGGCATCGCAACCTTTCAGTTCTAACCGTGCCTCCGGGATCGGCCCACCTATGACAATGCAACGATTACATGAGATGACGTCATCATTTGACGTCACAGTAACTTCACAATGACTTCATGACGACATAAAAAACTCTGGCGATATGTCACGCCAAGAAGACGTCATGGGGCATCGTCGTTATATAATGATGACTTTTCGCAACATTCACGTTGATGCCGACAATCACATTTCGTGTTTGATGAGACATCTAAGACTTTCGCCTTAATAACTGAAGCCGACCGCGGTCGCAAAATTTAAAAGCCCCTCTACGCAACGAACGAATCGGAGACGACAGATTGGTAAAAAGGCCATCCAAGAGAAAAAACGATGCTAGCACAAGGATATGTGACGTGTTATCTTTTGTCTTTGTCATCTGCTGGTAACATCTGAATTAGGAGTATTCCAGTTTTAATCGAAGAAAGATTTAGTTTTCGGATCTCTCTCGGAATGTCACCCTCGAATATGTTGCGCGGATCTTCTACATTTTTCACTGATAAGTGATGAGCAAAATGGTGAAATTACCCTACGTTTTATAAGAAAATCGTTTTACCGCCACATGCGATACCCCACGCTGGACGAAGAATTCAGAAAATACCCGACGAGTAGAGCCATTATGTTACGGTTGGCAACGTTGCGTGAGAGCCTGCGTGGTGGCAGCGCTGGGAAGGAGGAGGTAAACGGAAGCGGCGTCGCCCGTACAACGTTCTAGAAATGGTGGCACGATGGCGTCGTCGTGCAGGCGGCGCGTCGATACGTCGCTGCCTGAGCCGAGATCTCCAATGCACACCGCTATAGGTCGAACAACGCTTTCGCCCTCTCATTGTTCAAAAGTACTATGCTTCCCCCGGAATTTTTAAATGTGCTCCATCCCATTCGCAGGTCAGATATCGCAAAAAAAAAAAAAAAATTGAGTGATAGATGTAATTGCTTGACTAAAACATGTTTGTAACAATAGTAAGAAAGTGACGTATGTGCTAAATATAATCTTTAGCAAATAAGATATTCTTGCGTATAAGTGTTGTGTTTATAAAAAGGAAATTCTCCTGGAGTATGAAGCGAGTTTAACGGGGATAAAAGTTACAGGGTATTTTTAACTTGTGTGGTCTGTTAGGGAAACACACGCAATCTGCCGCAATTCGATTCGACGACTTCTGGCATCCATTTATTCATAAGTATTGCTGGTAGACTTATCAGTGAGGAAGTACGCAAGTCATCAATTAAGGGAAGGATCCAGCTTGGGCGCACTGCCGCTCTCGATTGGCGTTGACGTAGCGGAAGTGTCGCTGAGAGCCTCCTTGCCATGCGCTCGCGTGGTCCTTCAACTTTTGCGGTTGACTGTACCTATATATATATCTCAGCCAGTTCTTTGAGAACAATGAGCGACCCAACTGGTGGAAATGCTGCGTCTGTTCTGCGGCTAAACGAGCTGTCCAAGCAGAGGCTCAACACCGCAGACGCAAGAATCCAGTGGTGCGCGCCGCTTAAGCAAAAGCATTAGCTTCAACTTGTCGCAAAATCAAAACACTTGAACAGCTGCGCTCAGAATTAGCATTAGACAGTATCGTAATCACCAGTGAATTTTCTCCCCAGGTCATCCAAATAGTTTGTAAGAAAGATACCTGATTCAGTGCGAAATAAATATTTGTAAAATCTTAGTGCAAACATGAGTGTCTAGTAGGAGGCCGCCTGGGCATGATCTCGAAGAATAAAAAAGAAAACTTGTGTGATTTTACCTGTAAAGCTAGAACCACAGCAGTGCCTGAACCCATTTAAGCGATATTACTAAACTGTGCAATAAAATGAAACATATATAACATTCATTCGCTGTATGCAAAAAGCAGATTTCATTTATGGTGGACATTTTGTTACATGTTCATTCCGGAAAGAAAGAAAAAATTTTACCGAAACAGACTGTTGCGCTTGTTGGCTATATATCCATGTACACTAAAAAAGTATAACGCAAGAAAGAAGTCCACAGAAAAAGGGGGGTGGACAACAGACTAGCGGTGCTATTCATTGACTTATTCGACTTACACTGACCGAGCTTATACACATATTGTCATGGTGTACCGCAAGTACAACTTCGCGTTAGCAAACAAGAAATGTCTAGTACACACGCAGCATATCAAATGCAAGAAACAGCCGCTTATGTCAAATGGAGCCCTGTGGAATTTGATATCCCGAAGCATGTAAGGAAATCGAAGCTTCGCTTATATAAACACCATCGTTCTCACTGATAAAGACCACTGCAAAAGGAAGCCGAGAACTGCTTCACTAGCTTTTGCCAGTGCCCTTGTTCCTCGAAAAATTGGATCAATGCCACATGCAGACTTGTACATGGCTCAATGCGCATACTTGTACATATCTTGCTTAGTTTCAGTGCGTGCTCTGTATGTTAGCCATCCCTATCGAATGAAACAGCATGACGCGGCTTACTATACATAAAAGAAAACAGCAGGGACTCGGCCTATTATTATGGGAGCGCCAACCGTAGAAGAACAACATGAACGATGGCGCGCTCGCACCTCTGGATCAGCTGCCGCTAACAGGTGGTCGTGTCCGAGGCTTGGAGGAGTAAAGACGTGTCCCTTTGTGCCACGGTCTCATCTCTAACGGGTTCTGGGCCAGCCTCCACCTAGAACCCCACAACTGGCGCCCAACGAAGAGGACCCCCGCCCCTGCGGCCATGGACACCGAGACGATCCAATGGTGAGCGACTGCAGCTTGTCGACATAGCGTCATCGTCTTTGGACCGGATCGCGGCCCTTCTGGTGCCTTCGATTACTGCCGCCACGCGTGAATTGCATGCCCGTACGCAGCCCGTGGTCCTGTCAACGCCACTGAACTTTCCTACGTTTACTGGCCAAGACGCGAGGGAATCGGTCTTCGATATACCGATCCCCTTTCCATTTTCAGCACCGTTTGCGACTTCTCGGAGATCGATCTGCTCCAGCAGGTCGTACTTGTGTCGCTGCGAGGTGTCGCCGTGCACTGACTGCGCTTTGAGTCTCCGTTCCTGTCCTTGGACACCTTTGTGGCAGCTCTTCGAGCGGAATTCTTATCTGTGGACTGTGAATATTGTGTCCGCTGCGAGCTCGACGCCTGAACCTAACACCCAGACTAGGGCCTCAGCGCATATATTCGGGCAATTCAGGAGCTGTTTCGCCGCGCTGATCCCCGCTCCTTTGAAACCGTGAAGATTTACCATGTTCCGGGCAATACTGCCCTCGCTGCCAGTCATACCTGGTTGGCCACTCCATTTTAGTGCGATAGCAATTATATGGACACTTCGCAATTTTAGCTTTTGCTGCTGCTACTTACCTTTTATGTACGCCATTAATGATAGGAGGTCCTCCTGACAGTTTCTTACTATGGGGCCTCCTGATTCTGTATGTATTATGTAACCCGTTTTTTTCGTATATGCAATAACAACGAATAAACTTGAATATATCAAATACTAACACAAGTATGTATGCGTGGTCCTGTAGAATATGCTTCATTACACGACACAGCAGAAGGTACTCAAATGAACCTTTCGGGAAAAGATACTTACTTTACTGTTGTTTGCTATTGCCTGATGAGGGATGCGAACATTAAATGCGGGTACTTGGCAGCTTGTTCTTTAACTGATATTTACAATGAGTCAATATATCTTTGGTGTTTTACGCGAACAGCGTGAGAATATTTAAAGACCGCGTATTTAATATGCCAAGCCATGTTATTTCCTGTTTTTCGCATTAATTCCGTACGCTTTCACTTGACAGTTCATCTGACGTTCCGAAAAATTCTCCTCAGAAAACCGAAGTCACATCACGAAGTTTTGTGAACATTAAAGTACACCGCGTAAATGACATGTGTGATCTATTTTACGAATAATACGTCAGGGTACTAGCTAAAAGGAGACGACAAGAAACGCGGGACTACGCTAGAGTCCCGTGTCCTTTTCATCCCCGTCTCCTTTTCTCTAGTACCATGAACTACTATTCTCTATACCAACTAGCCCAACCTTCAGCTTTAAATACATTTCATTCATTATTCTGATATCTTTTATACTATTATTACTAGTGGTAGCGACAGCAGTAGTAGAAATACCTGCAATAGCATAGTAGTAGTCATTGTTTCTATTGCAGTATCACCGTTGATCTTTTTGCATTGAACCTGAAATGAACTATACAAGCGCAATGTTTGTTTTACGCACCCACGAATACTTCTTTAAAGGCAGATACCACAATGTTTGCTTTATTATATAAAATAAAAACGAGTTATAAGTCCAGCCAGTTCCACGCATTCAGCGCCTTCGGAGAGCGAAGCTCTTGCCTCTTTCATTCGCTTCCTCAAGTGTTTTCTTTCATTTAATACAGTGTCTTCTAAGTCACTTTCTTGTTGTTTCTTTATTTAGGCTAAGTCTGGTCTTTAGCTGCATTCTTTGGCTCTGGTCAGCGTGGGTTACCTTAGGCTCTTTCTGCAAAGTATTTTCCTGTCACCGCATGTCGGCTTTCTCCCATTTCAGAAGCAACAGCTCCCCTCTCAGTCCACTGTTTCAATTGACAGCCTTACGTAATCTTCATCACGCGACATGCCTTTGCGTCCGCTTCTTGAATCGCTCGCCTTAAGGAAGCTTCATCACATGAGCCTATTTCCCTCTCCTCCTCTCATCGGACCTCCTCATTTGTCTCTTGGTGATGTGTTCTTTTTTTTGCGTGACCACGCCAATGATGCTGACGGCACATGGTCCGCTTACACATCTTCGCTGCAAAACCAACCGACCGACAAGAAATTGATATTTGCCGCTTGGAAAAACACAGCTACGAAATTTTTCTGTTCCGGTAGTTGTCACAAAACCAAAACCTGCACACCTGGATGAACTTGAAAAACTAATATTGCACAATGGCACATACACTCATTGGCATAGCTCAATCTCATTCCATGCCCGTGGCAGCAATATTCATTGCTTGACAGCCATTCCTTGTCCATCTAGACAAATTGCGTTAACATATTTTTAGCACGCACTCCCAAACAAAAAAAAAAGCTGTTATCATAGTGGTATTTATTACTTATTTAAGTTGCTTGTTATTGTGCCGTTTTATTCACATTCGTGTCGTTGTTCTTAGAAATTTCGCAAATTTGCTGAGTGTCAATGACGCTAGCTGTTTTCTCTGCGTATTTTTAAGGAGTTCCACAGGAATGGCTTTCACAATTAAAGCTGCATATTTTCTTCGAATCAAATGCACAGCTGGTGCACAGCTGCATCGAAGCTTTAATAATAAAATTGACCTTGCTGCCACGAAATCTTGTACTTTTTAGCTTGCCGCGCTAGAGATAAATAAACTATAGTAAAACTCTAAGTAACTATAAATATTATAAACCAGTAAAAATTGGCACGCCAACCTTGCACAGGTGTTTTATTGTTTGGGCGTATAGTGAACCAGATCATACATTCGGGTGATTGGCGTGCGTAAGTACTTCCTGGGAATTTATTGGAAATTTCGTGTTTGCCGCGGAATTACACGCAAATGATTTCCATCACATACCACCTGACAGTTGATCACAAAATTACTAATCAATAATTTTAATCACGTAGGCTTTACAATGCTCTCATCGAAGGTTATTGCTATGTTATGTTTCGTTTCACGCGTTTCCTTAGCAAGCAAAATGACATAGGGGTAGTCCTAAACGAGCTTAAATACTGGTTGGTATATATGAGGCAATTTGAAAATCGTTGCATTTTTTTCTACTATGTCTATACGCGATTACAAACATGTTGACTACTTGTGCACGTAGATGGCAATGAAACAGTCGGAAGAGGGAGATTCTGGTTTATGCAAATTAGCACAAGGAACACAGTCAATAATAAACCTTATGGATGTCTTTAGGCAATGACGCACGTATTTTGCTTGACTGCACGTAACTACTCCACAAATAATCGGATAAATGTTCCAGGGAGACATTACTCATACTGATCCTTAATAGAAGCTGCAATTTATGCATTACTAAATGGAACAAAAATATCTTTACGTAGAAAACAGGTAAGGTATGCCTAGACTTCTTTTTCTGACGCTAAAACTTCAACATGGAAATGCTTTATCCAGGGGTCCACGATATCTTCACTGAGCTATTTCCACCACGGAAATTCGTCACTAAAATAGAGACGCCCACAAAAAAAAACAAAAAAAAACAGAAAACGTTTTGTAGATTTGGATGAACTGGGAGTCGATATCGCGAACTCTCAGTCCACGACGATAGGTGCTGGGTGCTCTACCCCCTGCGCTACCAAAGCTCATGCACAAGGCTTCACAACGCGCCTCATATACCTCGCACATACTCACTGGCAGAAATTTTTAACGCGATAGCGTTGTAGAGCTCGTTTCGCAGAAATTCCGGCGATTTTTAACGCGATAGCGTTGTAGAGCTCGTTTCGCAGAAATTCCGGCGTCGGCGTCGGCGTCGTTGGTTGTGAGCAAAAAATCATCATCTTGTCCGTGACCGAAAAATCATCATCTTGTCCATGACCGAAAAATCGAGAAAGAGGCAAATAAAATAAATAAGAAAAATTTTCGGGTCCGAGTGAGGATCGAACCTGGGTTGTCTTCGTGGCAAGCAGGTGTTCTACCACACAGCCATGCCTCTGCTTGGATATACTGTGAAAATAACTTCCTCTGCTTGGAAATGCAGTGAAAATAACTTCCATGCTTCGCAAACGCAAGCGTCCTTTATATAGGCGTCGCAATATAACATGTAATATCGCAGGAATACTGCGTGGTTCAAGCGTACATTGCCATCGAGCCTCAGAATATGTGACTATCATAACGATTCCATAGTTTAAAGCCAGCCACCCATTACAAACGGCACACACCTTACTGCGCGTATTCCCTTAACACCACGTAGTGGGTGCATAGCAAGTTCGAAAACATTTCCCAGATTTGCCGCGCATAATTTCTCCTGGTTTAAAGCATACTAACCATTACGTAGTATGCACTAAGTGATTGAAGTACGCACTAGGGACGGGATATCGCATCGCGTTCAAGTCTTAAAGGCGAAGCTTCAGGGTCCCCCCAATTTTTTTTTTCACAATTTTTTTTTTGCCGGAATTATCCAGTGCTCAGATGTACAATCTAGGTGAAAATCACCAATATCACAAGCTTCTGTTGAACTGCTGTTGTGTCGTCTATAGATGGTGCAACATGATTCTAACTGAATTTGCTGAAACTTCCATCTCAGTGCCATTGGGGGGTAGAAAGTTGTGAAGCGCTGCTGTTTTCACTAAACAGCACCATTTATTTGCGTTGTAGAAGTTCTGCTTGATGTTCCAGCCAAGACGAAATGTTGATTCACGGAATTTGTTATGTTCTGACTGCAGTGAAGAAGGTCTCTATCCAGCCGTGTCATAACATTTGCTGTCACTATTTCTGTGTATTAAGAACATCCGACATTTTCAAGGCTTCCGTAGGGTCAGCGCAAATGTTTGAAAGCTGTTTGAGAACCTTCACGTTTGACCTTTATAACTGAGACGCTCTACTTCAATAATGCACGCATTATTTGGTAAATATTTCAGCTCCTAAAACGGCAAGAATTTTTTTTGAAAAGTCAAGCTAAAATCTTGTTCTGCGCAAAGCCACATCATGTTGCGAAACTTTCTTTTTCACACCTCTGTACAGTAAAAGCTCGTTAATTCTACACTCGTTAATTCAGAAAATCGAATAATTCGGACATCGTCTCCAGTCCCGGCCAGCATATGTATTGCTCAATGGCATCATCTCTCGTTAATTCAGACATAATTGGTCTCAACTCCGTTGATTCAGACAGCGCACCGAGCACGAACGGCCGCAAATATGCGGCGCAAAAGAGCGAGAAGGACGATCTAGGACAACCTGAACGAGGCGGAAAAGTCTGCATCGCATAGCCATCATTGGGAAGCGTATGAAGACGACAACAAAGCCAGAACGTTACATGCCTATTACCGTTTACCACCGCATGTGACACCTCGTCTGTCACGGGTGTTCAAGAAATTGTTGTCGCCATCCACAATCTCGTTCTTGGCGACCAGGGCCTCAGATCTAGTGAACTCTACTTTAGTGGCTGCGGCAAATTTCGTTCGTTTTCCGGCGGAAAAAGGTCTCGTCACGTGCGCGTGGTGGTGGTGGCCGTGCAGAAATGGGAGGGGGCAGTGCACGTGTCGGGCTTATTATGACACAGGGGTACTGGGCCGCGGTCGCATTGTGAAAGAAGTCGCCTAATGGCTTAAACTTTGCTACACTTAAGCGCAAGAAAAAACACAGGACAGTAATCGACGAGGGCAAGCGCTTGTCCTCGTCGATTACTGTCCTGTGTTTTTTCTTGCGCTTAAGTGTATCAATATGGAATACCAACTAGCCCGCTCCCACACTTAAACTTTGCACTGCTCTTACGCGAAATACGTACAGCATTTGCGTATTCATCAAGAAAATGTGAGTGCATTGCTGGAATAGACATTTGTTTATTGCTTTTTTCGATACTTTCGACAATACGGAATTTGTACGATTCGGACATTTTTTGTGCTCCTGTGAGCACAAATTACCGAATTACCGATCTTTTCTTGTATTGTTTTCAATGGCAAAACTGCGGTATTTAGTGAAAGAACATAAAGAAGCGGTTGGTTTTGTTTTGGGGGAGAAATACGATTTCTATAAAAGTCGCAATACACATAAATTTCAAGGCGCTGAAGTTACATATTTTTTGTTGGCAGTTGACTTTACCATCGTCAGAATTATACCTGTTCGTTAAGCTTGTCTCTCGGAGAGACTGCATGTTTCAGTAGCGGAAAAGAAATCTAAAGACAATCTTTTCCAATAGCAGTATTAATTTTTTTCAAAACCAATTCAAACATACTTCCTTACCCGCCGTGGTAGCGGATAGATAGTACCGCTAATATGCTTAAGGAAACGCTGGTTCGATTCGAAATGACAGCAACCGCATTTTGGTGGTCATGCTATTCAAAGACAGACTTATGCTCAGATGATTGTGCACCGTAAAAAAAGCGCTTGTGCTCAAAATAATTTTCAAGCACTGCACTGTGGCGTGCCTAGAATTCATATTGTGGTTTTGTCAAGTAAAACCTCGGAAGTATAGACCGATAGAGCTACGCGTTTGCTTCCCTACACTGAAGTCTTATATACCGCTTTAACGCTTTGTCAGTCTCACCATTTTCTCCACGCCCTTCCTGTGTTGTTTTTTTTTATCCTGCTTGTACGTGCGTTTTTCCTGTCCCTTTTTTTCTTTCTTTCTCTACACCTTCTTTCTTGGTCCCATTTCCCCACCCCAGTGCTTCGTAGCGAACCGGATACTAATATCTGGTTAACCTCCCGGCCATCTTCTTCATCTCACCCTCTCTCCCCATTCATCTGTGGGAAATGACAGGGCTTCAATTTAACCTCTAGTTGATGCAAGCCCAGCAAGTTTATTCAGAAGTATTCTATCTCCAAATACTACATTACGGGAGAATATTCGCCCAGCCTCAACACGAATGATTGGTGCACCTACAACCTATTTCGTTGTCAGGCGAGAAATATTCGCTTCAGTTTTACGCTTTGCTGCTTTCAAAATAAATTTCATTCCCGCAGACACCTCCAAGCAGTTTAGATGATAGGTGATATGAGGTAAACAGGTGGCACGACACTTGTGCCATTAGTAGCTTGAGGCCATATGTGAAGATATGACAATTAACAAAAAACGTTGGGCGTAGTGGTACTAATGCTTTTCCTTTGGCAGAGATACCAGCGGAAAAAAAATCTAAAAGGAATATTGATACAAGATAGAGCGCTAGCGCCTTGAACTATCCAAAGCTAATATTCGTTAAGTTCCTGCCATTTCTTAGTGCGTAAAACTAAGTGAAGACACGAGACCCACCGCCAATCTGTATATAACATGAACTTCCGACATTAGGCCGCCAAAGTACGTAAGTATAGCTGCTTGCATAAGTGTTGGAATTATGAAATTTAATAATTCTATTCCTCTTTGTTGTCTCTGCATCCCTATATCAAATTTTGTGCGCTTTACCGAAACGCCAAAGCAAAGCACCAATTCATTCGCGGCCACACATATCCAGCTCAGGTGTCTCCGTGCAGTTGTATGTTTCTTGCAAGGACAACTGTTCGTTGCTTTCTACTTCACTTTCATTTGAACTGGCGTTTTATTTTACAGTTAGACAAATGCAAGGATAGGGCCGTTTCTGTGGCCATACTTGATTTAGTAATGCAAGAATGAGTAATAAAATAACGAACGCCATTATCTTATGAAGAGGTACTTTTCCTCGTATGTTTCACTGCACTATGAAAGCACTGCAAATGAATAGCGATAAATGCTAGGGAAAAATAGTTTTAAGTTATTGAGACCTCATGGTTGACCTGTATTAAAACCTGATTGCATAAAAACGCATGAAACGAGCTTGTTTTATGTCATTATTCTAGATACACTAACATGTTACTAAGGTTCTTCCTATTCAGGTTACGCGGCCGATTACTTCATTTTGATAGTGGTGCCGACATTCAGTCCATGTTTACCTCAGTGAGCGAAATATATCAATTTAATGAAGGAGGACTGAACTTTACGACAGTAGTGCCGCTAACGCATTTCCTTAATGTTTCGGAAGAACCACGTAGGCTGGCAGAATTCTCCCAGATCTCCAAAACCGTTGTTGACTTCTCGTCGAAGCATTCTTAGGTTAAAATAACACTGTAGCCATGTCATATCTTAAGTTGTCTCTCACCAAGTCGTGTGAGCACAAAATGAATGTCAGCTTTCCCGCATAGGTTACGCGTCTTTTAGATCTAGTTTATGACCGCGTCACAGTAGCCCACTGTTGCTGAACTGTTAAAGACGTCCGTTTTGTTAACTCTGAGCATGGTTGAATAAAGCACTGAAAAAAAAAAAACGTGTCGTAGGTATTCGTTACATTCATTGCGTTTCTCACAGGCTCAAGAAAGTGGGAAGTAGATATCAGATTACTGATGTTTTTACGGTTGCCAATAAGCTAGGTAAGATATGTGCCGCTGTGCTGAGAAAGGATGAGCGGGTAACAGACAAAGAGTGGAACGACATTTTCTTCATAAAACAACACCAACAAAATTACTCATTGCCAGCAGCTGTCCTGTATCAGCTTCCTTTTAGTTGCGACTCTTCTTACGCAGGACGGATGGACCGCCACTGTGTTAACCAGATATTACAGCGAAAGCTGTTATGAGATCACAACAAGGGTGCCGTAGTTGTCCACCGCCGCCGCTGCCGCCGGTGTCCGTAACCGCTATCGCACGAAATAAGAAAAAAAAACTTTAAGAAAAAAATGTTCAGGATGGAACGGGGTTCGAACCTGGGTCCGCTCCGTGCCAGCCCAGTGTTCTACCACTGAGCCATGCCTGTGCTCGAAAACCCGGCGCAAAAAAAGCCTATACAAGCATTATGTCGGGAAGGAACCGCGTTAACATGCGCAATATAACGTGGCAGAAGAGTGAAACGACAACCAGGCGTCACAGAATGCCATTTGTGTAACCAGGCGTCACACAATATGAATTGCATTACGAGGGGGTCGTTGAACGCTTCCAACCCATTACAAAGGGCTCAGCCATAATTCTTCGTCGTCATCAGCCACCGAATAAATTAATGGAGTAGTGGGTACCTTGCAAGCGTACTTGTATTAGTAGCCCCAAGATAGATTGCAACGGGTTTTAGAAATGGTGCTCTCCCAGCTTTCGCTGTGACTGTGCTGCGCGTTCCGCGCAGGCCTGGCGGTTTTTTTTATTGCAACATCAGAGATCGCTAACCGGAGGCTCGCCTTTCAATTTATTTTTACATTGTCGAGAGTGTGAATTCACGCGAAATTAATTCGCAGGGTTGTACAGACACAAGAACGAAGAACAGCAAGACATATTGATAATAGTGGTAGCGCATGTGCGAACTAACCGTCGATTAACTTGTATAAATAAAAAAAATCTAACTCCTGAACAGTTATCTCCCACCTATACTCCTACGCGTCGCACACTAATAGCTATCACCGCTTGCCTGTGCATGCGTACATAACTTTTTGTGCTTTCGTCTCTCCACTTGTTAGCCGGCGCTTGTGCTGTTTTCACTTCTCTTTTGTGTCCGTGTTTGCACATCGTGTCTTGTGACATGAATTCATACCAACAACTTCAGCTCTTTGTTATTCTAAACTTCACTGTTATTTTTATTCGTCTCTGTAAAGCCTTTCGGCGAATACGTTGGCCTAGCTGTACGCTGGGTTGCGAACAGTGACGTTTGATTTACAAGAACATCTAATTCGTCAGGAATGAGCACACAGAGAGGTGCAGTAAGTCAGACTTACTTTACATTATATCATATATGTGTCGAACAAGTGTAGGGTATAAGTGCAGTTAAAGAGCGACCCCGGCACGGCATTCTACGAACAGAGAACATAAATCCCACTGACGAATTGCGTGAGTATCCAACGTGCTACGTGACGCCAACAGGCAGAAAGAGATGCAAATGAGTTCTGCGGAATCCCGCAAGCTGGTGGAAAGGGAAAATAGACAACCACGCTGTTAGTAGCACGAAGCCACAAGAAAATCCGTACGGATTTCTCAGAAAGAAAGGCTTCTTAGTTGCCGAAAAATTCGTCCAGATCCGGGGTTCGAACCCGGAACCAATGCCTTTCCGGGGCGGTCGCTCTACCAATTGAGCTAACCAGGAAGCTAGCAATCGGCAGCGCGAGGGCAAATTCAGCGACAACTCGAAGCACATGGCGAGTTTGAACCAGCTTCCCGCTGGTTCAAACTCGCCTGTCACATACGTCCCTGATGCCATTGCACGAGCTGACACAGCACGCCAGATTGCCCGAGAACGACCCACATCAAATCAAACCTCTCAAAAAGACCGGTACGATCGCCGCCACCGCGACGTCTCTTATACGCCCGGTCCTCTAGTACTCTTGTGGGCCCCATGTCGTCGCATCGGTCTCTCCGAAAAGTTGTTATTCCACTATACAAATTCCTGCGCCAGGTCACTGATGTCACGTACGAAATACAGCAAGTCGACCATTCAGTGCACTCATCCCCACCACCATCCACTGTTGTGCACGTCGTAAGATTGAAGCCGTATGTGCCATCTAACTCTACATTTTCGTGACAAGCGCCGGGTCGGCGCTTTTCCGCCGCGGGGTAGTGTAACAAGGCAGTAGTGGGTGTGTGCCACAAGGTATTAGAGGGTACTGGTCTGGGTACAGACAGCTACGGGGGGTTACGAGACAGTTTCCAGTCCGCCATTGTATCAGTCGCTGTCTCTGCTTGTAAATATCTGCAAAAATACGTTTTCCCGTAACAATATTTTCAAGTTTTTTCTGCACCATCTCTTGACCCCAACTACACGCGGCCGTTCGCGAAAGAGATGTGCAAATGCATCAACTATTTATTTGGAGGGAAATATGTCCGTGGTAAATTTGTGTACGTCATACTTGATCTTGGCGCACGTTTCGGCATTCACTTGAACAGGGATGTGATGCCGAATAAAGGTAAGAGAAGCTACTTCGCACATATAAGATCTGTCAAAGACTGAAGATGACTAAAAACCACTGGATCGCGTGAAATAGCGCGCATAAGTGGTAATTGCTGAAACAGATGATCGTCAAACTGCTAAAGAGGTGCTGCTGCCCCAACGTGCGGCTCGCGAAGGTTCACGCACACAAAATGCAAATGTTAGTGTAGGCACGTTAAAATACCCATTCAAACGTTAAGGTGCCAAAGCAGGTTAACGTTGCACGAACAGCCGAGAATGGCCTGCTGTCACTGACACGCGTGTACACCGCGGCATAAATAACGGAAATTGCTCGCAGCACACGCACATGGGAAAAAACTTACGTGGGTTTAAAGATCTGAAGATATCCTCGTCAAGCTGGCATTCGCGAATTTTCGGTGAGCGAAACAACTGCTGTTCACGGAGAAGCAATAACGACACACTAACACCAGTTTGTCGTTCTTGCGGCACGTCGAATTACGAACCGAAGTCGGAGCCGAAGGTGCTTACCGCGGTTGTCTGGAGTTCATGAAGCCCCGCCAACCATTTGCTGACTTAATGCATGCTCGAACACGTGTACATGGCACAAAAACAGAAGTTCATGTTTCACCGACTCTTTGCAAACGACATGGCAGGTATATAACCCCGCGAAAGAAACGAGCATTCATGCGGTGGCGCTGTGATGCAATTGGTAAGGTATCTGCTTTCAGTGCACGCGGTACCGAGTTCGATTCCAGTGATGTGAGTATTCTGCACGTTGTTGTCGCAAATCTGGATGATTGTCATACAGATGTGGATGATTGTGATACTTACTACCGCCAAAGTGGTGAGAAAATGGTTGACAGCGTCAAAAATATTTTTTTCTCGCAACCGCATCATGGCCGCCTACAAACAGGCTGCCTACAAGGACGTCAAGCGTAACCGCAGGCCGTACCTAGCCAGGAAAAATTTGACTTAAAATCCCGTCTAACCGTCGCCTCGGCTATTCTGAAGGACACTTTGAATAGGGCTGCTTCCTCTGGGACGCGGCTACGGAGCCGCGTAACGAACTGACTAGATGCGGCCATAATTTGACAAGATTTCCTGTCTGCAGGCGTGTATTCTAGCCAGGATTTATTTATTTATTTATTTATTTATTTATTTATTTCAGAAGTACTACCAGCCCCTCAAATGAGGCCTTTTAAAGGGGTGAGTGATACATAAAAGGTAACATGAAAATACAACAAAAAAAGAAAACATGATTCAAAGCTACATCATCGGGAACTAGTGCATCAGAATGAAACGCCAGTGCTTCCACAATTATAGAGATATGTGCGTACACGCGCAGGAAAAAAGTTGAAAAAAGAAAGCAATACAAGAACAATGACAAGAAACATCTGGTCATAGAAAACCAAAGAGGCAATCATCATATAACGGGGCAAAAATCAGCAACGTTTCAGAATACAACGCATTGATGACAAGCATACTATGATAATATTATAAGTATATGAAAAAATGTTAGAGAGTGAAACATGAATTGAAGCCTGTTCCGAATGCGTGGCAGAATAATAGACGGCCAAGCGAAAAGAAAGATGAAAGTCATGTGGGTTCCTGGTGTTGTAAGTTGGCCATGAACGATTGTACGGTATCGCAGTTTATCAGATCCGCAGACAGAGCATTCCAATTAGTGACAATGCGCGGGAAAAATGAGTTTTTAAAGGCTTTTGTTTTACAGGAATACTCCTTCAGTTTTTTTGGGTGCTCGGAACGAGTTGATCGGCGGTGAACCGTTTCTATGTACGCATCCTTGTTTATGCGCAGCTTGTCGTGGTAAAGTAGAAACATATACTTCAATCGATCGTGTTGCCGTCTTGCCTGCAATGTATCTAGGTCACCTTTTTTTTAACAGCTCACTGGGTGACGTAAAATAACTGTAGCGATTGTAAACAAACCGGATTGCTTTTCTTTGAATGATTTCAAGTGTTTTAATATTTACTTGGCTGTGAGGATCCCAAACCACAGATGAGTACTCGAGGATCGGACGGATAAAAGTTTTATGCGCAATTAATTTCAATTTTGGGGTAGTTTTGCGCAAAGAACGTCTCAGAAATCCTAATTTCTGTAAAGCTTTCTTTTCTATGTTGGCAACATGCTCATTCCACTTAAAATCTGCACTTAATACAACCCCCCAAATATTTATAAGTGTTAACGAATGATAGTTTTTGACCATTGATGTAATATGAGTGTTGCAAAGGAAGCCGCTTGCGTGTTACGGTCACAGCTAGAGTTTTCTTTTCATTAACCTTCATTTGCCACACTGCACACCAAGGAGATATTTCTGTTAACGCTGCGTTTAAAGAGCCTGGTCATCTGTACTAGGTATTTTCCGATAAAGAATGCAGTCATCGGCAAATAACTTAATAGTAACCGGAATGTCATGGGCAATATCGTCTATAAAAATTTAAAAAAGAAGGGGCCCAAGCACTGAACCCTGAGGGATTCCCGATTTCACCGGTCGTGAATCGGAGTGGATGTTATCGACAGAAACTATTTGATTTGGACAAAAAAGGTAGGCCTCAATCCATGAAATTAAAGAATCCCTTTTCAGTATAGGTTTAAGTTGCGCGAGAAGTTTTGGATGCGACACGTGATCAAATGCCTTTTCGAAGTCTAGGAAAATAATGTCAATCTGGCCTTGCTTATCTAGAATAGCTGCAATGTCATGAACGGTTTCCAAGAGTTGTGTGACGGTTGAGAATCCTTCTCGAAAGCCATGTTGTCGGTCATTGATTAGATTGTTTTCCTCGGGAAAAATTGAGAGGTGCTTGAATATAATGTGTTCTAACACCTTCGCGCATGAGCAAAGCAGAGAAATCGGTCTCTAGGCGGAGACGAGAGAAGTGTTGGGTGATTCGGGTATAGGGATGATTTTTCCAAATTTCCAGTCATTTGGAAGCGGGCACTGTGATAGTGATTTCTGAAAAATGATGCACAAAAACTTCGAGCACCATTCAGCATACCTCACAAGGAACGCGTTAGGTATGCCGTCAATGCCAGGCGTCTTTTTGGGATCTATGTTAAGGAGCAGAGGCAAGATTCTTTCCTCAGATATTGAAATGTCACTTATTCGTGGGATATCATGCATCGTTTTTGAACATGGCCTTCTACTATCGTCATCAGTAAACACTGAACAAAAAAACATGTTAAATGATTCGGCGAGAGTTTCTTTGTTAGTAACGATGGCCCCATTTACACATATACTATGAAACAGCTGAGATACCATCATCCACAGCTGATTGCGTCGCTGTCTTTTTGTTGCGATCGTACATCTCCGCCATGGTCCCTCGAGTAATCATTATTAGGGGCGAAGCTCCTTAAGGTCGAGGCTTGTCCATCACTCTCCCGGTGTAGCGTGGTGTAGCCACGCTAGTGCGATGACGACAACGCTGCCATCACGGCACAGCGCATGAAAGGTAACCATTATACGCCATGACGATGACGATGATGACTATGAAGAATAATCGCGTTCCAGATCACACATTCTCTTTCTGCCATCCCGGCACAGCCCATGCAATGTACCCACTATATGTCACAACGATGACAATGACGCTGATGACGATGAAGAATAAGCGCGTTCCAGACCACACATTCTCTTTGTGCCATGGATGAAAACGATCGTGAATGCGCTCTCGCCCGCGAAAGGCAAAACGGCCATATTTACATGCGCGAGTGGGCAATGTCACGGGTGATTTACGGTAAGAACGATCCCCAGTGCTTAGCCCACTCGTCATGATTCACTTCGTGGATATGCCAGATTTTTTCACCGTGGTCGCCAAAAATCTCGCGGACGCTGTGGAAAAATTGCTTCACATCAACACTTCGCAGTTCCCACATTCAACACCATATACTATCCCCAGACGAACGGCCTTGTAGAACGTGCAAACCACACCCTTGCTAATATGCTGGCTATCTATGTGTCATCCAATCACAAGAACTGGGATGAGATCTTACCTTTTATCACCTATCCGTACAATACAGCGAAGCACGAGACTGCAGGCTTCATGCCTTTCTACTTGTTCTACGCTCAATCCCCGTGCAACTCCTTCGATAAAATCCTCCTTTTTACATTGCATGGCGAAGACTCAGTGGTCGAAACATTGTGCCAGGCTGAAGAAGTCCCCCCAAATTGTTCGTCCACGCACACGGGCATCACAAGATCACTCCAAGTAGCGGTATGATCGACGTCACGATACCATTTTATTCAACAAAGGTGAATTTGTCTGGTTGTGGACCCTACAACGCAAACGTGGTTTATACCAGAAGTTTGTACCTCAGTACAGTGGCTCGTTCGTCATTAAAGATCTACTGAGCGCCTTGACGTACGTCGTGGAGCGCAGCTGGTCGTCGGTCAAGTCGAACGCATTTGGTGCACGTGGCTCGTCTGAAGAGGTTTCATCCCTCCAGTCATTTGGACTCGCCGAACGGGCTCCGTCTGTGAACCCGGGATTGCTACGGTATGAGGCGTGCTGTGCTATGAGCCGGGCATGTGGAAGAGGAAGACGAGGTTGTCCGGGGCGGCCTGCGGAAGCATAGGATCTACATCTACATCTACATCTACTCCATCTTTGCCTCTGATGGCCAGACCTCATTCTCATGCTGTAAATAAACACAGTCAACTGTAACCGTAAAAATACATTTATATCTGTACAGTGAAACCTCGGTGATACGATCACGGCTAGTGCGAATTTCGGGGTGATACGCATTGTTATTTGGTCCCGGCCGAGGCCCATTGGCCTGCAGTGTAATGGAGAACGATTGTTGCGAACCGATTTTCAGCCCACGACGTTTGATACGAATGTACGCTGCCACGCAGATACGAACAAGTGCTGCCCGCGCTGCCGCGGAAGACGCGACATGCACGCACGGGTGCCGGAAACCAAGCGCGGGCATACGAGCTGCGCCGCTAGTTCGTCAGAACAAACCTTCAGTGACGCGTCGTAGCCTCCAATATTGTACACGCGAATCTTGCAGGGCCTAATGCACCTTCCTCTGCCTGCGCTTTTGGTTACAGATGGCATCCATATCATGATCTTTTTTTTTTTTTTTTTGACGCGTCCACGCGTGCTGCTGTCGCTGTATTGTGTTTACACGTTACTGCCACGACAATGCATGTGCATGTCCTCGCACATCACACATCCTATGAAAGGTGGAGGAGGACCGAAAAAGGAAGCGGACGGTCTTGGCGAAGGAGCTAGGCCTGACAACGTCAACGTGCGCGTTTGTTGAGGACACGCAGACCTGCCAACTCTCCGATTGTGCGGCAATGGCCGTAAACCTCCCGAAAGACATCCCTAACACCACCACATTAAGAAAATACTGGCAACAAGGGACAGCGGTTCTAAAATTTTTCTTGGCCTTCGTATATCGCGTACAAACGCTCCTTAAGTCGCTTTAGCCGCAATACACTGATGTCATGCGACAAAGCGTACTAAGATTAGGCAGGGGCCACTAGCTGTCTCAGATGACAAGACACCTGGTTCATTAATTACACGCGCGCACAGGCCGTATATTTACGAGTGGAAGTATGGTCGCTGATGTCTAAAAACTGCACTGGTAATCATTGGGAGCTGTTCGTACCATTACAATAAAAGCGTACGCCAGATTCTTTTGCTGTTGTTGTTGCATGCTAATTTTCCATAATTTCTGATGACACGAAATTCGGATGGTACGAATATTTTGGTGACCCCGCGAGATTAATATCACCGGGTATATATATATATATATATATATATATATATATATATATATATATATATATATATATATATATATATATATATATATATATATATATATATATATATATATATATATACTCGCGTAATGAACGCACTTTTTTTCCCGAAAAATTGAAGCAAAGTTGGGGGTGCGTTTATTATGCGGGGTAAATTTTACGAAAACTTTTTCGGGATGAGCAAAAAATGCGGTAATGCAAAAAAAAAAAAGTTGGGTAGCTTAACCTTTCGCAATTAACGTACGCGCACACTGTTTGGCAACAGCTTCTTTATTGCACTTCACTCATCTTCGGTGGTTGACGGCGCTATCTTCTGCAAGCTGTGCCCGCGCACTCCATAAAAGCGTTTCGCGGCTTTCTTTTTTCGCGATCTTTCGTTTAATCGCGACAGTGGTATCTGCTGTCATCTCGAGAGGCGGCCGGAAGCGTACGCTACGACGCACCGACGCACTTTGCAACGTGGCAAACTCGCGCGACGACGACGTTGACATTGCAGCAAGCTACCACCGAAGCATCAAAACAAACCGTCGCTAACAAGCTTAACGACAAAATACGGCCGCTGCCTCGCTCTCTGCGTGAGATGTGACTGTAAAAAGGTAGCTTACATCTTGCGTTCCTTGAAGTACGCGCGGAAGAGCAAATTGCAATCGAAGCGAGGATCAGGGGTGCCACCATGTAAAGCTGTATTCACACGACGGACGTGATCGCGGACGAATCAGCCATGTGACATGTGATGCGATTCGGACAATTCGGATCCCTCCGCAGCCAGCATTCACACGACAGGGGAGAATTCACGCTAGAAGTGAGGATTTGCTCCCCGAAGATCCCAACTGTGATTTGGGCCTCCGTCGTCCGTCGTTTCACGAATCGCTCCGCGCGGACTGAAGCGGGGACGCGGGAACAGCTGACGTAGTACGCAATCCGCAGGCTCGAATCGCGATTTCGTCCGTCGTGCACGCACTTTTCTTGGCGACAAGCGAATTTTTCTGGTTTTCCAGAAAACTGCGACATGCCTGCGACGGCGACGGATGGCCCTTCGCGACAGAAAATCCTGTCGCCTCGCTCGAAAATCGCGTGCATGTGGTTAGGCCTCAAAGTTTCGTATTTGCAGGAAGCGACCGTTGGTTGGCGCGGGCAGTTTTGTGACCTTCGCTCGCTGTGTGCTTGTGAGCAGCGATGTCTCTACACTCGCACCGCTAGAGAATCTCGCTGTGGCGCACGGATAATTCAAAAAGACAGACGACGTGCCGCGCACAGATAGAAAGAAAAACAAGGAATTGCGCGCGGCAGCTGGCGAAACGGGGGGACGGGGGGGGGGGGGGGGGGGGTGCGAACCGAGGGGAGGTCAGGGAGGTCGGCGTAATAAAAAACGGAAAAGATCAATGGGCAAGGAGGCGCCACTTTTCGGTTCGCGGGGCTGCAGCGGTTGAATGTAGGGGGTGCGTTTATTACGCGGGAGAAAAAAAAATCAAAATTTTGACGACTGAAGTTGGGGGGTGCGTTTATTATGCGAGTGCGTTCATTACGCGAGTAAATACGGTATATATACATATATATAGACACATGAACGGGACGTGACGGCGGCGGTGAAAACCCGCCGAGAGTGCTCATATAATAACTATCGCACTACTATAAAAAAGAAATGATGAGGCAAAAAAAGTCACACCGAGAGAATAACTGAAGCATTTTTATTCAGCGCAGGTTATCACAGTTAAATGCGGAACAACTGTTCAGATGGAAATCAGAAGCCAAATGACCGATTTACCCCACCACCCCCCTAGGCACAGGTGAAATTATATAGGGCCTTCCAGAGTGACTGCAGGGCAGTATTATGTACGTAGGTAGGTACTAAACTTTATTGATGTCCTGAAGACTCTTGTTCTCTCAAGCAGTATATGCTTTCTTGATAATATCCTGTGATGTTATAGGTCAATATTTCTTCGTTGTCACTCTCCAGTCCTTTTTGCTCATCCTTGAGCACTCCTACTCCGATGGCGTGCGGTGTTACAAGCGCTTCGTCTGACAACTTGTCATAATATATAAAGTAGCCACTGAATTTTACTTTGGCTGTAAACTTGCAGCTCTGTAAGAAGAATAACGTACAAAAATGGGAGTCAGTCGTAATACTTATACTGATCACGAAACAGATTTTATATTGTAATGCGCACTGGTTGCGCATTGGAAATGCGCACCCGGTAATATAATCCCGCTTGATTTCAGACAGCAAAAATGTCCGTGGCCCCACTGCCTACGAGTTGCTTGAAAAGATCTGAGCCGTCGTGTGAGAGGAGTTGTGGAAGCTATCATCTTTCCCGCAGCCTTTAGTGACTTCAATTATTTACTGATGTTGCACGCGAGGAAATCAAGCAGTCACAGGATTTTTCTCAGCCAGCGCCGCCGCAGCCGCAAGTTATTGTCTACACTGCTACAGTTCGCCGTCCTACTCCCCCTCCGCGACCACGTGAATTGCTGAACCTCTGCGGTACCGTCGTCATACACTGCCGCTCCTAATACGGCCGCTACACCATTCGCCTGTCAGGCAGGTCTGTGAACCTCACAAAACCAATGTCTGGCACGCTCCTGACCTCCCGCTGTGGTTGCACTGCTGAGAATCCGACCCCAACTGCCGCCACTCCTGGTAGCTCGAGGTGGGGCTCTACAGTTTCGTCGTCAAAGCAGTGCATTCACAGTGAGGTGAGTGGTAATATGACATATCCCAATATCTGGCCTCAATGGAATGGAGACCTCGGGAAGCATCGTGTTCGTGGTCACCGGGACGCTACCTGTCACCTCAGCATCGACCGACCCAAACCAGGATCGGTAGGCTGATCCATATCCAGAAAACTCATAGCAGCTCCCGATGAAGGTGCGGTTGCTGTTCGACGAAGAAGAGAAGACCGTGCGCTACCACTGGTGACGACATAATGAAGACCCGCCGGCATGCCTGAGAAAGCTAAGAATTTCTAATTCCACCGTATATGAGGAAACAGTGAACGCACCGCAATAACAGCACCAGCACAAGCAGACGCAGCCGTCACCTACCTTCACTACCAAATAAAAATGCACAATAGACTACCATTAATGTCGACGACATACTTCTTGAAGGCCGCGCACTCACCGCTATAGTGGACACAGAAAATAACAACTCCTTTAAAGTGGATGCTTCGCCACTGAGGTGAAGAATGTTAGGACAGCATCGGCCCGCGAAGTCGAACGACTGGATGACCCTCAATAACGCCAACCGGAATGTGCAGCGCAAAAGTCGCCGTTCATGACTAAATTGTTCTTGCAAAATCCTTCATCTTAAAGGAATGTTCGCGACATGGAATTCTTGGAATAAACTTCTTAAGCCACCGATATGCCGTTATCAACCTGAGATTGAACTCCATAACGCTATCCTCGCAAAAAGAGCTATCGCCCTATGAAACGCCAGGAAATGAGATCTTGAATGTGCTCGTAGACCAAGTCCCCCCTTCTACCACGCTCCAGCGTCGTTATTTCCGTCGCCGCTGAAAAGTCTCCAGACTTAAAAGGCATCATTTTTAGTGACCAGCGCGTGTTGCTAAACAGTTATATTTCAGACGCTAGAGGCTTAGCCGAGCTAAATGCAGGAAACCTGGAGGTGGCACTCACGAGTTTCCTGCACGAATACAAGTAAATTAACCATTTCCAGACGCACGCCAACATAGATAAATTCGTGAAAGCCAACAGCGCGTTCGTTTCACAGATTCTACTGAACTTACCACAACGATCAAAGCTTCTGAACCAGCTTTCATCTTCAGCGCTGTTCTTCCTTCACATAAACGAGAACAGCTCAATAGCTTGCTCCGACAATAAAATTACAGCTTATCGTCGTCATCAAAAATACTAGAAAGCTCTGTTGCTAAACACTGCCAATATAACTAAATCCGTCAACTCCGTCAAAGCTCATACCGAGATTCGACACGAGGACGTGAGACCATACATGTACAAGTCAACAAAATGTGCGTGATTAAATTAAAAGAATTGTGTAAGAGTGCGTGGGCATCATTCGTAGTACTAGCGAAGGGTAAGCATGAATCGCTGCGGTTCTATGCATTTTATCAGAGTACGAATTATGTCACGAAATGCGTGCACTCCATCAGCCGGGACAAACTGTCGGACGACACCTTGCACCGCCTGTGCAATGCGGAGTATTTCTGATAAATGTATTTCGAGACACTGAACTGGCAAACTGAAATGAACGAGAAGGATAAAGAGAAAACCACCTCCATTACGCCAGACGGTCTGTTCTATAGCTTAAGGTCGTGTGATTTTGGCTTTGTTCGGCAACTGCAATTTTTTCAGCAAGTAAAAGACACAGTATTGAAAGTCCTAAATTGTCAGTTCAGTCTCGTCTACTAGGATAACCTCATCGTTTTTACATCGGCTTTCGGCGACCACTTTTGGCGGCTTGAGACAGTGTTACGGGCTGCAAAGTCACTTGGTTTCACCCTGAAACTGGAAAAGTGCCACTTTAGAATCAGAATGAGAAAATTTATTATTTCCATAAAAAAAGTTATTGCATCTCAATATACAAAAGGAGGTCCTGGAGTCGGAGACTGAATTGGGACCTCCAGTACCTGGTAAACATGGAGAAAAATTAAGACTTTGAGGCGCGCCCACTTAGACGCTTCCCACTTCGGCGAACCGGCAGACAACGAAACTCGGATAGATGAAAGCAGTGTAGGGGTCGGTGCCCTGCTTGTACACAGCAGATACGGTCCTGAAAGGGTCTTTGCTTTCGCTAGCTTATTGCTATAAAAAGCCGAAGCCAAGTATTTCCCGACAGAAAAGTAATGTTTTGCCATTATTGCGGCTACAGAAGGTTCGTCACTACTTATACGGCAAGCCTTTCAAAGTGGCACATGACTATCTTGCATTTTGTTCACAAGGAAACCTAAAAGGCCTTTCACCTCTCCTCGCACGGTGGAGTCTCAGAATCCGAACATCGAGCATCACCATGGCGTACAATTCTGGAGGCAAGCACTCACATGTCAAATCCAAGAAAAGCAAGGTGAATACACAATCATCGGTAGGTACTCCAAGCGCAGGTGATTTGGCCGAGAAACAGCGGAGTGGTCCCGAACTTACGACACTTCATGGAGTGCATGGAAGGCAATTGCAACGTTGCCGTAATAGTATTCAGTTGGTAAATGTTCTCGTTTCACTTATGAGAGATGGCATGCTCGCAAAGGGCATTTTGGCATTTCGCGCCAACTAATCTATTGGTGTGCCCTCGGAATGCGTCCCGAGTTTTGTGAAACGTTGAAGGCACACTCCAAGAAAATAGGAGAAAAAGTGTGTGAGCAAGAATCCCTCTTTTTCTTCCCTGTAGTAACCTTGCGCCTGGTCGCATTGTGCAGAGTTCCTTCGCACCCAGAATGACGTAGGAACTGTTGGCCCCCCTCAGCTTCTGGCGTACAATCGCGAAAACTCCGGATAATTACTATTGGTCGCGCCTTAACGCTGACGTCGGCCATTACGTCATAATGTACCAGCACTATCTGCGAGGGAAGACATCGCCGACAAGGTCAGTAGGATCCTTATGACCAATCAAACCACCTTATCGACCGTTTAACCAGATTGGGATGGAATTACCAAAACCTTTTAGGGCGCCAAAACCCGCAATAAGTGGATCATCGTGGCTACAAACCCCCTGACACGCTACGCTGAAACGAAAGTCCTGAAAAAACTGGTGGCGCCCCGCTTGCAAAATTCTTCGTAGAGAACATACGGATACATGGTGCTCCTTAAATTCCCATCGCCGTCTGGGTGATACCTTTTTTTGGCAGAAGGAAGTCAAGCCATCCTGCAATATAGCAAGACGAGTCATCACAAGACAACTGGCGACCAACCACAGAAGAATACTCTGATAGGACGCCTGAATAAAACCATCGTAACATATTGGCTATGTAGTTCGACGTAGGACACAAGAGTTGGGATGCAATCCTTCCATGCGTAATTTTCACCGACAGCACGGCGGTAGAAGAAAGAACAGATGGCACCATTCAGGCTGTTTTATGGAACTACAGAAGTGTTGCCCTGCTAAGCTCTTGCGTGAACGCCCTATTCCTGCCATTACGGCAGGAAAAAGATAAATGGCAGCTTTGCGCAATGCGAAAGAATGAAAGAAAGCAAGAAAGAAAGATAATAGACCAGGCACTTACACGCCAAGCTTCGCTTGCCCCTATTTTCCCGAATGGAAAATGACGACTAATTTTAGATGCGAAGCATCTTATGCTCGGGGATTTGTCCGTCCCTCCATCCCGCGTCCCACGTCCGGTCACTTTCATGAAGTAGGGAAGCACCGACTATGCTAACCAGAACACTGTAGTACAATACGGCCGTCAACCACCACCACAGTCATTAGAGTCATAGCCGAGAGCACAGAGTGGCTGCTTAGCAGTGGCTAGGCATGTGGTGGGTGCAAGCAAAGAATAGCACGCACTACCAGTGGTGTGTGTCGCCCACGTTCACTCCATTCGTTGAACTTGCTTGCATGTGCTTTCGGAGACTTTGTCCGTCCCTCCTTCCAGTGTACCACATCCCCCCCTCTCTCTCTCTCCTCTCCTACGCCCCCTTTCTCTGCTCTGGAATCCTCTACTCTACGGAGCGGCACCCGCGTCCCGTTGACTTCATTCCTTGATCGTGCTTGCATGTGCTTGCGGGGGCTTTGTCCATCCCTCCTTCCAGCCTCCCACATCCGCACAGCGCATGGGCGTCCCCCTTCCCCCTCTCTCTCTCCTCTCCAACGCTTCCCCCCTTTCTCTCCTCGAGAAATCCTCTACTGTACGGAGCGGCGCCCGCGTCTCACACCACCCCAGTGAATGTGCATCTCCTTCCCCTCTCTCTCCTCTCCTACGGTCGCCCTCGTTCTCTCCTCTAGGAATCCTCTACTCTATGGAGCGGCGCGCACGACAGGTGCTTTCTCCTCTCCTGCGCTCCCCCCCCTTTCGCTCCTCTAGAAATCCTTTACTCTACGGAGCGGCGCCCGCGTCCCACACCCCCACAGCGCATGCACGTCCCCCCCCTCTCTCTTCTCCTACGGTCCCCCCGTTCTCTCCTCTAGGAATCATCTACTCTTTGGAGCGGCGCGCCCGACAGGTGGTGCGACAGCTGCATACTCCGCTGGGGGCGCCACTGTAGTTCCGGGGTATGAAAATGACGGAGCGCGCGCGCCTCATTCTCTCTCCTGTGCAGCGACGCGATGAGCGCCCGAGCCGCTGCCGCGAAATGGGAGCGACGACGTTTCTCCCGCTCATCTAGCCATCTCCCCCCCCTGCTTCGCATCCACACATGGTTCCCTTCAGCGGGAGATAGGGAAATTTTTTTAGCTGCGAAGCATCTTATGCTCGGGGCTGTGTCCGCCCTTCCCGCGTCCCCCCCGTCCGGCGTCCCGCGCCCGGCCACTTTCATGAAGTAGGGTAACAGCCACTATGCGAACCAGAACACTGTAGTACAATAAGGCCGTCAACCACCATCACAGTGATGAGACTCATGGCAGAGAGCACAGAGTGCCTGCTTAGCAATGGCTAGGCAGGTGGTGGGTGCACGCAAAGAATAACGTGCTCTACCGGTGGTATCTGTCGCCCACATTGACTCCATTCCTTGATCTTGCTTGCATGTGCTTGCAGTGGCTTTGTCCTTCCCGCGTCCCACGGCTCCTCACCTACGCTCCCGCCCTCTCTCTCCTCTAGGAATCCTCTACTATACGGAGCGGCGCCCGCCTCCCGTTGACTCCATTCCTTGATCTTGCTTGCATGTGCTTGCGGGGGCTTTGTCCATCCCTCCTTCCCGTGTCGCACACCCCCTCTCTTTCTCCTCTCCTACACCCCCCCCCACCTATCTCTCCTACTCTACGGAGCGGCGCCCGCATCCCCTTGACGCCATTCCTTGATCTTGCTTGCATGTGCTTGCGGCGGCTTTGTCCGTCCGGCGTCCCATCCCCCCTCTCTCTCCTCTCCTACGCTCCCCCCTTTCTCTCCTCTAGGAATCCTCTACTCTACGGAGCGGCGCCCGCGTACCCTTGACGCCATTCCTTCATCTTGCTTACATGCGCTTGCGGGGGCTTTGTCCGTCCCGCGTCCCCACACCCCCCCTTTCGCTCCTCTCCTACACTCCCCCACCCTTTCTTTCCTCTAGGAATCCTCTACTCTATGGAGCGGCGCCCGCGTCCCGTTGACTCCATTCCTTGATCTTGCTTGCATGTGCTTGCTGGGGCTTTGTCCGTCCCTCCTTCCCGCGTCCCACACCCCGACAGCTCATGCGCGTCCCCTCCTCTCCTACGCTCCCCCCCCTTTCTCTCCTCTAGGAATGCTCTACTCTAAGGAGAGGCGCGCACGACAGGTGGTGCGACAGCTGCATACTCCGCTGGGGGGCGCCACGGTAGTTCCGCGTTATGAAAATGACGGGGAGCGGCGAAGTTTCTCCCATAACCCCGCTGCTTCTCATCCATACATGGTTCCCTTTAGCGGGAGATGGGAAAATTTTTTATCCCACTCGGTTTACCGGAAGTTTCTGTGCTTGTACCCGCTACATTTTAAATGCGAAGCATTTCTTAGCGAACTTCGGCGACTTTGAGCGTATCTATCTATCTATCTAGCTATCTATCTAGCCACCTACGACTTTGTGCTCTCCTGGCCGTATCGTTAATGGGATTTATACCAAATTTCGTTTGGCATAACATAACTGTATGACGAACATAAGTGGCTGATCATATCATGAAAATCATGACTAACTTGTCATGAAAAGCATGATCTACATGCTACGCTCATGGCGCGCTCGCGGCCGCTTCGTTAGCTTGATATACACCAAATTTGGGATTGAGTGACGTGACTGTATGACGAACATAAATGAAAGGTGGTAATATGAAAATAATGACGTGCATGTAATGAACAACATCATATACATGCCACGCTCATGGCCCGCTCGCGGCCGTTTCGTTGGCTTGATATACACTAAACTTAGCATTGAGTGACGTGACTGTATGACGAACCTAAATGACAAGTGGTAATATGGAAATCATGACATGTCATGAGCGACATGACTTGCATTCCACGCTCATGGCGCGCTCGCGGCCGTTTTGTTAGCTTGATATACACCAAATTTGGTATTGTGTGACGTGACTGTATGACGAACATAAATGACAAGTGGTAATATGGATCTCATAACATGTCATGTGCGACATGACTTGCATGAAACGCTCATGGCGCTCTCGCGGCCGTTTCGTCTGCTTGATATACACAAAATTTGGGACTGAGTGACGTGACTGTATGACGAACATAAATGACACGTGGTAATATGCAAATAATGACGTGCATGTCATGAACATTATGATTTACATGCCACGCTCATGGCGCGCTCGCGGCCGAGTTAGCTTGATATACACCAAATTTGGGATTGAGTCACGTGACTATATGAAGAACATAAATGACAAGTGGTAATATGGAAATCATGACTTGTTATGTGCGACATCACTTGCATGCCACGCTCCTGGCGTGCTCGCGGCCGTTTCGTTAGCTTGAGATACACCAAATTTGATATTGAGTGACATGACTGTGTGACGAACATAAACGACAAGTGGTAGTATGGAAATCATGATTTGTCATGTGCGACATCACGCTCATGGCGCGCTCGCGGCCGTTTCGTTAGCTTCATATACACCAGATTTGGTATTGAGTCACATGACTGTATAACGAACATAAGTGGCAGGTAGTAATGGTAACATAAAAATCTTGGCATGCATGTCATCTACAATGCCATTTACATGTCACGCTCATGGTGCGCTTGCGTCGAGTTCGCTAGCTTGATATACACCAAAATTGGTATGGCGCGGCGTGACTGTATGACGAACATAAATGACAGGTCCTAACACGTAAAACATGACATGCAAATTATGTAAAGCATCACTTGCTCCTGCGCATTACATCGCTTCCCACAGTGCGTGGGATCTGCCGGCTTTTTTAAGCAGGTGTTCCACATCTATACACGAGAAGTATTTTCCTCCTTTACACCTTGTTCATTTGCACCGATCCTTTTGCCGCGTTTCCTCGCGGTGACGTGTGCTGCGACACTGAATACCCTCGACAGGGAAGGACTTGAGGGAAGTGCTGCGTTGTACTACAGGAACAATTTCAGCTCCAGTTTGTGATTCTGCAGCGCTTCGGCGCATGCCTACAAGTAGTCGAGGAAGCAACGTCCTTCATTGCTGTTGGCGCTTGAAGAAGGCGCTAGAGGCAGCGAAGAGCTAAAGAAATGAGCATAGGCAACATTAGGACAAAGATTGGGGAAGCCTTAAGCTTCACCTTTAAGAGTTCAACGCAATAGCGATATTTGTGGATAGTGCGTGTCCATCAAACGCCTGTCAAGAGCCCGGTGGCTCGAGAAAACGTCTGTGCGCGTGACATTTTTTTCGAAATTTCATTGCCCCGACGACGTGTGTGTAACAGAAAGGTGTGTGCCCTATGTAATGTGTAGCATGCTGCAAACCACGAGCAATTATGCGCGTGAAATCTTTTACAACTTGCGATGCACCCATTTCGTCGTCTTAAGGGAATACGCGCAGTAACGTGTGTGCCTTTTGTAATGGGTGGCCGGCTATAAACCACGAAGTCCCTATGGTATTCACGTGTTGTGACGCCGATGGCAATATACGCTTGTACCACGCAATATTACTGCGATATTACATGTTGTATTGTGAGGTATGTATACAGGACGCGTGTGTTTGGGAAGCAAGAGTTATTTTCACTGCATTCCCAAGCAGATGAAGTTATTTTGAATGTATTTCCAAGCATACGATTGGTTGTGTGGTATAAAACATAGGCTTGCCACGCAGACGGCCTGGATTCGTTCCTCGCTTGGACCCGGACATTTTTATTATTTCTTTTATTTGCATCTTTCTTGATTTTTCGGTCACGGACAAGATCATGATTTTTCGCTCACAACCAACGACGCCGACACCGACGCCGGAATTTCTGCGAAACCAGCTCTTTAACGCTATCGCGTTAAAAAACAATTGCGGCAGCAGCGCACTAGTGGTGCTTAGATTGAGGAAACAGCGAAGCTGGTGGCCTGGCCTCCTCTCTTCCGTCCTCATCACCCTCAATGCCGTTTCCCACAACTTGCTATACAATATGCTATACAAGAATATATCCTATTTGTTACCGTCTCCCTTACCCCTTTCTCTCCTCCTCACCCTCACTTCCTTTTCCCACCCCGTGGTATACTGTTTATGCAACGCTATGACATGCTTTATTAATTCCCCTCATCTTTTCCCTCCTTCTCATCCTCATTTTCCTTTCCCCACTTACTATACTGCACTATAGAAAGCTATGCTATGCTTTACTCTGCCCCTCCTCCTTTATTTCTCCTCACTCTCACTTCTCTTACCCACCCCTTGCTATACTATGCTATGGAAGGCTATGCTATGCTTTCTTGGTCTATCTTTCTGTTTCTTCCCATGTCCTCGTGGTCTCTCTATTCTTTGTCTTTCATTTTCTCTTTTTCTGTCTCTCTCTCTGTTTCTCTTTCTTTCTTTCTTTCTTTCTTTCTTTCTTTCTTTCTTTCTTTCTTTCTTTCTTTCTTTCTTTCTTTCTTTCTTTCTTTCTTTCTTTCTTTCTTTCTTTCTTTGTCTCAGACTCGATTCCGTTCTCTTTCTTTCACTGTCTCCCTACGTCTCGTTCTCTCTCTGTTTCTCTTTTTATGGGGAAAGCCTTTAATGTCTCATGCTCACGTCCGTCCGCCCGTCCGTCCGTGTCCTGGCACGGTGCCAGGTGGCCACCGGGTCGCGCCAACGGACGCCGCTCGCGTCGGACTCTACAGAGCTCGCGCTTTGCGTAGCGTCACTGTGCCCAGCGTTCCCACTCATGCAAGACGCGCGCATCGCGTTCCATTCTGACCGACCCCGTCTCGATGGACACAGGCGTCAATATCAACGCATCCATACGGTTCCTAAAATGCTTGTTGTGCGGTCGTGCCCGGATAGCCAACTGGTTGCGGCGCTGTCTTCGGACCGTGGGTACGCGGGTTTAAATGCCGCCTCCTCGAGAAATTTTATTTTGTTTTATTTATTTATTCCCCTCTTGCCTACTTCTCTTCTTTTTCTCCTCCTACTTTTCTTCCTCCAACGCATTGCTAGGCGACGCGACATGCCATATAAGCTAATGGCCGTTCATGATGACCAAAGTTTTCCGTCGATGCCGCGCGGGGCTTTGGCGATAAACAGCTCCGTTTTTAGAACGAGAGACACAACACGTGCGCTAACTCTCAACAAAATCTCTGCGCACGTGTTTTGCGCACGTGATGCGTTCCTCATTTTTCGTCCGTGTGTTGCTTATGCACGGAAAGTCCTTAGAATATGTTACCGACAAGGCTGAATACACAGCCTGGTGATGTAAACCATAGAATAAAATCGTGACGGCAACGCCTATTTACGGTGCACACAAGAATCCAGACAAATTTCCCGCCCGCGTATCAAGACCTAGCGGTAGAATAAGTTTACAGCGCAGAAAAACGAAGACAGAAGAAAAAGAGCAGACAACAGGAGCGGACAACAAAAGAAAAAGTAGACAACAGCACATCGCTGGAGTTGTTTGCTCTTTTTCGTCTGTCATCGTTTTCTTGTTTTTTTTTTTTCGGCGCTCTGAAGTTATTTCACGATATCTTACAAACTCGCCCTAGCTTCCGTGCACCAAGCGGAGAACCGACAGCCGTTACTACTGTCCTCGATCACGCCACGTGTACAAGAAAGCGGCCACTGTGTCTTGGTGAGAACGCCGATACACCGACGTTGACTTTGTGAGAAGCTTCTCAAACGATACCTCGGGCGTTACAAGATGCTCCGACGTTTTACTGTACTGGGCGTGTCCTATGGCTTCACGCAATGACAACATCGCCGCGCCCGACCTGAAGTCCTCCATGCCGTGCGGCGTGAGCCATTCTAGGAAGGCCAGTAAACCTCCAAGAATTTGATCTCCCTTTTTCCACGCTCTTTCTTTGTTGTACATAATTTCACATAATTTTATTTTGTCTTTTGCGATTTCTGTGCAGAATTGGGACGATGTGTTTTCACAGGGGTGCGATGCCACTCTCTTTTCTTTTGTATAACCTTGTGACCGAGCTGTCACATATGTTACCACAGCTTGGCGCAGATCGCGCTGCAAGGTCTGGCGAAGTTCCCGATCGTTTTATATCTTTTTAATAAGATGGCGCGCACGACATGTGTAGTAGTGTTTTCTCGAACCAGCACGTGCAAAAACGATAATGCTGGAATCTTCGATCCTGCATTTATAGAAGCTTACGCGTTCAGCGAACGATAAAACCGATGATTCTCCTCGCCGCAGTACACAGAAAGTTTTCTTTGTAATTTGAGTTACATTGCTTTCAAGCGAACGTCTTTTATAGTAGGTTAAATTCATCGCCAGAACCACGTGAGGTCATATATATATACTATGAGAAACCGCTTTATTCAGCCGGACTCGAGCTAGAGCACATTGATGATGATATGTACAAATTACAAAGATGTGCAAGTGATGATGATAAGTAAAGAGAATGAAGAGCCATTCACTTGTCGCGCTCACAATATATATATATTTCAGGGCTGGGCAGACATACTCGAAAAAAATTTTTGAAATACAGATATCGAAATACATGGGATGGAAGCCTGAAATAGATGGTGTGATACTTGTTTCTTTCATGTAACGGAATATTTTAGACATAGTTTTGCAAAAAGACGAAAAAAGAAAACTCCAGGCCTGCGCGGAAAGCGCAGCAACCTCACAGCGAAAGCTGGAAGAGCGGCGTTTCTATACTCCACCTCAGAAGTACCTTGCAGCACTGTGGAAGCTGCAAGGCTTGTTAGCCAATAGGAAAGGCGAAAGCCCCCCTCAAGACGTGTTCATCCGCGTCGCGTCGTCTGCTCGTCGGCTCTTTGGCGTCGGCTCGCCTACCTTGTCGATACTTGCTCCCTTGAGTTAATACAAAACGCAAAATCCTCGGCGGGAACGCCACCTCCCCGTTTCTTTATATTCAGAAACCAACTTGTGCAGGACGTGTCCGCTGGCGTTTGTGAGGAACGCGATTTTTTTATAACAGGTTTTATACTGGCGTTCTCACCGAGTTCTTTTTTGACAGCGCGGTCGACGCACTTCCAGCAGCATACGCGTATCATTCTTGGGTGGAACAGCAAATTATTGGCACAGAAAACAATATAGACATTCAGGGTGTTTAGCATCGTCAACGCATCACCGACGCTAATGTTGTGGCGAGGTCTGCTCAGCTCACATCAAACCACTTTTACGGCTTTGCATCGCCTCGGTAGTCCTAGCAGCATCAACGCAAACGAGCGATATAAATATTACTGAAAGAAGATACCTGATTATTTGCCCTCAGCGTTAGAATAGACTAAGCGACGACAGATTACGCCACTTATTTCTTTCTGTCCGGGCAGAGAGGCAGTAAAAAGCACGAATTCGAATGGAAGCGGGTGGTCTGGGGTGTATGGGGGGCTGCCATGTTGCTATACGTCATCGCGGTTAGGGTGGTTATTACGGCTGCCAGCCGGTGATCTCCGCATTCTTTCAGAAATTTAGAAGTGCATGCGTGAAGGGCCCAACGTGCCACGTATCCCTGTAACGCGTCATGCGAGAAGCACAGCAAAAGCCCTTGCACCTCGTTGATAATGAGAGTTAAGCCCGGAACTATATTATGTACTGCGCAAGGACACTGGCTGTGTACTCCTCGTAGCCTCGGTAGTGCTGCAAGGTAGTTGTGAGATGGAGTATAGAACCCGTTGCAAAGTCTCTTGCGGCTACTAATGCAAATACGCTTGCAAGGTACCCACTACGCCATAAATTGATGCGGTGTCTGATGACGATAAAGAG
Source organism: Rhipicephalus appendiculatus (assembly GCA_030522465.1). Taxonomy (NCBI): domain Eukaryota; kingdom Metazoa; phylum Arthropoda; class Arachnida; order Ixodida; family Ixodidae; genus Rhipicephalus; species Rhipicephalus appendiculatus. The sequence goes on along the minus strand of JALIZH010012159.1, from coordinate 84,718 downwards.
TTATGGCTCAGCCCTTTTGTAATTGGTGCGAACCATTCAACGACCGACTCGTCACGCAGTTCGTATTGTGTGGCAGTTCATTACACAATTCACATTGTGTGATGCCTGGTTGTTATTTTACTCTCCTACCACGCTATATTACGCATGTTAACGTGGTTTCTTCGCGAGATAACGCTTGTATGGGGTCTTTTTGCAAAAGAGGATTCAGCAACGGCATGGCTCTCTGGTAGAATACTGAGCTGCTACGGAGAGGGCCCAGGTTCAAACCACGTTCTATCCTGCATATGTTTTCCTACTTTTTTTTTTTCATATCGCGTAAAAACGGTTACGCACACCGGCAGTGGAGGCGGCGGGGGGACAACTACGGCACCCTTGTCATGATCTCATTTTTTAAAAAAGCTTTTGCTATAAACGTATTGCGGAATACAGATACAGCAATACAGGTACAGTAATACCGAAACTGGAATATTTTTTTTTATTTCGGCGATGTTCATACTATGAAAAGACATTTATTAAGTTCCGCGTAGTGTTGTAAAACATTTGCAGCGCATTGAAACTTGCAGTTTATTTCTTCATTTATTTCAGTACCCTCAACGCCATCAAGCGATTGCGGAGAGGGGGGGGGGATTACAAAGTACATATAATTGGCAGTAATGGCATTATTACAGGTACCAGTTCAAATAAGAAGTACATTATTGCATTGAACACCAAAGTCAACATTCGTGACAACAAAATGAGCTATGCTATAAAAAGCACAGGCCAAGCATATCACTCAAATCAAGAATGACACCAGTGAATAGGCAAAAGTATACATTCATTTCGCTCATGGCATCCGTTTTCCAGGGAAGGCTGATGTGTTAGTAGTCGTACTTGACCAACAGGAGCTTTTTAAATAGGCTGTCATCTAGATAGCGTCGGCTCGGCTTCAGGACAACACTCGAGAAACAAAAAAGGCTCTCTCTTGCTTCAGAGGAGCACAAATTCGCGGTATGGTGAATCAATGCCGCCTTCAAAGCCGGAGAGTCCTGCATCGTGGCGATATCTCTTCTCGGGTCACCTAGGTACCGCTACAGTTCGGCACTCACGTGAGTCTTCTCAGACCGTTGAGACGCCGAAGCTGCTCCCCATCCTTGGACTCCTAAGCCGTCTGGCCCGGTCGGCGCCACACCAGACGGCTGGGGATCGCCCTGTGCATATGGGCTCGCCATAATTGGCTACGTGCAATGGGGCCCTTTATGTCGACACTGCCCAGTTCAAGCACTTCCTTGCTAAAATCACAATCTTTGAGGGTAAGAGGGTTCAAGCCCTCTCACCGATCTCAGAGGGTGTAAGCCCGCTGAGATCGCTTCTGCCAGCTCCCTGAACAGACGTGGAAACAGGGACTGCCGCTACAGAAAAAGCAATTGTGAAGACAGCGAGCACATTCCGCATTTTGCTGATTTTTAAAAAATAGTGGACACATTTCTTGAAACACCCTGTATATATATATATATATATATATATATGAGGGAAGGAATTGTAAACTTAAGGGCTCGTTTGCTTTGTTAAACATAGTATTAATGAGAAGTAACAGACAAAGATGCCAAGGAAAGTATAGGGGAAGCTATTAGAAGTAATTGTAATGTCAATGTGAAGAAATGAAAGTGGACGAAAAGATAACTTGCCACCGGCAGGATCCGAACCTGCGACCTTCGAATAACGCGTCCGATGCTCTACCACTGAGCTACGGTGGCGGTCATCTCCCCGTCCACTTTATGGGGTATATATGTGTACTTAAACGTGCGAGCGTCAGTCAGCGCCGCCTGTTGCCATTACGGCGAGTGTGGAACACTCTTTTTTGCCTGTAGGCGTCACGTAGTACGTGATCTTATTACGAGAGGGCAGCTGACTAGTAATCCCTCGCATACCACCTGAAGGCATCAAGTCTGCCAGAACGAGACCCTCGTTATGAATGAGGGAAGGAATTGTAAACTTAAGGGCTCGTTTGCTTTGTTAAACATAGTATTAATGAGAAGTAACAGACAAAGATGCCAAGGAAAGTATAGGGGAAGCTATTAGAAGTAATTGTAATGTCAATGTGAAGAAATGAAAGTGGACGAAAAGATAACTTGCCACCGGCAGGAATCCGAACCTGCGACCTTCGAATAACGCGTCCGATGCTCTACCACTGAGCTACGGTGGCGGTCATCTCCCCGTCCACTTTATGGGGTATATATGTGTACTTAAACGTGCGAGCGTCAGTCAGCGCCGCCTGTTGCCATTACGGCGAGTGTGGAACACTCTTTTTTGCCTGTAGGCGTCACGTAGTACGTGATCTTATTACGAGAGGGCAGCTGACTAGTAATCCCTCGCATACCACCTGAAGGCATCAAGTCTGCCAGAACGAGACCCTCGTTATGAATGAGGGAAGGAATTGTAAACTTAAGGGCTCGTTTGCTTTGTTAAACATAGTATTAATGAGAAGTAACAGACAAAGATGCCAAGGAAAGTATAGGGGAAGCTATTAGAAGTAATTGTAATGTCAATGTGAAGAAATGAAAGTGGACGAAAAGATAACTTGCCACCGGCAGGATCCGAACCTGCGACCTTCGAATAACGCGTCCGATGCTCTACCACTGAGCTATATATATATATATATATATATATATATATATATATATATATATGTGTGTGTGTGTGTGTGTGTGTGTGTGTGTGTGTGTGTTTTACCATTACGACTCCTCCACGTCCACTTATGATTAGCCCCTTTTCTGTAAAAGGTATCCAAGATCCGTAAATTATTGCGTTCTGCGAACTCTACGAGTAACTCCCCTCTGGCGTTTCTAGAGCCGATGCCATATTCGCCAACTTCATGACCTTCAGCCTGCTTCTTGCCTACCTTCGCATTAAAGTCGCCCAACAGTACAGTATACTGTATCTTTACCTTACTCATGGCTGATTCTACGCCTTCGTAGAAGCGTTCAACCAATTGATCATCATGGCTGGATGTAGGCGAGTAGGCCTGCACCACCTTCATCTTGTACCTCGTATTAAACTTAATTACGATACTTGCCACCCTCTCACTAATGCTATAGCATTCATCTGTATTACCAGCTATATTTTTATGAATAAGGAACCCCTCCCCCAGTTCTCTTCTGTCGGCTAAGCCACGATAGCATAGGACGTGTCCGTTCTTCAGCACTGTATAAGCCTTATGTGTCCTCCTAACTTCACTGAGCCCTATTACATCCCATTTAACACCATTTAATTTCTCGGATAGCACAGCTAGACTCGCCTCACTAGATAAAGTTCTAGCGTTAAACGTAGACAAGTTCAGATTTCAATGGCGGGCTGTCCGGACCCAGAGATTCTTAGCACCCTCCGCTGCATCGCAGGTCTGTCCACCGCCTTGGTCAGTTGCTTCGCAGCCGCTGGGGACTGAGGGTCGAGGGTTAATTGGTGCATTCATGTGGAATGTAGTGGCCAAGTACTGCACCAGGGTAGCCAATCCTGCTCTGGTTTGGGGAGTGCATTGCCGGCTGTGGTCGCCAGTGAGGCTGCACACCAAGCCTCTTTGAAAAATACGCCTGGGGTGCAGCGTGGGACTTAATTTTTTTTTAAAATCCGGTTTGGAATTGTCCGGCAGCGGGATTCGAACCACGGACCTCTTGCATGCGAGGGTGATGCTCCTCCCCTAGGCCATCGCTGCACCTATATATATATATATATATATATATATATATTTATATATATATATATATATATATATATATATATATATATATATATATATATATATATATATGGCCACGTGCCTACTACGCGGAAGACGAAGACGACAGCGCACACGCGCATGTGCTATATACAGAAGGCAGAAGACGAGAAAGAAGAAGTACACTCTTGCGCGCAGTATTAAAAAGACCGCCCTGCTGCTGTTTTGTTTATCTGTGCGTCACGACCTCTGCCTTCACGTCGTGACACTGGTGGAGGTGCTGGAGCCCGCAACCTGACGCAAGAAAGTCTTGTTCGGGACCGCACACCCAGTCCGGAGACCCAACCCCTCGTCACGACTCCAGTGCACCGATTCAGCCGGCGCCTACTAGGCCTGAGTTCGGAGCTCTTGACTCTGCCTCCTCTTACCAGCATGGCGGCTCCTATAACATGGGCTCCTGCCCAGACGGCGCTTTCTTCCCAGGTGACTTTTGAGCCTCCTCGCGTTCCCGAAGTCTTCCGTGGAGAAGCGTATGAGGATGTCGAGGACTGGCTCGAACAGTTCGACCGGGTCGCTGTGGTCAATCGCTGGAGCGAGCAAGAAAAACTTGCCCGTGCCTACTTCGCGCTGGTAAATAGCGCTCGCACATGGTATGAGAACAGGGAGGCTACTTTCCGAACCTGGGAGAATTTCCGCCAAAATCTTCTCGAGACGTTCTTGAGCGCGGACCGGCAGGATCACGCACAGCAACTCATTGAAGCCCGTGTGCAAAAGCCGAACGAAACCGTTGCCATGTTCGCAGAGGATATGGCCCGTCTGTTTCGCCACGCTGACCCTGACATGCCCGAGGCAAAGAAGGTGCGTCATCTTATGCGGGGCGTTAAGGAACCGCTGTTCGCCGGCCTTGTTCGAAATCCGCCTGCAACAGTCGATGAACTTATAAAAGAGGCCACTGTCATCGAGCGGGCGCTTCGGCAACGATGCCGCCACTTTGACCGCCTTCTTGATCACACGCCAGTAAGGGCCGCAGCTCAGAACGCCGCTGTGTCCGAGAGCTCCCTACGACAAATGATTAGGGAAATCCTGCGCGAAGAGCTGCGGGCCCTCGGCGTTCCTTCTACCGAGCCGCCAGTCGCTTCTGTTGCGGAAATAGTGCGCCAGGAGTTGCGGCAAGCCTTTCCATCACCCGCGACGTGTCCTGAGCCCCATCCGTTGGGCTATGCTGATGTCGTCTGTCGCCCTCCTCCTCCACCTGAGGTAGCGCTCTTCCAGCCACGGCCCGTCCCCTTGCCTTGGTGGCAACGGGAACCTGTGCGACGACCACCAGTTCGCCGAACTGACTTGTGGCACACGGCCGACCGTCGACCCCTTTGTTTCCACTGCGGCGAACCGGGCCACATCTCCCGCTACTGCCATCGTCGAAGAGCTAGGTTTGGAACCTTTTCTCGTCCCGCTTCTTTTCAATTCGACGACTATCGCACCCACGACGCTGATCACCTGCCGACCAGCCAAGCTGCTTCACCACGTCGTCGCTGGCAATCTCCCTCACCAATGCGTCACACTTCCCCGAACCGCCAAAGTTACGCTGACGTCGTCAGAAACCGTTCCCCAAGCCCGCGCCGGGGAAACTAACTGCCGCGACCTCCGGGGGCAAAGTTGCTAACCGTCGAGACGCCCAAAAGACCCCCCCCTACCTCCGCAAAAAGACGATATGACGACGACGACACCGACGACGACGAGTACTAATGCCGACGATGCTGTACGTGCCGACCTTAGCGTTTTCATAGACGGACATTACGTGACAGCACTGGTTGACACTGGCGCCGACTTCTCTATTATGCGACAAGAGCTCGCTAACCGCCTTAAAAAGGTGGACACCATGGACTGGGCCGAACATAAGAAGTGCTGGTGGTCAGCTAATGACTCCAACGGGTAAATGCACCGCTCGGCTCCTAATCGGTGATTCCAGCTTCGTCGCCACTTTTGTACTTTTACCAGAATGTTGCAAAGAGCTGATTTTGGGTAAGGATTTTCTGCGAGAGTACGGCGCTGTCATCAACATCCCAGAACGTATCGTAACCTTTTCCGCACATCCGTATGTCGACACCACCACTGACGAACGACTGCAGCGTTTGCGAATAGCCGACGATGTGACGCGCCCACCGAGATCCTGCTGCCTTGTGTCTGTGTCATGTGAGGGGCGATGCCACAAGGAGGTGATAGCGGAGCAAGTAGCCACGCTACTGCTTACGCAAGGTGTTTCGATCGCGCGAGGCGTTCTGGCACTAATTGATGGGCAGGCAGAAGTTCTCCTCACCAACTTCAGCAACGAGCGACGTCACATCCAGAAGGGCACTGCAATTGCGTACTACGACGACATAGACCAAGCCAGGGATTGCTTCACTTTGCAACCTGACGACGCGACTATGCCTGCCTCGACGTCTTTGCCTGTCGACATTTGCTCTACCCTGTCGCACTCGGATAGGCAGCGCCTCCTGGAACTGATACACCAGTTCGCAGATTGTTTCTCATGTACGTCAAAAGTCAAGCAAACACCATTGACCAAGCACCGAATCATTATTGAAGACAACACGAGACCGATCCGACAAAATCCATACCGTGTGGTTCCGAAAGAACGCGAGGAGATTCAAAAGCAAGTACAGAAGATGCTCCAGGATGACATCATACAGCCTTCAAAAAGTTCTTGGGCATCTCCCGTGGTGTTGGTTAAAAAGAAAGACGGCAGCTTGCGCTTCTGTATAGATTACCGCAAGTTAAACCAACTCACGAAAAAAGACGTCTATCCGCTGCCACGCATAGACGATTCTCTTGATTGGCTGCGGCATGCACGCAATTTCTCATCAATGGATCTGCGAAGCGGCTATTGGCAGATAGAGGTCGACGAGAGAGATCGTGAGAAAACTGCATTCGTGACACCCGACGGCCTTTATGAATTTAAAGTGCTTCCGTTCGGTTTATGCTCAGCGCCAGCCACTTTGAGCGTCTAATGGACACCGTGCTATCGGGCCTGAAATGGCAAACATGCTTGGTCTATCTAGACGACGTTATTGTCTTCTCAGCAACATTCGAGGAGCATCTAAGCCGGCTGTTCACAGTTCTACAAGCTATACGTTCGGCCGGCCTGACGTTAAAACCGGAAAAGTGCCATTTTGGTTTCAGTGAACTTTGCTTCCTAGGCCACGTCGTCAGTCACGAGGGTGTTCGACCTGACCCGGACAAAATCGACGCTGTTGCAAAGTTTCCTGCACCACATGACAAGAAAGCAGTCAGGCGCTTCTTAGGCCTCTGCGCCTATTACCGACGATTCATCGCGAACTTTTCGTCTATTGCGGCGCCTCTGACACGACTCACACGAGAGGATGTTCCTTTTGTTTGGGGCAAAATGGAACAAATGACATTCCACGACTTACGTCAACGCCTCCAAACACCTCCAGTTCTTGCCCACTTTGACCAGGAAGCGCCAACAGCACTTCACACCGACGCCAGCAATGTAGGCCTGGGCTCCGTATTTGTACAGGGGGGAAGACGGCTCGGAAAAAGTGATAGCTTATGCCAGCAGAGCTCTCTCTCGCACGGAGTAGAACTACTCGACTACCGAGAAGGAGTGCCTCGCCGTAGTCTGGGCGGTTCTCAAATTTCGTCCATATTTGTACGGCCGCTCATTCAAGGTTGTCAGCGATCACCATTCACTTTGTCGGCTCACTAACCTGAAAGACCCGTCAGGCCGTTGGGCGCGCTGGAGCCTTCGGCTTCAAGAGTTCGATATGACCATAATTTATAAATCAGGGAAGAGGCATACTAACGCCGACTGCCTCTCGCGGTCGCCCGTCGAGCCTGCCGCTCTTGATGACGCGTCCATGGACGCCGCATTTTTGGGAGTCGTCAATGCGGCCACTATTTCACAAGAGCAGCGTGGTGATCCAGAGCTGCTTCCGCTAATTGAGTTCCTAGAAGGACGGCGTAAAGATGTGCCGCGAGTTTTCGCGAGAGGACTGCCGTCTTTTTGTTTACGCAACGACGTTCTCTACAAGAACAACTTTTCTCGAACCGGCAGTACGTACTTGCTCGTCGTGCCTGCATCGCTGCGAAAAGAAATTCTGGAAGCCTGCCATGACGAAGCCACCTCCGGACATCTCGGCTACGCCCGAACATTGTTTCGACTGCGACGCAAGTACTACTGGCCAAAGTTACCTGCTGCTGTAAAACATCATGTGCAGACTTGTGCCGACTGCCAAAGACGCAATGCGCCCCCCGGCAAGCCAGCAGGCCTATTACATTCCGCCGAAGTACCCGCAAAGCCATTCGCCCAAATTGGAATAGATTTCCTCGGCCAATTCCCAACTTCTACCGCAGGGAACAGATGGATCATCGTCGCCACCGATTACTTGTCTCGCTACGCGGAGAGGAAAGCCATGCAGAGGGGCACAGCACAAGAAGCAGCTCATTTCTTCATAGACAACGTCGTCCTTCGGCACGGAGCCCCAACAGTTGTCATCACAGACAGAGGAACTGCATTCACGCCACAACTTTTGGAGTCGGTTCTCAGGCTCAGCGGTACCGCTCACCGGAGAACCACAGCGTACCATCCCCAAACAAACGGATTAACGGAGCGCCTTAATAAGACCCTCGCAGACATGCTCTGCATGTACGTCGACACAGAGCATAAAAACTGGGACCAAATCTTGCCTTATGTGACTTTCGCCTATAATACCGCTCGGCAGGAAACTACTGGTATGACACCGTTCAGTTTAATCCATGGTCGCGAAGTCGCAACAACATTGGACGCTATGCTGCCGCACGAGTGCCACGACACTCATGCCGACGCCGAAGAATTTACTTAGCGCGCCGAGGAAGCCCGACATCTTGCCCGCGTACGCATCTGTCATCAGCAAGATAAAGATGCGAAACGGCACGACCAACGACACAAATTCGTTACCTACACACCAGGCGACAAGGTATGGGTTTGGATCCCAATACGTCGACGCGGACTTTCAGAGAAACTCCTGAGACGATACTTTGGGCCATACAGAGTGATCCGACGGTTGAACGACGTCAACTACGAAGTAATTCCCGACACTGACTGCAGTTCCAGTCGCCGGAAGCATTCAGCCGAAGTCGTGCATGTCATCCGGATGAAACCGTACTTGCCCAGCTAACTCTCGTTTGTCGTGTGGGTGCCACTGCCTGTGTGCGAGTTTCTCTATTTCTTCGTAGAGCGCCGTGGCTGCGCATCGGGACGATGCCTCTTTCGGAGGGAGGCAAATGCCACATGCCTACTACGAGGAAGACGAAGACGACAGCGCACACGCGCATGTGCTATATACAGAAGGCAGAAGACGAGAAAGAAGAAGTACACTCTTGCGCGCAGTATTAAAAAGACCGTCCTGCTGCTTCTTTGTTTATCTGTGCGTCATCACCTCTGCCTTCACGTCGTGACAATATATATATATATATATATATATATATATATATATATATATATATATATATATATATATATATATATATATATATATATATATATATATATATATATATATATATATATATATATATATATATACATGTCTGTGTTTGTGTGTGTGACGTTATAATGCTAGACGGGCCGTGGCTCATACGCCATATTTCATTCCATCTCACTTCTTCCTTCTCGACTGCTACCAGCCATCCCTTCATACCTTCTACCTTCTTACGTCACAGGATTCCCCCCACCCCCCCCAAAAGAATGTTCAAAGTTACAAACAAAAAATGAAGAAGCAGAGTTGTATGGCGTAAAATGTTGGAAGAGACAAAAAGTTTCATGTCCCAGCGGAGTTCTGTAAACTGCAGGGGTTAGTGCAGCAGTCCGGTGATAGAAAAAAGAGCTGTGGTGGGCGAGGCTGGCTGTTGCGTCTCAGTCAACAAACCCATGTGGAGCGTATGGATGCCGATGAAGATACACAATGTGCTCGTTTGAGCAATGAACAATGTCGCGATGCCTTATGGCGTCGGCAGCTTGGATGTCGTAGGCGTCGGATTGCTTGTCCTGAGTGATGCAAACACGCTGCGTTCACTTTTTATCTTCCTTGAGCGTGACTGACGATGCGATTCTCATGTCATGTTCCACTTGAATACAAGCGGTGGTTTGTCTTTTTTGACGTTTTCTGTGGTGTTCTCTCAGCTGTTTCGGTCTTAGAAGCAGTGTTGATCGTTGGTGTGAAGGAGTCTCTGGCGAGGTTCCTTAATGCGAAAAGGGCCTACATCTTGGATTTCTCTTTTCTTTAAAAGGCTTTCTTTAGGACGTCGTCTTTTCAGTTGTGATTGAGCTTTCGATGAAGTTTTCATTGGTTGTAGTGCTTGTTGGCGGATCGGTTGTAGTTGAGGTTGGTCGACTTGCCTCTGCTGGCTCTGCTGATGTTGCTCAGGTGATTGCTGTAGTGGAGCTCTTTTCGGATTAGGGCGTTCATTTTCTTTGCAAGTTGACGTGTCCAGTCGGTAGCTGGTGCATGGTGAGCTGTTGTCTTGTTTCTCGGGCTTACTCGGTAGTGCACCATCATTGCTAGAAAGCTCTTCAGGGGCCTCTGCGATGTCGTTTATTCCGGGCGCTTCCGACAGGCAGCTGCTTGCGAGGTTTGATTACTTCTGTATTGTTTTGATTCTTGGATCGGTGAGCACTGGATGATGATGTCACAGCATACATGGCTTCACTAGGTTCCGATAGCGAATTTTGGGGAGTCTGTGGGACTATGGAAATAAAGTGTTGTGACGAAATACACCTGTTCGACTCGTTGTGACACGGTTGGGTATTATCACGAGGCATCAGGTCCTATGGCGTGAACGCACCGATTTAGTGAGGAATGCGGTGATTGATAGTTATGAAGAACATTAGAGCAACTTGACGCGAAGCCAGGTGGTGGGTCAAAAAATCCGATACGAGGAATAAGAAGCATCGGGTGGTTCATTAGCGCATTGTGTCCTATGGTGCAGTTAAGGGGTACGCGATGGTGGTCTTTGCGTAGTTGGGAAATTTGCTGTAAGGTCGATTCTTGCGGGAAAATGGCTGGGATGCCTTTCCGTGAGGATATGCCTTACTTTCTCTTTTGAGATTCGAACATTCATGCTTGGAGTTCGGAAGCGTGAATGCTGACTGTAACAATTGAGTGCGACTTTCTCGAGATGGTGGGTTATAACCGAGTCTTCGGCGTAGTCTTTAAAGCCGGTCATCATTCCTTCTTTGATTTTTTCCATGGTTCGTTGTTTTGAAATATGTGTGTCAGATAAAACTTGAATGTCTCTACACGTAGTCAGTGAAATTGGTGCCCATCTCCCGTTCCAACCACGATGCAGCGGTAGCGTGGAGCTCGAATAGGTCGAACCAGTCCTGTATCGGACCATCGTCCGCTTATCCCGTGTACTTGGTGATGTCAAGGTCAGCCGATCGTGCTGTCATAATGCTAGTCAATGTGGGGATTCACTTCTGAGGTCTGCATGCGGTCAGTGTGTCTTGCTGAGGGCCTTGCTGATCATATGATGCTAATGAGTCGGCTGCCATGTCTTCATCCTGTCGACTTGTGTGACGTTATGATGAATGGGAGACGGGCCGTGGCTCATACGCCATGTTTTATTCCATCTCATTTCTTCCGTCACACACACACACGTATATATATATATATGTATATATATATATATAAACGAAAGAATTATAAACTTAAGGGCTCGTTTGCCTTGTTAAACACAGTATTAATGAGAACTAACCGACAAAGATGCCAAGGAAAGTATAGGGGAAGCTATTAGAAGTAATTGTAATGTAAATGTGAAAAAAAGGAAAGTAGACGAAAAGATAACTTGCCACCGGCAGAGACTGAACCTGCGACCTTCGAATAACGCGTTCGATGCTCTACCACTGAGCTACGGTGGCGGTCATCCCTCCGTCCATTTTATGGGGTATATGTGTGTATCCAAACCTGCGAGTGTTAGTCAGCGCCGCTAGTAGCCATGACGGCGAACGTGCAACATCCTTTTTATGCCTGTTGGCGCCACGTAGCACGTTGGATACTCACGCAATTCGTCAGTGGGATTTATGTTCTCTGTTCGTAGAACGCCGTGCCGGGGTCGCTCTTCAACTGCACTTATACCCGTAGCTACGCTTGTTCGACACAAATATGATATATTATAAAGTAAGTTTGTTTGACTTACTGCAACTCTCTGTGTGCTCATTCCTGACGAATTAGGTGTAATTGTAAATCAAACGTCACTGCTAGCAATCCAGCGTACAGTTAGGCCAACCTATTCACCCAAAGGCTTTACAGAGGAGAGTAAGAAGAACAATGAAGATTAGAATAACAAAGAGTTGAGCTTGTTGGTATGAATTCATGTCACAAAACATGATCTGCAAACACAGCGCCGCCTGTTGCCATTACGGCGAGTGTGGAACACTTTTTTCACCTGTAGGCGTCACGTAGTACGTGATCGTATTACGAGCGGGCAGCTGACTAGTAATCCCTCGCATACCACCTGAAGGCATCAAGTCTGCCAGAACGAGACCCTCGTTATGAATGAGGGAAGGAATTGTAAACTTAAGGGCTCGTTTGCTTTGTTAAACACCGTATTAATGAGAACTAACAGACAAAGATGCCAAGGAAAGTATAGGGGAAGCTGTTAGAAGTAAATGTAACGTAAATGTAAAGAAAGGAAGTGGCCGGCGCACAGTCTTGGAGGCCATGCATGAAGCAACAATCGAATCCGAAAGGAAAAAATCAGCACGCAATTAGTACGTTGTTGAAAGTAGCACAGGCAGATGTCATTTCAACATCCCCACATTTGCGTCATTGACATTTTAATAATTAGGTGAGTATTTTTTGGAGTTACGAATTTAATTATGACTAATTAATTATTTCACATTAACGAAAAAAATAGTAGCGGCTAGTACAGTATACTGGGAATAATATGCACAAGGCCTGCTTCGCGTAACGCCGTCCCGCTTTTTTTTAAATCATGCTTTTAATGGCATGAACAACTCCGTCTGGCCCTGCGGCCTGGTATAGAGCGGATGCATACTGTGTCACGTAAGAGAACGCTGTAATATTATGCATATATATTGCTGGACACGTATATTATAATACACAGTGCTCATGTGTAGACTAAAATTCTGGTCGTCACGGACTTACCCTTTTTTCGTTATCTCGCCCCAGTTGCGACTTCGGATGATTCCATCGTAGTTTTTTCTGTACTGTGGTAATTGAATTGTTCAGGAAAAACGTTACATTCTTTGGCTTTACGGTTCCCGTGAAAAATATTGGAACAGAAAAGCGCGCATTAATTGTGAATGGACTTTTTATGCCATCTAGTACGGTCCAGACAAATGATCCTAGGCAAGAATTTAATCGTACATACAGAAACTCCGGCACATGTGGACAGTCCATCTCTGTAATATGAGCCGTGATGTGATGCCTATAGTGAAAGAGAAATGTGGTAGTACGTGACAGATATCTGCGTAAAAATGGGTGCATATCGCCCTAAAGCTTCTTTAAAAGTACAGATGTTGCGGCATACATGGGACTTTTTTTTTTGGTTATTAACTTTTTTAAAGAAATGTCACGCATGTTATATTTTGTGGGTGTCAGCTGTTTTCAATCAAAAATCAACTCTCGTGCTTATTATATTTATTGATATGAAATAATCTGTAAAAGTTGCAGGATACCGAAATTACAAACCCATGTTTTGAAACTTGGTATTTCCTAACACAACCATTGCTATTACCTCATATTTTTGCTTACTGAGCATTACTTTAAATTTAAGCCAGCCTATAAATGCGTGGAAAGACTACACCTTTCAGAAAGCTTCTACATGAGCCACGATCACTAAGTACTGCGTAGGTGTAAGATATTTGGCAGCGTATGGTTGATTGCGTATTCACACGGAGACCACAATGCAAGAACGGACTAGAATAAAGCTGCAAGATTATGATATTGTTCACTATTGCAATTACTCGAACATGTTCCCATTACTTGGACAATGAAGCCCGGAATGTTGCACTTTACAAGAAAGAAATGAGTGGTACATAGGGAGAATATGTGTAGGGCTGAGCAGAATCTGTATTGAAGTGCATCATTTGTATAATATAAAGCCCTGATACGCACAATGCGGCATAATAATCGGGAAAGGAAGGAGTGCACACCAGGTTCCCACTCATCTATACTTTATTAATAAAAGAGTGGATAGAGTGCTTGATAAAGCAAGGAGGCATACAAAGATAGTACAATCAAAACGAAAACACAGATCACTCCTTAAAAGTTGAGAAAGTTAGAAAAAAAAATCTGATATTTAACAAAATAATAATACAGCATGATGCACAGAGTAAACATGGATTTCAACAGCACTGCAATAAGACAGAAAGCAATGCAATAAGAATATGCGATTTTACGTGCGTATTGTACGTAAAAAAAGGAAGCTGTTTACGTTTTCTAAGATACGGCCGGGATGGCCGTAGCTTTCTTGTGCACTGCGCGGCACGAAATGACTTTACGAAGTGAATGCCGTCACTCATATATGCGTGCGCCATGTTCCCCATCAAGGGGCTTAAAAGTACACAAAACCTTTTGAGTGAGTGAGTGAAACAACTTTATTGATGATCCGGCATAAAGGAGGGAAGACCTTTTCTGGTTGTTCAATGCATATGTAAGCTGTGCAGTGAGCTGAAAATTAATTTTGATGCCGACAATTCATGGAGAGATATTCTCAGTTCATCTGCTATGGAAATGTTGTGAATAGAAAGCGTGACATTGCGAATGTCCTTATAATAAATCTACTGTAGTGTTCTCATTTCAGAGTCCCGCATTGAAAGCCGACGCTCAACCACAACAGTGGCTACATGGTTCAGCGTCCGCTTCCAATGCCGGAGGTACCAGATTAGATTCCCGGTGCCGACAGTAAACCCACTGGTTTTTCCTAATGGGAGGAGGTGTACACCGACCAGGTGCTCGGTTGTTCATGGGTACTCATCTCGAAAGGTGGCCCCATAAGGATCTTCAAAGGCCCCGGGGAGCACCTTAATCCACCACAGCCTTGGTGAAATAGTTGAGCATCCGCCGCTGCTGTAGAAGGCAGAGAATTGCTGCCGCCGGGTACCTATAGGTAAAATAGGTACAAGGACCCTTCCGGCCTGGTTCTCGGCAGAATGAAGTACATAGTCGCTTGGGAGGGCACCCACCCTGAGGAAAATAGGTGGTTCGGGACCGCCAGTCATCCAGTTTTTTTTCTTTTTCAAAGACTTAGTTATGAGGCAAATATATCATTATATCATAAGGTCATAACTACACTGCACTTTCTCTTTTACATTTTTTATGTATCTCATTATCGATACTCATGCATAAGATGAACTCTTCACTCTACTTTCATGAAAATTAATGGAAGTTTTAAAGACGAAAGAGGAAACGTCTAGTAAGCAAACGGTTTCTCTGTGAGTGCTTAACGGCAGCTTTGTATATGGAAAACAACAGCTTCCGTACTTCATGAGCTGTGTTTCGTGATGGTTATACGGTCTCTCCATTAAGTACGGAAAGATTTCCGGCAACGCATTGCCAGAAGGTTTTTCCCATGAACGGAGGCATTTTTATTTGCAGTATTGATTACGCAGAACACGCATGTATAAGTGGAACTAAAGTGGATGCTTAGGTGTGTTAGCGGTAATTATATTAAGCGCGGAGCACTTTAGTAGCCCGGGCTGCCCTATGCTGTCGTACGCTGTTATCGTATGTTGTAGCTTGGCGTAACGCAGGTGAAAACCACGAATAGGATAGCCATCTGTATCATACTGAGCCCGCGCTCGAGCCAAGAAGTCTTCTTCCTCTTGTTCATCGATAGCTTTGATGATGATAACTGCGGACCACTTTAGGGGCCTTGGCTGTTGTACATTGTCGTATGCTGTCGTCGCGTGGCGTAACGCAGGCAAAGCCACGTATAAAACTAGAAAAAAAAAAAGACGGAGCAAGCGAGACATAAAAAGAGGTAGAAAACAAAATATAAAGAGCACGAAAGAGGGAGATGGATAAAGAGAAAGGAAGAAATAGGTAGCAACAAAGTGAGAGAAAAAGAGAAAAAACGGAAAAAGAAAAAGAAAGAAAGACAAGCGTGAAGAAAGATAAAATCAAAGTGAAACAAAGAAGGCGGCAAGCTCCGCACTTCTTTCAGGCTTGGGACCCCTAGTGCGAAGGTGCCTTAATTTTTTGTAGCGAACACAGCTTTGGAGAGTGGATAATATGAAGATGCAGTTAGATATAAGAAAGTTTTTTTTTAGAGAATTAGCCCTAAAAGTGGTTATACGTAACTTTTAGCAATTGTTGTGGCCATAGAAAAATATAATGTGGTCCTCATACCATACGTTGAAGTAGCGCACATTTCGCGAGAACCAAGTGGGGAAGAAAGACAAGGCATAATGCGGTGGAAGCAAGCAGTTGCTTTTTGTGAATCTCAGTACGCTCCTAGATATGCTGGGTCATTCCACGCCAACTGTCCCAACCAGGGCGCTCGCCAAAAATCAATTTCTTTCAAATAGTCTGAGAAAATTACACACATATAGACATTGGGTCTACAGTATTTTCCGAAAATATTTTGAGCGGCAAACGTTTTTTTGCGCACGTGAGCACCATTTGAAATTCATGAAATGGTGGAAAACCAAGGGCGAGAAAAAAGAATCCCTAAAAATCGATCGTTTCGCGCATTCTTTCAACACTTCCATTTTTGCGTTTTTAGAGCATTGTGCTTTTATTATAGGACCGTTCCTTATGATGGCTTTAAATTTTTCACTCTTTCGCGCATAGACAAAGTTTAGTAAATTGTAGCGTTTTCGAGAATTTTCCTACTAAAGACGATTTTCGATAAAATGCATAAATTACTTCTATAAAGCTCTCCACAAAACTTAGTATTTACAAATATTTTTTTTGCCCGTGTGTGGCCCATAGGCTCTAAAATAAAATCCTGAACTTGGCAAAAGCGCCACTTTGGTCTATAGTGAGACGTCTGTAGCACCCTAAGGTGGTCCAAGAAAAAATCAGGAGAAAAGCGCACACGATGGAGAATCATAGGGTCTTTGTTCGTAGAGAGTTTATTCGAAGTCATTTCTGTTTTAGTGGAGAAAAACATTTTTGAAATTTAGTCCCACCATTGCATTGTTTTACTATGGGGTCAATAGTTTGCTGCATAAAAAAGAGTGGTAGTGTATTCAAAGCACATGGTTCTAAGTTCTTTTTTTTTTTAGTACTGTATTTTGTATACTACATATCGATGTGATAATAAACGGAGGTAAAAATATAAAAATGCGAATGGATTATATGACACTATGCTCCCAATAAAGAATCGCGTGACTTATTGCATCGGCGCACAGCGCAGGCGGCGGCCGACGACTACGCCATAAAAATTGGCTGTTTTGTACTCATAACAGCTGTAAAACAGTGCATGTTACCAGACTGACAAATCCTACCTTAACCAAAATCTGCTGCCTGCAACCGCCCAAATCAAACTGTGAAAAACAGCTCGGCATACTCCGTCCGTATAGGTCGCGGACGACGTACGGTAGGCGTGAATGCGCGGTGCGTGGTCACTACGTGCGCCGTTCCTTGCAGAATACATAGATGAACTTTGTGTGGATCGGCTATAAATGGCCACACTCACGCCTCCGTCATCTGATCTACATGGACGTTCAGACATGTATTTTGACGCCAACTGATTTTTATAGCCCCATGGGATAAGTAACGCGATTCATTGTTGTGGGCATAGTGGCATATAATCCATTCGCATTGTTGTGTTTTCACCTCTGTTTATTGTCACCTTGATATGTAGTATACAAAATACAGTTCCAACAAAAAGAACTTAGAACCATGCGCTGTGAATATACTACCACTCTTTTTTATGCAGCAAATTCCGTTGGCTTGTATTGCCCCCATAGCAAAACAATGTAATGGTGGGACTAAATTTTAAAAATGTTTTTCTCCACTAAAACAAAAACAACTTCGGTTAAAATTTCTGCGAACAAAGGCCCTGTGATTCTCAATCGTGTGCGCTTTTCTCCTGATTTTTTCTTGGACTGCCTTAGGGTGCTACAGACGTCTCAACATAGACCAAAGTAGCGTTTTTGCCAAGTGCAGGATTTTATTTTGGAGCCTATGGGCCGCACACGGGCAAAAAAAAAAAATATTGGTAAATAGTAAGTTTTATGGAGAGCTTTATAGAAATAATTTATGCATTTTATCGATAATCGTGTTTTGTAGAAAATTCTCGAAAACACTACAATTTACTAAATTTTGTCTACGCGCTAAAAAAGTGATAATTTTAAAGCTATCATAAAGAACTGTCTTATAATAAAACACAATGATCTAAAAATGCGAGAAAGCAAGTGTTGAAAGAATGCGCTAAACGGTCGATTTGTACGGAATTTTTTTTCGTACCTGGTTTTCCCTTATTTCCAGAATTTGAAATGCTGGTCACGTGAGCAAAAATTTTTTTTCGGCCAAAATATTTTGGGAAAATACTGTAGAACTAATGTCTATATGTGTATAATTTTCTCAGGCTATTTCATAGAAATTGATTTTGGGCGAGCGCCCTGGTTGGGACAGTTGGCGTGGAATGACCCTGCTACGAAACAGCTTTAGCCTATTTAGTCTAGTAAATATATTAAATTAGGTACTGTAATTTCTGTAAAAATTTAGAACATCGGTGGCAGAAATACAGTAAAAGCTCGTTCATTCGGATTTAATGGAACCGGAAAAAAATGTCTGAATTACCCGAATGCGAATTAACCGGTTTACAGCCAAATATGATGGAATTGACAAGAGTTTGATGTCATTAAACAATACACACTCTTGCCGGGACCGGAGAAGACGTCTGAATTATCCGATTTCCATAAGTGTACAATTGGCCAGTTTTTACTAGTATGTTACTTTTGGCATTCGAAGTTGCGATAAGTTTCGGATTCGGCAAGGAGCCCATTATTGCCAGAGTCGAGCAGCAGCGCCTCTGACGAGGGCACGCACCCTTCTGGAAAGTCATTCGTCATGTAGTGTATGTCGTGCCTCCAATAAACGAAAACAAAATAAGTATACAGCCATTTCTCTAATCACTGATGTTAGAACTTTTTTAGCCATTCAGGGCGTAAGTCGGGGGCTCTGTGGGCATGTGCCGTCCGTGAGAATCTGTCCCTAGTGTCCGGTAGGTCACAAAACAGCTAAATATTACTGTCGTAGTCATTGTAGTATAAACATAAGCCTGTTTTGCTTGTGTTTCCTGATTCGTAAAGTAGGTGGTGTGAGCGGACGTCGTCATTTCCTCGCACACTCTAAAGAGGACCGTCGACAATGAAGACAACACAAAGGTGGTGCTTCATCCCAGGATGTGATGGTATTAGCTGTGTTCATAAAGAAATTAAGGAAAATGCCAGTATAATGCCAAGAAATGATTTTTTTCAACTCAGACGTCCATTATGATCCATGGTTGCTTATGCTACCAAAGATCGAAGTATCATTGGATGGCATAATCAGAAAAATATACGTGTTCATTGGAGCCACCCAGCAACTATCGATTTACCAGACATATATGCGATATCCGGATTACGTGCATGTCTATACAGATGGCTCCAGTATACCAACATCTTCAACTTCAGCATTTATTGTACCACACCTCAATGTACAAGATTCATTTAAATTATCTCGCGTGACATCGTCTACAACAGCTAAACTATTCACTATTCTAAGCGCTTAAAATTTATCAATTCTCTAAGAGATTCCCAAAAATAGGTAGTTTTCAGTGATTCAGAAGCGGCACTAACATCACTATATAGCACAAAAGCGAAAACAATAAATGATAGTCTGATTTACGAGACACTCAAAGAGCTCACGAAGGCGAACCAAAAGCACCATGAAATAATGTTCCAGTGGATAAGGGGACACTGCGACATGCCAGGCAACACAGCAGCTGATGAAGCAGGACGACAAGCACATCACAAAGACGATATGGCATCTATCCTAATATCAAAAAATGAATTGCTCCGCATTTTAAAGACAAAAGCTTTCAATATGTGTACAAATACGTGATTTGACGAAAACTTCAAAAGCTCTTATTTATATGATATAGATTCACTAACTGAAGCTGGAATCGCGTTATCTTTAGAATGAAGTGTGGAAACCCTTGTTCATCGATTAAGGGTACGCACTGCCTACACCACTCATTTTTTAGGGGCGAAGCTCCTTAGGGTGTGGGTCTGTCCCTCCTCTGTAGTATGCAGTAGTAGTAGTAGTAGTAGTAGTAGTAGTAGTAGTAGTAGTAGTAGTAGTAGTAGTAGTAGTAGTAGGTAGCCACGTATAGTGGGATGTACCCACTCCACGGGATAAAGATGACGATGACGCCTGATGACCATGAAGAATAAGCGCGTTCCAGTATAGTGGAATGTACCCACTACACGTGATAACGATGATGATGACGCTGATGACCATGAAGTATAAGCGCGTTCGAGACCACACATTCTCTTTCTGCCATGGATGAAAACGATCGTGAACGCGCTCTCGCCCTCGAAAGGCAAAACAGCAAAACCGACAACAAACGTTCCCCTGAGCTTAACATCATATATGACGAAAACAAAATCAGGGGAACCCCCTCCTTGTGGTCCGTAGAGCTCTTGAACAAAATTATCAACTACCCCATATGTAAATAATAAAACATTGTGTATATACTTTATCAATATGTAAATAATGAAACATTGTGTATATACTGTACGAATAATCACACCACACCCCCGCGTTTTTGTGTCAGGTCTTTGTATGATGATCGAGTGGGCAAAATTTACGGGGATTGACGGTTTACCAGATTGCCTCCGGAGCTTCGCCCACTCATCATCATTCACTTTGTGTATATGGCGTGATTTTTTTGCACAGAATTGGCCGCGCTGAAACTCCTGAATGTGATTGCAGATTCGTAGATGAAGACACATGTCACCTGCTTCAAGAATGCCCACAACAAGAAACAACAAGACGCAGCCTTAAATCATCGTTAATGCCATTAGATCGCAGACCATTAAGTTTAAGGAAACTTCTAGGCCCGTGGCCAACAAGAGGTTTGCAGATGTGCGCTGAAAAAAAGCAATGAAAGTTGCACGTCACAGTGTATATTTATGTGACGTTTGACTATTATGTTGACTATTTTGTCACTGTTGACCATATGCAACTGTTGCTCTTCAATTTGTATAAAATCACCGTATGTGCACATATATGTGATTACTGTGGTGGACCTCAAGGTCCGCCGGCTACCAGACTGTCGTGCAGGAACAGAGACGGCACGTCCGAAACGATCACTTTTAATGGAACATGAAGAAGAAAACATGGCTTCGTGCCCTCGAGCGAGCGGCAGCTCGTGAGGAGCACTGGCGATGATGATGAAAGACGTCTGCTAGGCTGACGAAGAGAAAGTTCCTACATCTTCCCGCGCCCAGCAGATGCCGTCAATAGTCTTCCACATGTAGGGTGACTGTCCACATGGGTAGAGCATCTGAATAGGGCGGTTGGCTTTCGATCCGCCCGGCAGACGAAGAGAACCAGAGCAGACCCTTGAAAGAAGTTCGTGTGCCCCAGTCGAGGTAAAGCAGCAGATGAACTTAACCTGGGTCAACGCATGAATAGGCCTTGTTTTCTAAAGTCACGCCTGGTTGTCGATGAAGGGTCCCTCGTTTGAGACGTGTCCGGTCGGATTCAGCCTCTTGAAGCTCTTCAGCCGAAAGCTCGTGCGTTGATGTCGGCTCTCTTTTCCGCTTTTTCTTGCATCTGATCCTTTTTGGTCTGGGTAACCATAGTTCTCCCTTACGTAGGTCCTGAGTCCATTAATTCGGTCAGATTTTCTTTGCTTGGGTGGAAGTGCCACACGAAAGCTCCGTTGTCTTATGGATTTCGGTCCCCCCGGTTTCTCACGAAGGTCTTCTCTGGCCACGGCTCCATGTGCGATAGGCGTCAAACGAGAATAGGGGATTTCTCCTGCTGACTCTTCCTCTAGGTCAGGGGTCTCAAACACGCGGCCCGCGGGCCGCATGCGGCCCGCGAGGATCTCGGTTGCGGCCCGCACATGACTGTCTTCAGCCCACTTTTTTTTTATTTCTTATTAAGTATGTTCGTGAGCTACACAGACCTGATTGTTTTAAGGCATTGTCTCAGTGAGGCATCGCACATGTTCACCTTGTTTTGAAACAGAACCATGAAACGAAAATTATATTTCACAATCGGCGTCCAGATTTGAGTCATATTGGAGATCGGTATCGACATGTTGGAATCCTGTCACTAAATCTCCTTCAGAAATGACCTGTATATGAGATATGGGAAAGAGTTCTTTCAAATGGCCAATGGCCAGCGTTTTCTCGCAAACTGTACAACCTACCCCCCCCCCCTCCCCTCCACTCTCACCATCTTCACTGTCCTCCCGGCCCTTGTGGGACTAAATTGCACGACTGCGGCCCGCTGGCTGAGGTGAGTTTGAGACCCCTGCTCTAGGTACACAGGTAGCGGTTTGTCGTTTTTTTCCAAGTGATTGTGCTCGCGCATCAAGTTTCCAAGACGTTCGGTAGCCACAGCGAAATGCTCTTTTAGGTCGATCAATTCATTCCAGGCAAGTCGCAATTTATTGCACCCTTCTTCTTTCGTCTGATTTCTCTCGAACTGCTTTGGTTGAGTTTGCTGTCCAACATAGAATCCTCATCAGCTCTCGCACGTAGACTTTCCAGATCCTCAATTCCTGTGAGAGCCTCCGAAACGCATTCTTCTACACAAGTTCGAAGTGCTATGACTGTAGAACATTGAGCGGTGTTTCTTGGCAATGGAAGTGGCCCCCTCCTGCACAGTCCACCCTATTCTAGTGTGCACGGCTTTCAAGTCTTTCCACTTCTTCTGGAAGTCCGGGTCACACATAGATGTGACGTGTCGTCGAGCGCATCTATCGCACTTTCGTCTTCCTCTGCAGTCTCTTGAGACGTGACCTTGCTTCAGACATCGGTAGCATCACCCGGCCTTGGTGAGAATTTCTTTCTTGTCTGTCAAGCTGACTTCGTCGTCGCATACTTCAGCACGATGCTTCGATGACTTGCAAAAGAGGCATAGGTCAGGCTTCCCCAACACACTTTGCAGAGCTGCTGCTGATGAGAAGTTGCGATGCTGAACAGGCCGCGCTGTATCGCTCGTCTTTGGCTCGACTTTCGGCATTTTCGGAGACGCGTATGCTGCCAAAGATTCTCGACACTGAAGTTGGTGATCGAAGTACTCGAGAGGTATTTGCAGCTCTTTCTCTGCTTGCGCCGTCCCCTCTGGGTCCCTTTGTGGTTGTATCGTTGATACCGCGGCGAACGCTGTCGTCGGCTTGTGAAGCTCATGGTACTTCAGGACCAAGTCTGGTGGTAAGGCTCGCAAGAGGATCTCCCGTAGCATTGAGCAGTATGTAGAGGGGCTTGTTCCAAGTACTTTAAGACTACTCACATGGACTTGGACTTCGTCGTAGAGCTCTCGAAGTTCGGTGGTGCTAGACGACGACAGGACTGGTCTGAGGTCTAAGAGGCTTCGGAGATGTTCCTGAACGATGATCCTTTCGTTCCACTGCGTCTTCATAACACTCTCCCGTTGCCTGGAGTCCGGATATAGCTGCAGCGGCAGCTCCAGTGACAAGCGTGCTCAAATAGTTGAACTTCTCGGCAGCGCTGGGGTCGTCGTTATTGTGCACTGCCGTCGAGAACTGCATCCAAAATCAATGTCATTGTTGTCGATTGCCGTCGAATTTCTGCAATTCTAGTTGCGGCAGTCTCGACCTGACACCGACGGAAGCGTGGCTCGTCGTCGGGCGCGAGGCTTGGGACGCACGGTTGTTCTGAATCGCAAAGCGAAGCTTTGACGTCAAAATGATGATCTTGTCCCCGTATTTGCTCGCGTCTATTGTCTCTGTCTCGAGTAGATCGTCAGGCGTCTCGTTTAGTATTCTCTCGTCGATCTTCGCTATCGGTCCGTAGATCGCATTAATTCGGTCAATTGAAACGCTGACCTGTGACGATGACAGCTGTGGTTCTCGTAGGAGGCGTTCCGCATCTTGCGCGATGGCATCCAGTTGCAAGCGGAGGCACTTGCGTCGTCGGAGTAGCCGTTCCATGGGTCAGTCGGCAGCCGGGAACTCTTCGCCAAGGGTTCAGGTGTCACAGCGCGACACCTTGAATCGATGTGGTTGGCGTCCTGTAGATGATCCCGTTGGGTTTCGGCACCATGTGGTGGACCTCAAGGTCCACCGGCTACCAGACTGTCGTGCAGGACCAGAGACGGCACGTCCGAAACGATCACTTTTAATGGAACATGAAGAAGAAAACCATGGCTTCGTGCCCTCGAGCGAGCGGCAGCTCGTGAGGAGCACTGGCGATGATGATGAAAGACGTCTGCTAGGCTGACGAAGAGAGAGTTCGAACAATCACTGAATGCGTTATTTTCAAATGTTATTTCTTAACTGTTATGCTATGTTGTATATTGTATGTGCTGTGGACTTGATACGCTTAGCGACTTGGACCATACGTGCTCTATGTTAGACACCTCTAAGGAATAAGGAGTAGCCGGCGCCCCATTTGTGCGCCAACACCTCCTTACCTTACGTCAATAAAAAAAGTGATACCAGCTAGCCTGGTTTAACTACATAGCGTGATATGCACGCAGGAAGCGCATATTTCAATGCATTGTGACGCTTGCAAAGATGCTTGCACTGTGACTTCAGCAATTGTATCGCACGAATTTCCAGAAGAAACTTGTGAATAGTGGGACATAGGGAGGGTATCTTTAGCCCTCAATTGGTCTATATAGCATGGTTCAGACCCTTGAGACCATCCTGACTGTAGTGGACTGAGCACTATGCGCCTGCACACTGAAGTAGTAAAGGATATTTACGTGTAGCAGCAAATGTGCCGCAGATTGGTTGCAGGGTCCTTTCAGCTGCTCTAACAGGGTCACTGCCAACATTTTACTGCTTTATACGTGCTCATTTTCTAGTCAAAGTGCTGAACCAGCCTACTACAGAAAACGATGCAACGAGGGCTAACACTTGTGTTATGTCACATTTTAATTATCTGTATTGAATGTACTGTTTTCAATAAGCTCGTATCAAGGCACTAGTCTTGTATTTAATGGCAATCGTTTTTCGCTTTGCAGAGAAAGTATGCCCAATTCCTCTCTTTAAAGTGCTATAACAATCGCTAATGTGTGACTAACTTACGAACGACACAGGTAGGGTTGTTTCTACCTGCTGGCCTTCAGTTGGGATTTCTGTAAACTAATTTTCGCATCTCACAAGTGCACCAACATCGCAAGAGGTGGCCGCGAAAATCCGCCCTCCGTACTGGCTGCGTTGTCGGCTCGGCGCTTGTAGATTACACGTAAACTGAGAGTTCTGAACCACTTCGTAAAGTGTTGTCAACGTCTACAATAATAAATTAAAAATTGGAGGACCCTTAATCTTCGCCTTTATGAGTTGAACGCGATAGCGATATCCTGTCCCGAGTGCCTAGTTCAACCACTCAGTGCATACTTGCTATGCACCCACTACGTGTTGTTAAGAGAATACGGGCAGTAAGATGTGTGCCGTTTGTAATGGGTGGCTGGCTTTAAACAATGAAATCGTTATGAGAGTCACATATTGTGACGCCCGAGGGCAATGTACGCTTGTACCACGCAATATGCCTGGGATATTACATGTTATAATGCGACGCCTATATAAAAGACGCTTGCCTTTTGCGAAGCACGTGTGTTATTTTCACTGCATTTCCAAGCAGAGGAAGTTATTTTCTCTGTATTTCCAAGCAGAGTCGTGGCTGTGTGGTAGAACACCTGCTTGCCATGCAGATGGCCCGGGTTCAATCGTCACTCGGACCCGGAAATTTTTATTATTTATTTTATTTGCATCTATCTCGATTTTTAGGTCACGGACAAGATGATTATTTTTCGTTCACAACCAACCAAGAGAGAGAGAGAGAAAATACATTTATTTGGTCCGGAAGAAAGAGTACGTGGTGCTTATACATTCAACCCCTGGCTAGACCCATGTCGGGACGGGGAGGCCAAGCCTCTCTGCCCTCTCACGGGCCTTCCGGACAGCCAGGAGCTGGACGTCGTAGCTGGGGTCGGTGATAGCAGCGATCCACCAGTATTCTTGGCAGTAGTCCTGCAACGCAGGGCATCGCCAGAGCATGTGTTTCAATGAGGTTACGTCTCCGCAGTCTGGGCATGTTGGGTCTATCTCCGCACGTACCATATTCAGGAAGCTTTTTGAGGGGTAAGAATTCGTTTGGAGAAGTGCAATTTCGTCAACTCCCGAACACACCGCGAGGTGGGAAACTTAGCCCAAGCGTCGGCCTCCCTCGTAGCATCAATCCATACCGCAAAATAGCTCTACGACGCGTGCCGACCCCGCCAGGCTGTAACACCGCGTTCCCCGCTTACGCTCGCCTCGAGAAAAACTGCGGCTGGGCTACAGCGGAAACAAGATGGGCGTCGAGTATCCTTCAAGTCCGGCCGTGGTGTTCAAAGCTATAATAAGTGGCGGGATAGAGACCTCAGCCGAAGTGCTGCGTTCAAACAGCGACGCTCTTCTGGCTGTCACACCGCTTTCTCTGATTGCGTTCTCACTGTTACCTCCTACAGCTACCAGAAGGGTTTGTTTAATCATGAACGTTAGTCGTCGGCATGCAGATGTACCACCAAGCGTCAACGTGGGTGCATCCACGTTATACGGTACTATAGCTGCCAAACACCAATAGATGTTGTGAAAGCTCTCATGTATCAATGTACCGTAAACGGTCAACAACTTCTGTAAGGACACGTTTGAATTTCAAGTGATACCGATTCCTATGACAGAGAGATGGACCATTTTTTTAGATGTGAAGCATCTTATGGCGAAGCTTAATCCGGTGGTGGTGGTGGTGGTGTGCGGCGTGACCACCCTTACTGCGCATGCGCAAACCATTTAAAAAAAAAATAAAAAACCTCCTCTCCCCCTCTCTCTCCTATAGGGATCCCTCCCAGCGGCAACCACACCCTCACGGCGCATGCGCCTCCCCTCCTCTCTCCCCTCCTACGCTCCCCCCCTCTCTCGCCTCGCGACGCGGACGCCGGCCGCGTCTGCTAGCGAGTTTCTTGGTTGAAAAACCGGCAGATCCCATGCACTGTGGGAATCGATATGATGCGAAGCAGCCAGCAAGGAGCAAATCATGCTGTACATAATATGCATGTCATTATTTATATGTTAGGACCTGTGATTTGTGTTCTTCATACAGTCACGTCCCGCAATACAAATTTTGGCCTATATCAAGCTAGCGAAGTGGACGCAAGAGCAACATGAGCGTGGCATGTAAATGGCATTGTAGATGACATGCATGCCAAGATTTTCGTGTTACCACCTGCCACTTACGTTCGCTTAATTTCTTACCTTGAATCGCACCGAGACGCAAGAGCAATCTGCCACCGTTTCGCATGCGTTCGTATTCTCGCGCTCTGCGCATCATGCAGACGCCATCCGCGTTTCAGCGTTTAAATTGACGGACACTTTGTCAATTCCAAAGTGTGTCCCTCGAACGCCTGTACCCACTGAGACGGGGTCGGTAAGAATGGAACGTGATGCGCGCGTCTCCTTCCTTGCATGATTAGAGACGCTGGGCCCAGCGACACAACGCAAGTAAAGCGCGAGCGCTATAGAATCCGACGCGACCGGTGGCCGTTTGCGCGCCCCTGCGCCCACTTGGCACCGTGCCAGGGCACGGCTGGAGGGACCGACGGACGACCGGACGAACGGACGTGGTCATGATAGATTAAACGCCTTCGCCTTAAAAATTTCGTGTATATAAAGCTGGCGAAACGGCCACGAGAGTGTCATGAGCGTGGCATGCAAGTCATGTGACTCATGACATGTATGTTATGATTTCCATATGACCACTTGGCATTTATGTTCGTCATATGGTCACGTGACGCAATACCAAATTTGGTGTATATCAAGCTGGCGAAACGGCTTTGGGAGTGCCATGAGCGTAGCATGCAAGTCATGTTTCACATGAGATGTCATGGTTTCCATATTACCACTTGTCATTTATGCTCGCCATACAGTCACGTCCCGCAATACCAAATTTGGTGCATATTAAGCTAGCGAAACGGCCCCGAGAGCGTCATGAGCGTGGCATGCAAGTCATGTTGCACATGAAATGTCATGATTTCCATATTACCACTTGGGATTTATGTTCGTCATACAGTCACGTCACGCAATACCAAATTTGGTGTGTATCAAGCTAGCGAAACGGCCGCCAGCGTGCCATGAGCGTGGCATGTAAATCATGTTGTACATGACACGCAGGTCATGATTTTCATATTACCACCTGTCATTTATGTTGGTCATGCAGAAATGTCCCATCGTACCAATTTTTGGATATATCAAATTAAGGAAACGGCCTCAAGAGCACTATGGCCATGGCGTGTAAATCATACTTTTCATGACAAGTTAGTCATGATTTTCATGATATGACCAGTCATTCATGTTAGTCATACAGTCATGTTATGCCACACCGAATTTGGTATAAATCCCATGAACGATATGGCCAGGAGAGCCCGAAGTCGTAGGCGGCTAGATAGATAGATAGATAGATAGATAGATAGATAGATAGATAGATAGATAGATAGATAGATAGATAGATAGATAGATAGATACGCTCAAAGTCGCCGAAGTTCGCTAAGAAATGCTTCGCATTTAAAAACCGACTGCTCGCGCTGCACAACCGTTCACTGGCCACTCCGTATATATGGCAATGGATTTTGACCTGCAAGGTGGTGCCGGTGGGAGATTTCTCCTGTGCGTTGTCGAACAATAAAAATTCGCAGCGTGCGAGTTAACTAAAAGCGCACTGCGGGTCTGTGTGTCCAGTCGGAGTCTTCTGTCTCTCATTGCCCATTAGCAGCGATTGGCATGTTCCAGTAGGAAACACCGCTCCATCATTACGTGCTTCGCGCCTCCCCAGTTTTCTTTCCTGCACAACGCTGCGATGAGTGCCAGCGTCAACGCCACCGCCAATGTAAGCGTTAGCGCCCGCTGCTTCACATCTACACATGGTTCCCTTTAGCGGGAGATGGTGTAATTTTTTTAGCTTACAGGGGCTGGCGATGATTTTAAGCAATACGGCGAGAAAAGTATTTTCCGCAATTTGGTCAAATAAGTACTGCGCTGTGAATGCTGTAGGTATAACATTACAGCTTGCTGACACATATGCAAGCGTCCACATGACTTTAAGGCGTGGATACCATTCTTGAATGACCACTGTACACCTTAATGCCCATTTCTGTACATCACATTTCAGTTACATCCCGTACCTTTGCGTTCCGTCGATCCAGATGCTGACGTTTGGGGTAAGATTCCAGCCCACAATCCCTCCATGTTCTGTTTTGTTGAGGTTTTGAAAGTATGTCTCAGCCACTTCTTCCAGATTCAGTGTTTCAGCAAACGCTAAAAAAAAAAAGAATAGCAATATTTTTTTCGTGAATTCATGATTTACAGCCCCAAAATTTTCCTTGAAAATCATATCAGAATTTTCGCTACGCTGTGCTGTATACGTGATAACTGTTTCTGATTGCTCCTTTATTGGAGTCAGGTTACTATACGCATAAACACATCTGTTTATGACGTCAGTGTACGTATGCAGGGGACAAAGAAAAAACTAAACTTTCATTACATGATTTAAGCAAGAAGACATAAGTTTATTAGCGAAATTTGTCAAGTAAATGACAATTGCGAAAAGAAAGATAAATAATTTCTATATTTTAATAGATGCGGGAAAATAGAACTCAATTTTCGAGCAGTAACTATGAAATATATCGAGCAAAAAGAACAAAAGTATGTTCACTATGTAGAACACCAATTCGTACATGAAAATGACGCCGACACAATTGAGCGCTCACTACCAACTAAACGTTTTATTACAAAGCAACATTATATGCTCAACAGCATCACTCCTCGACACTGTCATCTTCACACCCTAAGTCATCAGAAAAGTGCCAGCATAACCTTCCATTGATCACCTTATGTAAATCTTGAATACAACATAAATCTTAAAAGGTCACTTTGCAATCACTAAACTCAATCGCGGATGCCTAACCGTGTCGCATTCTTACCTGTGTTATGTGTGACTTCTCTTTCTCTAGTTAACCGCTATCTGCGCTGGGCTAATATAGTGTCGCTTAACTTAGGAATACATGCCAAATCGGAGCAGTGCACCAACAAATCCATGTCGTACCTTAATCAGCGAATGACACACCTTCAGGTCTTACCCACGTATTTGCCAGGACAGCAAAAATCAGCTGTGCGCATGACACACTCTTTGCACGGTACCGTCGATATTTAACCACGTGCTCAAATTGCATCTATCTCTTATCGTATACCCGCCTCATTTCTCCGCTTTTTGACTGCTGCATAGACCTTCCTGATATTATTTTCAGGAAAGCTAACGCCCATTTAAACCTCAGGGCATACCATTTTTTAATGGTTAGGGTTCACCATGATTGTCACAAATAGAAATTGTTCTCTTGGGGTTATAAATGGTCATAGTAATTTCCGCAACCTTCTTGCACTTCACTTGTACCGGTAACCTAATCTTTATTAGGAGCGAAGCTCCTTAGGCCGGCACCGCGCCGTCGCCGTCGCCGTTGAAGCTCCCTGGCACGGTGCCAGCTGTGGCGTCTCCCCCTCACGCGGGAGGATAAATGAGCTTTATGAGTGCTGGAACGCGGATGGCGTTCGCGCGATGCGCAAAGCGCGAGAATACGAACGCATGTGAAACGGAGGCAGATCAGTCTCCCTCTTCCTTCTTTTTCGGCTCTGCTCTCTCCCTTCAAACCGGCGAACACGCGAACCATCGCTTCACGCTGTTGTCCGCCCAGTGGTTGGTCCGTTGCCTGGACAATGAAACGCCACGTGCGTCCCATGAGCTTCGCTCATTGGTTGTATTCGTACACGGAACAACTGCTAGTTTTTCACTACGCTGTCACTACGCTACCATCTGCCTGCCTTCGAGATCAAGAAACCATCTACTATTTGTCGTAAGTGCATGACCTTTGAAGGGATACCTACAAAACTGACATGAAAATAAGAAAGAACGTTTCATGCACAGAGGATGGTATTATGATATCTATAATTTAACTGCACTAACTGCAATAAAATACCATTCAGTACGCGCAGTACTATACAGTATACGTTCTTCAGTAGCTTGTCCCAAAGCGAAGGAAGCCTTTCTCCTGAGATACTGAACACCTGGAACACTATAACAGCATTCCTTGTTTTGGTTTAGCATGTACATTTGTCAGCAAGCTTACCTCGAACGCTTCGCAACATTACCTGTACTGGTTTATCTGATGTCAGCAGCGAAACGCTGGGCGCTGTTGCCGAGATAATAGGGAGTTTTCGAATAGCGTACGCAAAGCTTCGCGGTCCTTGCGGTCGCCCGCTATTTCCGTCACTGAACGGGGGCCCGCTAGAGGTGAGCGTATGACGCATGCGCAGTTACGGCAAACGCAAACGCAAAGCTTTGCGTACGCTATTCGAAAACTCCCTAATACCTCGGTATGCTTGGAGAAAACGTCGGCATTTATGGTCAACACCTCGGCAATGGAATCCAAAGCTACGCGGCACTGCCATCAACTAAACCTTTTCAAGACACGCTGTGGAGTATTCGAGTCAAGCTTGCTGACGATCGTACAAGTAGGTGATAATTGTGCGCGAACCGGAGCCCATACTTAGCGCCACTTTTCTGTTTTCTAAAAATGTTTCCCATTGAATTAGACCAGAATGCTAAGTGTTGGTGCCGCATAAACTTCTATTGATGGGGCAGGGCACACACATCTGTCCATTAATTCTCGCTAATGTGGGTGCAATGAAGCCTTGCTCAAAACTTTAGTATAATCCTCAAGCACAATGAAAGAAAACATGGCAGTCCATTTAGCGAAAGCAAACCTGAGCACAGGCAACCACTTCTTCTCACGCAAGACACTCACTAAATTACTCCCAACCGGTACCATTCGTATTAATATTGATGGTGCCATAGGTGAAAATTTTTACTCGTTAGTCATATGACGCTTTCGCCTTCTATGTCGGTTCCTATAGGGTAAGGCGGGGCAAAATGAGACACGGGGCAAAACGCGACATTTTGGCTTAGCCGACCTCTATAGCTAATACAGAAAGCACTTTTCTTTGTTTCTATACTTCATCGATAGCTGCTGTCAGTTGTCTACCTTTTTATGTGTAAAAGTTGATGATTGTTGACAGCGTTCGCGTGCGAAAAATTACGCGGCTGGTGTCAGTGTGTTCGTGACCCGTCAAAAAGGGGCGAAATTCGGCTCGGCCAAATTTTCGGATCCGTGCATGAAGCTACTCTGGCATCAGTACAACAACCTAAGTATTTATATCGTTACTTTATACTACTAGCTACATACAACCAAAATTTTAGTTCATTTGGTGCGCGGGGACAAAGCGGAAATATTTTTGAATTCGGGCAGGTGAGGGGGGGAAAGACGCGACAAAAAGGCATTGAATTACCTTAGAGAGTGTCTTATTAAGTGAACCATTTACTTACACTCATTATATATTATATTTTATTGTTTAGGAGGGTTCGGACGCACAAGAGAATATCATATAAAGCTTCCTGGGAGGAAAACGACGTGAAAAAGCACTGATTCCTGTTCAGGACACTCACTCCATTCGCGCTGCATGGATGTTTTTCCGCGTTCCCAAGGATGCTCTCAAGAGGCAAACGCAAAATTGGCATAATCTACAAGTCAAGCCGTTCACAAACACGTCTCGGTATCGAGTTTTGATGACATTCCTCCAATACCAAATTAAAAAAAAAGCACTAGAAAATTCGAATCTAGCACCGTGAAATTCATCGCCTCCCGAAGCCTGGCTGACAAAGCTGAAAGCCGCGAAACGCCCGTGCAGTTCTGCACCAAAACGGCAAAAGGAGGCGAAGAAGATGCGTTAGAACATATCTAGCGTCCAATCGTGGAATAATCGAATGAAGTGCAAGGTTTCAACAAAATACAACAATAGCACAAAGAAAGACTGGTGGTGTTTGATCTGCAAGGAGTTTTGGAGCAAAACAGCACCGGAATCTGTCTGGATTCAATGCGTGGAGTGCAAGGACTGGGGTCATGAAGGCTGCGTGAGGGCCCACGGAGTTTAATATCAAGTGCTTCTACTGCAAAAACTGAAGGGTTAAATTTTTTTTCACGCTGTCTCGTTTTGCCCCGCAGGTTGGGGCAAAATGAGACATCTGGTGCATTTTTTATTTCTTTTTTAAAATAAGCTTTTTGACAGTAGCAACATGGTCATATTTATGTAGCACATACCTTGTACCCAAAGGAAAGTTTCTGCATTGACGTTTAAGGGTAAAGAGTGAAATAAAAATAAATATTCACTATTTTCAAATTTTTGTCTCATTTTGCCCCACCTTACCCTATATATTTCTTGTCACCTAAAGCTTTCTGCGTGTCACCTGGTGTTGCACTGGCCCAAGATTCCAACCATCTGACTTTTGTTACAGTTGCTGTTGAGGCAGAAGACGCTGAACCCTGGATTTTGCTACTTATGAACCATACAGAGATTTCACCTTAATAACTCCAGTGACAATCATTGATCACTCCTGTGAAGTATTGCGACACATTTATGGTGACATTAATGCCTCTAGCCAATAATGACTGCATGTGTTAGCGTAAAATACGGGTGAGTAGGGGAGTGCAATGAAAAAGGGCCTAGTTAATATTGAAAAGCTTAACTGCAATCTTTTTTTTGTGCGTGGGGACTGGGTTTTCTGGCTAATGCTGTAACACATACTTTCGAAAGACGCATGTCGCTTCTTGTTGTATTGTCGGCTTCTTAAATGTCGCCGACAAATATAATAATTTGGCCGGCACGATGCGAAACGCTGTGAATATTCTAGAAATTAAGCATAAACTGCAGATTAAGTGCGAGTGGGCAACGACTCATGTAGAAAAGCAGACGCATATCACCCACAAATAAACTTTATAACAATCTTCAGCCCAGCTCATCATTATTTTATTGTGAGTGTTTATCTTTTGTAATGTCTAGACCCGCCACATAATGATTTCATTATTTACCTTTTTAGGTGGTGAATTTCTAACCGTAACAACAATGTAACGATATATTTTGTTATCTGTGACGAAAAAAGTTTGTAGCCATTCCTTGGACCTTGCAGTCTTTTTTTCTTGGTCCGTGTGTTACTGCAGTAATTGGGATCCTATCCGAAGACACCACGATTACTTTGATAAAAAGTGCCAAAGTTTTCACTCAGTCGCGCAAGGCTTGAAACAGCGAAGCTGGATGATTCTGAAATCTAATCTGGTTGCTTCCAGGCTGTTGCTAGGCTTTAGCTACGTGATGATAGGTCATTGTGATGAAACAGCGCAGACAATGGAACGGAGAACCTACACGACACAGCGCTATCAGTGGATTTCTTTGTTGGAAAGGCACATATTATATGGACAGGCGAACTAATGACAAAAATGGCACAAACGCTGTCGGCCGGCCGGCATTACTATCAGTTTACAAGATGCCGAGTTTACAAGAGTTTACAAGATGCCGCAGAAGCATACTTCATGAGAACGTAAATACGAGCAAAACATGGCGAAATAGAACGATGGCATGGCGGTCGGTACGAGACTCATTAAAACTGCTAGAATGGCTTGACAATGTGCAAGTTCTCGAGAAATATCGGGAGCAATGTGCACGCGAAATTTCTGAGGCACACGTAATTCACAAAAATGCGCCATCACTAGCCCTCTTTGACATAGAAATTGGATACCTTGAGCCTTAATTGTGATCGCTAAGCTTGTTGCACACGCTTTGATTTGTTGTTTTGATTTGTTTTGTGTTTTATTGTTCGTGGTTGCGGTTTTCTAGCCTTCTTGTCACTTGCTTACAAACATTTTTTGTTATACGTGGTTCTTGATTTTTGTTGATGTACGAATGCCTGATTCTAGCGGTTTTAGTCCTTTTCGTGCCGACCGCCATGTCATGGTTCCCTTTTGACGTTTTTCGCTCGTATTTACGTTCTCGTAAAATCTTCTTTTGCCGCATCTTTAAACCCTTATAAAAAGCTGTAGTAATACCGGCCGGCCGAGTCACTCTATAACGTGTGTGCCATTTTGTGTCATTTGTTCGCCAGCCCATAAATTATCTGCCTTCCCAATAAAGAAATCAGTTGATAGTTGCATCCTGTATGTTCTCCGTGGCATTGTCAGCGCTGTTTCGCCACAATGTTCATGAAAAAACTTGCCCACCTAGGAACCCTTCTGAGGCGAGGTTTTAGGAGCGAAGCTCCTTAGGCCGGCACCCCGCCGTCACCGTCGCCGTTGAAGCTCCCTGGCACGATGCCAGCTGTGGCGTCTCCCCCTCACGCGGGAGGATAAATGAGCTTTATGAGCGCTGGAACGCGGATGGCGTCTTCACGATGCGCAAAGCGCAAGAATACGTACGCATGCGAAACAGAGGCAGATAAGTCTCCCTCTCCCTCTTTCTTCGACTCTGCCCTCTCCCTCAAACCGGCAAACATGCGAAACCATCGCTTCACCCTGTCGTCCGCCCAGTGGTTGGTCCGCTGCCTGGACAATGAGACGGCGCGCGCGCCGAACACCGCGTGCGTCCCATTTCTAAGGAGCTTCGCTCATCGGTTGTATTCGTACACAGAACCGCTAATTTTTTCTATGTTGCTTCTCAGCGCAGAATGCACGACACGGATATACAAACACAAAAGACAGAAACTCGATCTGAAACCAAGTGTTCGCACCTCCCATAGATTTACGGGCACGTTGTCGTTCGTATGGGGCTTCCATCGCTACGTGGTCTTCTCCCAGCCGACCTTGTCGTTCCCGTTCGCTAGTATTCTCCCGTTGGACTTAGTCGGGGTCTTCCGATCGCCGCCGTCATCACTCCGCAGCCATTTCTAGGGCTAGCCACGCCAGACGTGCTCGTCGGGGGGGGGGGGGGGCAGTGTTGCGCCTGTTGCCTTCTTCGTTTTTAGTGGACCAGCGGGGAGGAAGTGGGATTTACCTATTTCTGTGTCACATGCGTGTTCGTGATGATGATAGCTTTTTGTACACACCAAAGTTTTTACGGGTGGTTTAACAGCTTCGCTGTTATAATCTCACCAAGTGAGCTTGGTAAGTTTTGTGCGCAATACGACATCGTACCAATCTCAAGTGTGCTGTCGCACACAATGCACAAATCTTGTCCGTGTAGAACGTGCACCACATCACAAAGACTGCTTCTGTCAGTAAGCCCCCTTTAAAAAAAAGTCGGGTGGGCTGTATTCCGGTTGGACTTTCTTTATCAGTTGTCATGTATCCACTGTTGTGCTTACCGTAAAATACGACGGAAGCGACGAGTTTCGCACAAGCGCTCAATATTTACATCTGCACAATTTCAAAAATTTGCAAGGTATATGTTAACGTCTCCTTCAAAGCGTCAGCATGGTCCGAAATATTAACCTATGGCCTGCGCCCTACGAGACCTTCTATGTCGGCGTCAGCACGAGTGATGCGAATAGTCATCATGTAATGACGTCCCCACATGAAGCCATCATGCCACCACAGATCGCCAAAATTAGTACGTCATCATGGCGCCACTATAAGGTCACATAACGCGACGTTACATGATGACGTCACCATATGACATTGTCGTTTCGTCAAAGGTGGACCGATCCCGCAATCACTGAGAAACCACGAGACGCACAGAAATCTTGTAATGGCTTCGGTCTCGGAAGCAGTGCAAAACCACGTGTTGAGAAAGAAAATAAATAAACTCGTGCAGGCGAGCACTGCAGTACAAAAAGAAGAAGTTGGAACTAAGAACGGATGTCGGTGTGGTTCTTGCGCTGATGACTAGTTTCTTTACATTTTGGTGCCGAAAACCCTCGTGCGGACACGTCTCTCTCATAGCACGACTCAAGGGGACTTTTACTCGACCGCGGCGCACTGCGGGCGGCGATGACTGACGACGAATCGTTCGCGATCGGCGTGGGCCCCCCAGACCTCTTCGACTTCGACCGGATCGAATGGATCGCCTCAAAACCAAGCGCGCAGCTCGACGAGCCCTGAATATCAAGCTTCAACAGGAAGCACGGTCCCTGCTGACAGATCCTACCGCGGACGAGCCCAAGCTGACAGGTATTTACGACCGTTTGTCGGCTAGCAACAGCGAGCTCTCGAAGATTAATGATGCACTCGAAGAGCACCTAGATGACGAGGAGCTCGAAGCGGAGTATGCAGCGGCGGCGGAGTATAACGACCAAGCGATTAGCATGCTCGCCGAGATTCGATGCAAAATAGCCGGTTTAGGACGCGGGGAAAGTACAGCGGCGACTTCTCCTCAGAACGCAATTCTATCAGCTCCTGATGCTCCGACCAGAATTGGCACAAGATGGCCGACATGCCAACATTTAGGGGTGATATTCACGAGTGGTCAGCTTTCTGGGAGCAGTTCGAGGTGACTGTTTATCTCAACAACGCTCCATACATTACGACTAAGTTTTTGTACTTACGGCACTAGGGGCTTTAAGCTTCTACGTATACATATTTACGTTACCGTGTTACCGGATACCGGAAGGAATCTGCGCATGCGCGTTTCTTTACGGAACGTAGACTTTTACGGAACGTAAACTACTCGCCGGGTAGGCTTTACGTTTTCGGCCCTATCTCACAAATCCACCTTCGTTCGTGGCTACTCGCGATGTCCGCTTTGAGGAGACGCCAGCCGCCGATGCCGAGTCAAAATAAGACGAAGTGCGAGCGATCACCTTAATTGTTTCAGCAGGATTGCCGAAGCTAGTGACCTAGCAAGCCGAAGCAGTAAACGTGAGAGGCCTAAAACCCCTGACGTGCCCGACATGCTGGATAGGTGGCGCCATCTAGCGGGGCTAATATGAACCAGGCAAGCACAGAATTGGTATTGCAGAAACATCGTGCATTCTACTTCTGATGTGAATGCCTTGCAGTGGCATAACTACGAATGAGTTGCCTTTTTAATCATTTCTTCCCTCAAACACACTCTGCGAAAACAAACGTGTCCATGACTGTGGTTGCACACATCGTCACAAGATGTCGACACCATCGTCCGGTAACCTGGTATTTTATACGTTTTATACTCCTTCGCGTACATTGGGATGCCTTACACTCTAAAAAAACCTTTTTGATGATTTTGCCGCC
Organism: Rhipicephalus appendiculatus; assembly: GCA_030522465.1. Lineage (NCBI taxonomy): Eukaryota > Metazoa > Arthropoda > Arachnida > Ixodida > Ixodidae > Rhipicephalus > Rhipicephalus appendiculatus. The sequence goes on along the minus strand of JALIZH010012159.1, from coordinate 46,747 downwards.
GTAGTGATTCAATCTTATCTAAATTAAATATAGTTTAAATGCAGTTATCATCGCAATTTGGTGGTTTGCGCAAACGTAAAGGTATACGTTTTGAAGTACGTAAACGTTTACGTATGGTGTGCAAAAACTTTTCTAAAACATGCGTTCCGGTAAAACGGTAAACGAATCCGGTATTCCGGTAACACGGTAACGTTAAAAGGTATACGTACAAGCTAAAAGCCCCTATTATCTTGCGGGTGAAGCGGCAACGGCTATATCTGGTTTTGCGACTTCCGTAGTCTGTTACGCAGACGCCATAGAGTTACTGAAAGAACGCTTCGGAAATCGGAAACGGATAGAGCAACACCACCTGTCAGCGCTTCACAATCTCCCTCACGTGAAGTCCGGAAGCGACGTCCGAGGCCTCAGGTGACTCTACGATGCTGTGCAGCTGAACAACCGGTGTCTGGCTGCTCTAAACGTTCCCATGCTCAGTTTCTCGGCGATGTTGATCGACATTTTACAGAAAGCATTTCCATACGACATCGTTTTTGCCTATACACGTGGAAAGAACAGTCAAGCGTTAAGGGAAAACGGGTGTTCTGCAAATGTCTTCGAGCCAGTCGTGGCCACTGCGACATCGGATGCAGAGTCAGAGTTGCTCACCTTTACACGCATTGAACTAGAAAGCCGGGAGCAGTGTAAGCCATTCGCAGAACGACCGGTGGATGACCGTGCACAGAGAACTCGAGGCAGGAGCACCACCACCGCTTCTGTACTTAACAGCGCATCGCGCAACTGGAGCAAGTGTTTTTTCTGCAAATAGAAGAAGCACGGCAAACGTGCCTGCGACGCCAACCTCTCCTTCACTTCTAAAAAAAAGATGCTGATTAAAGACAACCGCTGCTACAAATGCACATCGCGTGGTCATCAGGCACGGTTTTGCCAAGTCAAACTCACCTGCTCTAGCTGTCATGGGAGGCACGTTTCAAGTATGTGCGATCCTCACTACAGGAAGAACATGACAGCGACGCCTTCTCGACCAATGGACGCCTCCGAGAGCACAGTAGGAATGGTGTCATCACAGTCGGTTACGCTGTACGACAAGAAATCACTGAGCACGGTCTAGAGAAATGACAGAGAAGTACACCTGCCGACCTATCGCGCCTTTGTCGTCAAAAATGACAGCTCAAGATATGTTATAGAGATTCTCGATGAAGGCAGTCAGCGATCCTTCATCACAGAATATCTCGTCAGGAAGTTGCACCTACAGGTACTGGGAGAAACACGGATTGCATAGAACACGTTTGGCTGCGCATCACTAAGTACTGCGGAAAGACGGAGGGTTGTAGAAGATTCCAGCCAACACTTTTCCGACACCCGCATAGTGAGTGCACTTGTCCCAGTTATCTGTCACGACATTGCTTCCCCGAAAGCCGACAGCCACTTCCTTCAGAACCTGCGTATCGAAGGTAAATTCACTGCGGACGAAAAGAAGTTCGAAGCGGAGACAGAAAATGAACTCAGATTGTTGATCGTAGCTGACCATATTTGGCAAGGAATGTCAGGAGAAATTGTAGAGAGCGCGGAAGTTCCAGGACTAGTAGCGATCGACACAGCGTTTGGATGGCCCCTACAAGGCCCATTCAACAAAAAAGCCTTTCTGGACTGAGACTCTAGCCTCACGGTCTGCATTCTGAAAGTGCAAGCAATCGGTGATGATGAAACAACCTCACAGATCTTGCAATCGTTTTGGCAACTAGAAGCCATGGACATCATAGATTCGGAAGAATCTCCGTCCCATGAGTCTGTTTGCAAGATTCCATGCAACTATTAGCAAGAAAAACAGCAGATACACAGTGGCGTTGCCTTGGAAAGAAGATAAAAAACCACTCCTAGGAAACAACCGGGAAATCGTGCTGTCACGTCTACAAATACTAACACTGAGGCTTTCGACGAAGGGAGGACTGTTGCAGCGATATGACACAGTCATCCGGCAATATCTGGAGTTAGGTCACGCTGAAGTGGTCATGTGGTCTGATTAGCCATTTCATAAATGCCTTTTTAGTTAGGAAAATTTTCTAACTCAACGCCATGCAGGGGAGTGGCAGAGAATGCCTTATTAACAGCGAAGCTGTTGATGCCCGCCGTAATGTCGACATTGCCGCGAGAATACCACCATGAACGAATTTGAGCCACAGAAATAGGGCAAATCACAGTACTCACCGCCACAGCTTGGCCACTAATAAACATAATGGGTGAGCGGACGAGTACAGAGAGAGATAGAGAGAGAGAGCTCAAGAAATAAAGAGCAAGAATCAAAGGACGAAATATATATACAAAGAAAAATTCTTGCGAAAAATACCTCACAAGGCGGGATTGAAATATGCGGACCCTCGATTCGAAGGTGAGCGTCCTAACCACTCGGCTATCCATGCACGTGAGCATAGCCTTTATAGTCTAGTGTAGCAAGAGGATGGGAAAGGAAGTGAGGAGGCGCACATCTCAAAGCTAAACGTGTCAGTCGATGGGGAGCACGAGCGGCGACGGACCCGTGCCAAGCTTTGTACGGCTTAGAGCAAACAATAAAATTTTTAACATGTAAAATTGCAGTTGAAAAAGCAGCCATTTGAAGACTTCTTTCACTTCCAGATTTTTGCGAGAAGACTTCACGGAATCATTTTAATAAGTCTGCGTGGGCGCTCATGAAAACTGAAAGAACTCCCCCTCACACGGTTACCTAGTCTGGTTTACTATAATTATGTATTATTTTAGCTAATAGATATGCGTAACAATATCAGGAATATATTCATTTACGAGCATGGCGTTAGGTATTAGTCCACAACATTGCTGAGTTTAAGAGGCCACCTAACTCAATTCTTCATGCTGAAGCCCAGAGTCAATTTATTTCTATGTAAGCTTAAAAAAATTACATTAAATTTTTTCACAAGCATGCCCTGTGCTAAAATAAAATGATTGAACAATTGAGAAAACGGGAAACTTAACTTACCTTGTTCAGGATATGTCAAAAATGCCTATGAAAAGATAAGTTGGCATTTATCAATTGATTGTGACAATTGACTATGGCCACGACTGAATGCATTTTTGTGCTTCCCCTTAGAAGTGGAGCATGCCACACTATCTCTGCCACACGCATTCGTGTGAGTTTTTGAAAATCTTTCCAAAATGTGTCGTGTATGCCAAATGGCTGTTAGTACAAAGGGTGGAGTACAAGAAATAGAAAGACTGGTATAAGTACTGATATGGTCCAGAAATAAAGATGACATTTTATAGTATTAATAATGCATGCTTCATTTCCTGAATTACATAAGCGAATAAACGATCATGTTAATACACCTGAAAACAATTGTTGAAAATCACCAAATTGTACATCGAGTTAGCTAGTAAGGTGAAAGTTAATCAATATGGTATAAAGGTTCACTCATGAGATTTCACATCTGAAGCACTACGGAGACAATACGAGGCTTGCATTTCTGCCCCAATAGAACAAAAGCGTAAGACCGAAAGATATCGTAGCAATAGCGGACGATTTCATACTTCTGATGAAAATCGATATAAGCGTTGCAAATATTTGCCTTACCATGCACAGCAGCTGAATGCCAGGTGCTTTTCCTTTCATGGTAATTCCAGTGTTCCTACAGAAAACGGAACGTTTCTTATTATACTACAAAGATGTTTGTTTTCTTCCTATGAAACTTGCACGTAGAGATTTATTCTAACAAAGATATTACTAGCTGTAGAAGTACGAAACACGGGCAGATTAGCTAAGGGTGCCAATAATTTCATTCGCCGCATGATATCGAAGTAAAATTTACATATCCGACCAGCAGACCAATGATGCAAGCATTAAAATCAACCTATGTGTACTGTGACGAGTTCATACTCAAGTGGCGTAGTCCGGTCGAGGTAGATTGCAGCCACGTTCTTGCATTTCTTTGTTAGAAGGATCTAAGCGCATCAAAAATACCAATGTTGTGCAATTGTCTAATAAGTTGTCCCAAATAATCGCAATTATGTCAATTTCACTTCAAAAAATAGCGAACACTGTAACACATAAATTATTAATGTATTAATAATCGCAGCGAGAGAAAAGGGTTGAGACGATGCAGTAATATTTGTTTTTTAATTTTGCGATAAAAGCTTTTCATTAAGGCATAATATTTATATGAATGCGCACTCTAACATGTCGCTTTGGCGATCTTGTAATATGTAGTACACATATATTTTATGCATACCTCAGCTCCGGCATTTTCGTGCTTGCCCCCTGCTGCTTGATTAACTGACCAGTCATCACAGATTGTAGGTGCTGCTGTCGGCACGTTAGAGTGCGTGCAACTACAAGGCCATATGGTGGCTCTACATTCAGGAGCAGGGTTGCCAGGTTTCATTACTTTGCGCCAATTTGGCTACGTTTTTAGGCCGGTGGCGGCAGAAAAAATGTCTTGGCTACTTGGCTCCTTTTTGGCTACTTTCTTGTACCCTCGGTGTGAGCAGAATTATCCATATCTGGTGACGTCCCAACCACTGGTGTTCGGGTATATGGTGACAAAACGTGGCATTCAAAGCGTGCTTCCAGCTCCGAAAATGGAATTCTGCACTTTGAATACGCAGATAATAAACGTTAATGAAAAGGACCACGCAGTGGCGTAAGCAGGGGTGAAGGTAAATGGTCGATAATTACATAAATAAAAAACTACACACATACAACCTGCGAATGAAGCAAGCCTCGCGCACACAGACAAAAAAATGCCTTTGGATGCCCGGTTGAGAGTCCCTGAGATTTGTTGCATGGGGTCTCGTTTTGTTGATCCCTCATTCCTGAAGGTGGTTTTAAACGACAATTCCAAGTGAACAGGAATTGAAAGCACCCCGCAGTAAGGCCTTTCTGCTCTCCTCGACATTAAAAACCGGTTATCCGATATTTCAAGTGAGCACTTAAAAACCACTGCACGAGAGGTAAATTCAGTAACCCAGGCGCTGACTAACAAAAGTTATTAGTGCGTGCTTGTGTGACCGCCTTTGCCTCTTGTTTCCTGGTTTGTTTTAGTGCCCACTTTAGAATGTCACACAGACACGCCCAAGTAACAAGCCGTCTAGGATATCCGATGGACTGCTTGTATAATTTCTGGGGCTTAATACTGCTACTCTGGATTCGTCATCACGGAAGAAATTTTTGCGAAATTGGCTGCAATTTACGCTTCAATGCAGTAACTGACATTTTGAACACACTCATCATGCCGTAGACGGGTTTTTATTGTCGTAACCTCTATTCGTTTCAAGAAATGTCATGCAAGACGCCTGGAGAGAGTAATTTTTACAACATTGCGAATACGCGTTCTTTTCCATAACACTTTGCGTAATGATCATGCATGAAGTGATTGCTAAAGTCAGCGATTCATCCTGGAATCTCAGGAATTATGATTTTGATTTGTTTATCCAGCATATATTTAAATTTCCGCCGAAAGGCTTTTGTATCTGGTGATGTAAATAAAAATGTGGAAGTGGTTTTCACACATGCGTGGCCACTTTTGACTACTTTTACTGCCATTGGCTCAAGTTGGCTACATTTTGCCTAGTTTATTTTTTTCCAATTTTCTGGCTATTTATTGTCGTTTTGACCTGGCAACCATGTTCAGTAGTGCGACTCTGATGTGCCAGTCATCATAATCCTCAGCCTATCCATGTGCACTGCTATAAGAGTTTTCTGGCATAGATGTCAATTTGCAAGTGCCGTTGGCTCCATGACTCCATCTTCTGCCTGAAAATTTCCTCATTTTAAGACACTAGCAAATTTTGTGCGACCATCCTACGTCTTTTAATGTACTTGCTATCCTCCTTGCAATTACACTATAAATGTGTGTAGGTAGGCTGACTAGCCTATCACCTACCTATACGCATGATCTCCCCCTTCTACTTTGTCCTCACAACCTCAGTTAGAATGTACACTCTGAGCCGAAAAGGACCAAAATGGGGTATGACATTGGTCCTCCAGGGGACTAAATTGGCTGCCACAGATTTTGAACCATATTTGGACCAACTGCGGGAGTAACTACAGCGGCTCAACTGTTACCCCCCTAGCACTTACTCCACTTGGTTTAAATGTTGGTCCTCGTAGAATGCTCCAGGGGGACTAACAGTTGAACCGTCCGGATGAAACGAAAATAAGAATGGCGACCTTTCACTAGTCGGTATAGTTCGTGGTAATTCCAACTTAATCAGCATTGAACATCGTAGTTATTGGGACAAGTGCACAAACATGCACACGCACACACACACAATAACATCTCAAAGTAAAAGACTGCAAACCCCGCCCGCCTGTGCTACACAGCCGAAAATAAGCCATCGGATATATATAGGCACAGTATCTTCACCTCCAATGTATTGCTGGTGGGAGGCTTCTGTTCGGCGTAATAAAACAATATACATTGACAGCGCAGTACGTGTAAACTTACGTGGGCTCATTCGTAGAACCGAAGAACATCGATCTTTTAATCTCAATCCGCGCAATCTTTAACGTCCCTTCAGTCAGCGAATTCGAATTATCAGCTGGCACTCGATGGTGTCGGCCGAAATAGCACTAGCAGTGCTGGTGCACAAGTCCGCACACACGAACATAGCAGCTGCGCTTATGCAGGAAGGCCGGCGAAGCATTGAGGCGCCCCGTCGCTGCCGCTCACGGCTTCTTGCCGACAACGTCACTAGGCTTACGAGGAGCACGGCTGTACTTATGTTAAACGACCGCCGGCGATCACAACATTCGTCTCCTGAGCAATTTTCGTCGTCGTTATTTTAGACACGAAGGAAAAATAGGTAGGGGTCCACTGTGCGTGGCGTATTACGGAGTGATGCGTATATATATATATATATATATATATATATATATATATATATATATATATATATATATATATATATATATATATATATATATATATATATATATATATATACATACTTGCAACGACTCGCGGGCACAGTTGTTTACCGTGCCCGTAAGTCGCTCGCTGTGCACGGCCGGCCGCACGATGATTCGAATCGGCACTCGCCTTCATGCTAGATGTTCGACGACGATTGTCGCATGGAGAGAAAGGCACAGTTTGAACTGTACTTTAATCCAGAAAACATTATTTTCTGCGAAACAAATTCTATGCGAAGTTACTTCCACCTGTGCCGCAACGCACTCACACCGGCCGCCGGCTCGGCCGTCCGGCTTGCTGCCGATGACGTGCGAAGCCTACTTCGTATATCGCTTCGAACTTATGGCCAGTGACTCTGCGGCAACACGACCGATGACGAACAGCTTACTTTTCTTAGCGCTGTCAGTGGTCTTCGTAGTTCTTCCCAATACGGCACATTGAAACGTATTATCCGTATAGTGTCCGGGCTCGGAGGCTTGCACTTGTTTGGGCCCGGCAGTGCCGGCAACTCGGTAGGGAAGAAACATGCGGGAGCTCATCCGCTCGCTGTGTGCGCCGGAGCAAGTTCAACTTGCCTCTTATTACAGCTTCGATTTGTTGAATAATGCTTCGCTTTCACTCTGGCGTACAACCGATAAAACTTGTTTTCGTGCTAGCCGACAGGGCCGAGCAGTGCAGCATGGCAGCAGGCGATCGGCGCGCAGTTACCCTCCCCGTTGGTCCTTTGATTGCCGGGCGTTTGCGCACGACACGCACTGTCACGCATTTACTCCCTGTTGGACGAACCGTTTATTCGTTGGTTTAACGACTGCAGTTAGTCCAATTTTGCCGAATTTTGGTTTAGAGTGTAGGGTGCAAAAACTGATCTCCAAGAAACATTGCTGTAGCGCTTGTGAAAGTGCTTTCATGGTTACCATGAAACTCTAATTTAAAGCTGCTGCCTACTCTGCAACGTAGGTCATCGAAAAAGCCAGCTTTCTTTACACTAGCGGGATCATGACGCGGTGGTGCCGACCTTGGTGCTCCGGCTATTTTTCACTTTTCAATACCGACATCGAGCAACGACGAGGGAAGCTGAAGGTAGAAACACCAGCAAATGCTCGTAAGTTGCTCAGTGTGCGCGGGCCTGTTTGGCGATGCGTTGCGCGGTCAAAATATACGCTGTCGTACACCACTGCTGAGCCGTTTGCCGGCGGGCTGCTTGCATAACCTGCGCTCCTTCATTGTTCGATGCTCAATGTTCGTTGATCGATTCGTAGATGATAAAAAGTCGGGGTACTGGTTCACTTGGACGCGTTCTATCAACACACGTAGAATGATAATGTCACGTGGATGTGACGTCAACAAATGCAGCAGGCGATGTGTCCGAGATGAAACTGTTTATTAGGCCGAACTTGTGGCCGGTAAACGGAGAGTAAGATTATAGCAATACACGCTGGCACTGATAGCGGCGAACAGAGCGTCGGCTGTCGATCAACTGACAAGCGGTGAAGCGCGTCGGAATTTATACGCGTGTCATAGAATATTCCAGTCTTTTCACTGGTTGTGGTGCAAGCTATGGAATAAGCTCGAGTGTTCGCGTCTTGCGCGCAATCTTAACAAAAGGATCTACAATGATCGCGAAGCTTCTAGAACAATGAGGCGCGGGTTGCGCTGAGCATTGCTGACAGCCTTTGAGGGCGAAAACCGAATAGAGCAAAGTGAAAATAAGAAACGCGCGTGGCATAAAGGTATTTCTCAATGCTGTTCTCAAGTGCAACGTAAAGTAGATTGACTTTAGCACCGTCACCAACTCTTCCCTCATCGTGTCCTGACCTTCATAAAAAATTGCGTCAGTGCTATAAGACATGCCGCAAAGACGTACCTACTAGTCTACGACAGTGCCCTTGCTGTCATTCCGCGTGCATTTCTGAGTTCATTTAATGACAACGTAATTTTCATGAAGCAGCATTTCCCAGGGACTTGCTGATGAACAGAATACGATAATGCAATAACCATGCCGAAAAAATACAGGCTATTACTATGCCACTCGAGGTCAAGACGATTCGCACGATGTTCACAATACAGCAGCCTTCCGACTGTTCATGTCACCGAAAGAAGCCCCACTGGAATCTCCGCTGAAGCTATTGCGCTGACAAACTCCTAGAACTCTGAAGTACTGCCAAGGCGTAAAAATGTCCTACTAACCCAAACACAAATGAGTTGCTTCCTAAGGCTCGCGTGAGAACTCGGTCGGTTATAGCGCACCATCACTGAAAGGTTTTCTCTCATTCAAGCAATGTAACTCTCCGTAGTTCCGAAGGGAGAGCCCCCCCTTGCCCAGGTTCGACGTATACAGATGTTCTTGACGCGCACAGAAGCCCGATGCATATGGACGTTTTTGACGCGGTGTAGCACTGTCTTGCAACTGAAGCTCTGGGCATTGTAACCTGTTATATGGTGCCTAATTTCTAGCGGGGTCCGCGAACATGCAAACATGCTCTGCCAACCCACATTCGCAAGGTTGGAAAAACAATATCTGTATATGTACGAGGCTTAATAATATTATCCAAGAACGTTCATAACGTGAAAGAGCTACGTTGTATAGATCAATGCTACACTTAAACTGACGAAATAGTATTTTCATCGCAACGCTTTTGTATCATTTGTATTAATCCTTAAATATATTTCCGTAAATATTCTGCGCGCCATATGCCGACATCCTGTGGGGAATGAGCAAGGCTTTTAAATTTGTGTTTTCCTTTGTGCATGCCTGCTGAAACTTATACCGGAAGGTTAGCGACGGTATTTTTAAGCAAGTTATATATGACACAGACATTATCGCTCATTAATTAGCACTGTACAACGCATCAAGGTCAGTGCTTTTTGACCCGAATGAGACAAGCATATTGCTGGCCATACGGCAGATGATCGCCGCGATATTTAGTCAGATAAAGCATAAAAGTGTCAGTGTCCCTGTGTTGAATATATTTGACATATATCAGGAACACCTTATAAAGAGCTACAAAGTCGGTAATATAGGGATACTAAACAATGTTCTCCAAATGCTATGATATTTCACTGAACTGTTTTTTCTGGTATGATAAAAAGTGATGAAGACTTTTTATCATCCTCGTATGTTTTCATGTTAGGCATTTTAGCGATTTAGGAACATCAAGTTTTCTTTAAACTATGCGAGTAAGGTCCAGATTTCTTGTTCAAAAGTTACCCAAATCCGAAGAGATACCACTGTGCTAGAACCATCGCATTTCAGGCGTTCTAAGCCATTGTGACTAATGACACATGTCTATTTTAAATACGTAGCACAACAGCGCACCTGTATGTGCAAAAGAACCCATATTCCAAGTGTTGCGAATTGATAACAGCTCAAAGGTGCAGCTAACCTGTCTTTTTGTAAAATCTTTCAAAATGTATCTCTTTTTTCATTAGGCGACCTAGACTTGATAGATGTTCAAGACAGCTTAAGTTCACGGCTTACCTCATCGTCGTGAAAATACGGCCTTTATCAATGGATCCTAGAAATATTTTGTGAAATCTTATAGATTTAACACAAATTAAATATTCTAGCTGAGGGGCGGAATGTCAGATCCTTCAAAAGAAGACAGATTTCTGATTCAGACAGCCGCATTCTGGACCTGTTAACAATGTTTTCACTTTCTCGCGCGGAAGCATCGACCTCAACCTCGCAGCCACTGCAAGGACCAACAGATGAAGAAATAGAGACGGATTGTACCACAATGATGCCATCCCGCTTCATAATCACGCCAACTTATGCAATATAGCGTGGTAGAAGAGCAAAACTATAATCAAGCGTCAAAAACTGCGCATTACGCAACGAGTGGGTCATTTAAGGTTTCCAACCCATTAGAAATGGCGCAGCCATAATTTTTCATCGTATTCGCCACAACATAAAAAAGTACACATAATGCCTTAGAGATGTGCCGCGGCTACTCCACTTCTCCGCAGGATAATGAATAATGGCATAGTACGTGCTTCCTTAATTCACAAAAATTATGATTTATGGCGTATTGGGTACCTTGCAGTTGCAATTGTAATAATTGCCCCCCAGAGAGTTTACAACGGACTCTATAGAATCCCCCTCTTCAAGCTTTCGCTGTGACTATGCTGCGTGTACCGCGTAGGACTGTTGTTTTTGTAAGCCTATGTAGTTTTCAGAGAGTGCAGCTTTTTCATTTTGCAACAGACCTGTTGTGGTCGACGTTTGCCTTGTGTTATAGATAGAAAATTATCATCATCATGGACCGTCACCCGCTCTCTTCATCAGATTCGTCGTCTTCCTCTTCTTCTTCACTCCCAGAACACATGCACCGATTTCTCCAGCGTGTGATGCAATAGCTCTGATGGGCGAGAAAACGAGTGCAACGAGAGAAAAAAACCGGCAGATCCCACGCACTATGGGAATCGATGTAATGCGAAGAATTCAGCAAGGAGCAAATCGTGCTGTACCTAAAAACCATGTCGTGATTTACATGTTATGACCTATCATTTATGTTCGTCATACACTAACGTTGCGCAATACCAATTTTGGTGTATATCAGGATAGCGAACTGAACGCAAGCGCACCATGAGCGTGGCATTAAATGGCGTTGTACATGACATGCATGCCAAGATTTTCATGTTACCACCTGCCACTTATGTTCGTTTACAGTCACGTCCCGCAATACCAATTCTGGTGTACATCAAACTAGCGAAACGGCCGCGAGCGCGCCATGAGGGTGGCATGCAAGTCATGTTGCACATGACATGTCATGATTTCCATATTACCATTGCACTTGCCATTTATGTTCGTCATACAGTCACATCGCGCAGCAACAAATTTGGTGTATATCAAGCAAGTGAAATGGCCACGAACTCACCATCAGCGTGTCATAACATTCATGACATACGTGTCATTATTTCCACATTACCACTAGTCATATATGTTCGTCTTGTAGTCGCGTCACATGACACCAATTTTGATGTATATCGAGCGAGCGAAACGACCTCGAGCTCACACTGAGCGTGGCATGCAAGTCATGTTACGCATGACATGCAAGTCATTATATTTTTATTCTCAACTTTCATAAATTCTGGTCATACGCTCACGTCACGTAACACCAATTTTGGTTTATATCAAGCGAGCGAAACGACCGCGAGGTCACCATGAGCGTAGCACGTAAGTCATGGCGCACATGACATGCATGTTATTATTTTCATGTTACCATCAGTCACATATGTTCGTCAAACGGCACGTCGCGCAATACCAATCGTGGTGTACATCAAGCGGATGAAATAGCCATGAGCTCACCATGAGCGTGGAATGTAAGTCATGGCGTACATGACGGAATACCAATTTTGTTGAATAGCCATTAAATTGAATTGCCGCGAGCGGCCCGAGGCAATGACATGGAAATCATGAATTGTATGACATGCGTGTCATGATTTGTGCCTTAAGACTTGTTAGTTATTTTCGTGATACATTGTTGTCATGGCACACAAATTTTGGATATATCAAGTTAACGAAACGGCTGCAAGAGCGCCAAGACCATGGCAAGTGAATCATGTCATTCATGACAAATATGTGAAGAATTTCATGATAAAACTAGTCATTTACGTTCTTCATACATTCATGTTATGCCGTACCAATCTTGGTACACATCCCATTAACGATACTGTCAGGAGAGCGCAAAGTCGTAGGCGGCTAGATAGATAGATAGATAGATAGATAGATAGATAGATAGATAGATAGATAGATAGATAGATAGATAGATAGATAGATAGATAGACAGACAGACAGACAAATAGATAGATAGATAGATAGATAGATAGATAGATAGATAGATAGATAGATAGATAGATAGACAGACAGATAGATAGATAGATAGATAGATAGATAGATAGATAGATAGATAGATAGATAGATAGATAGATAGATAGATACGCTCGAGGTCACCGAAGTTCGCGAAGAAATGCTTCGCATTAAAAAAAAACAAGTATCAAAAGGCGCCCAGGGCGCACCCTTACCCACTCCACCGAAGACGCCGTCGAGACAGCCTAACGCCCGCGCAAACCGGGAGAATTCGAGAAAGCAAAGTGGCACCGACCGTTTCCGTAGACGAACCTGCGGGGAAGCTAACTCTTTCCCCTAGCTCTCGCTGTGCTATGTGCCGAAAAATCACGTGGAATATTCGCGAAACCGGGAAGGAGCCAACCGAGAGGCGACGGACGGTTGGACAGGATGGTGAAGACGGCGAAGAAGTTATGATGTTCGAGTGAGTCGTGTAGTGCGGTTAATATATCTTGAAGAATAGAGTGATGACTCTGTGGGAGCACTGTTTTGGAGAGTGTCGCCGAGAAGGCATGTAACAGACCGGCGACGGAAGGAAACAACGACGACCAGCGCTGGTGTTCGTTTGAGTGTTTCCTGGAAGAGAAATATTAGATACGTTCGAAAAATTCTGGACTGTACACCCGCTCCCAAAAGTTTACGGAACGCGGGCTCCACTGAAAATGCGAATTTCTGCTCTGTTAGTGCACGGAGCATCTAACCTAGAAGGTGGCTGCGTAGGTCGCAAGGACTACTACAAGCTGAAACATCTGTTTGGTGGCTATGTTCAAAGACAAAGCGGGAATATATCATTTTCGGAAATTTTGTGTTCCGAAAACTTTTGAGGTTGCATCTGTAGTGCGGTAAGTTTGTTCCCGTTGCTTTAAACACCATCTAAGTTATATTGTGAGTTGTAATTGTTGCCTGCTCAGTGTGCATGTTTGCGTGATGCTTGTACTGCCCCCACTGAGAATACATTTTGTTTGTGTTGCCAACTCTCGGCTCTACTCGGTCTTTGGACCTCAACCGGCGTTCGCTAGCGCACTAAAAGGACCTACACCTAAATTATCCGTGCTTTCGGGGTGCATTTATGGGGGGCCGATACATCAGCGCTTGGAATCTGCCCGGCGATTGCTTCACCATTAAAGGGGTCAGTGACACTTCTCATTTCAGGTGAGTCAAGCGGGCAGCCTCTATGGAGAGTATTGAGGTCCACTCTACGAAAGAATGGTACTTCTAGGGCAAACTGTTCACATATGTGGAGTAATCGGCACTTATAGCGACTTCAGTATTCAACCTGTGATGTGCAACCGTAAAATGAGTTAGTTACGGCCTGATTATAGTCAATGTCGCGCGTACCACTGCTTCCATGGCAGCGCTTCTCTGTGAACGGCTATACTGAAGCAGTGGTGCCAGAGCGGGCGTGATGTGAACTAAGCCCAAGATGCCGCTTCCGCGCCCCGCAGCCGGCCGCACCTTGTTTTTTTATGCAGAGGCCGTGACATAACACACTGTGACGCCTCTATTATGCAATACATCGGCAAAACAGAAACTGAATTCAGGCTCAGCTTCATAATCACAGTGCACATTTTCTGGTTTTCCAGCTTTCCCACTTATGCAGCATCTTCCTCTTCCGCGTCACTCATGTGGGCAAGGAGGAGCTATCCTTCTGCAGACCGGGCTCTCTTCAAGCCGTAGTTGAAAACAAAGAGCAGTCTTACTTTATACATAAGATCGGCTCATTCAGTCACTGAACAAGCGAGAAATTGGATAGCTTCTCTTCCTCAGCAACACGCAGAATGCGAGATGATTAAATCTCTCGCTTGTCTTCTTTTACTGTCATGCGCGCAGACAGTGAACTTATCGCTTGACAGAAACGACGGCTCTTCATTGCTGTGTGCCACCGACAAAAATGACGTGCCGTAAAGCCGTGGCTCCCTTCAACACGGTTCGCGTTGCATGGCGCGAACCTAAGTTATGATACGTTAAGTTATGTTATAGATACCCATGTAATGCTAAACATGGCTATCTAACACTGTTGATAGCGCTGCAATACGGTAGCGCATGAGCGCAGTCACGTGGCTTTATTTTATATTTACCAGGCATTCTTTAAACGCCGGAAAAAAGTGTCCACATAGCGTTTACGCTGCGAGAAAAATTGGGAACGGTTATTTTGGAATGCGCTCTACAACGTAAAGAAACGGACTTGGCCCTAATGTGAATATTTAAACAATTACACAATCGAGCTGAGTTTTTTAAGGAACATGCAATATAAAGTATGAGAGAGCCACCAAATGTACATGGCATAGAACGAACAGACAACACGAGGTGCGCGTGTGGTTCGTGGCCCGTGCCGTGCAGGATGCGTGGTGCTGGGCGTGGCCTATACGCTCCTGGCCATTGCAGGCGCTGGGCGTGGACGCTCACGGACTCAGCTGGGTCTTGCCATGCACTCATTGCTGAGGCTCAGATGCGACCATCGCCCAAAAATAGTACTCTAACTAGCGCCCTATGATATGCAAACGATATGTCGTTGGGTTTCATGAAATCGTGGTGAAACACTTCTTTTTAAGATATCATTGATTCTTGTTACGTTAAACACTCTGTATATACGAGCGTGTGCAAGAGACGACTACAGCAGAGATAAGTCAAATAGGCAAAGAAAACATTTCTGCGTGGAGGAAACCTCTGATCTCCTGTTTTAATGAAAACTTCACTGGTGTCGTGGGTAAAATTAACTTTAGTATTTCTGTGCACACTTACAAATTCTTTGCCGCTGTATCGTAGTGCAGCTTTGCTCAGAGGAAAAGAGACACCACTTCAGCCGTGTTCCGTTCCTTATGCACTTGACAAATTGTGTACAACTTCCTTCTTTTAAGTATTTTTATTCTCGAAGCTATGACTGTTCCTTTATTGCTTCCTGTTTTCGTATGCGTCTCGCTACAGATGCCTTTTTTTGAGCTTGATTGATGTTACATTATTCATCCTACGGGTCATCTAGTCTTCAAAAATAATGTCACTACTAGTATGCTAACCATGACTAATTGGACTAGCCTTTTTTCGTGTAAAGAAACGTAGTATTTGAGGCGCTCAGTTCACTTCTCAGTGGCTAACTGTCCAAAGTATGACTATTTTATAAAAAAAAAGAAACTATAAAGCTTTTAAACGAGAGCGAGTACCTTCTCTCTGAACCGCGGCACGGCTACTACAAAGCCAGACGCACGCTGGCGTCACTGCTTCAGCTGTGAACTTTTGAGGGGTCATGTATATTTAGCACAGCTCAGAGGGGAATATGGCGACACCAAAGGAACCTTCGTTGAAAAGATGCACACTTTGTTTATGCAGCGCTAAAAGCTACATGCGAACTAGAGCCTCTTATTTTTGTTTTTTGCGCTCTAGTAACAATGAAAATGTTATTTTGGCTGATGATATATTCGCTTTATGCACGTTGCTTCTGCTGCATATGGCTAGTTAGCAGTATACATACCCTATTGGAAAACCCAGTGGTACTGTCCCAGCGCCATACCTGATTATTGGACCAGTGTGGCGCTGGATACTGGGAAGCGCTGGCACGCTGCACGCGGCACGCTGGACGCTGGTGCGCTGCACATGGGGACACCCGTTATGGGCCAAAATAGGGCTTTTGAATTGTTTTTAAAAATTTTGGTCATGCCCACATCGTAATTAAGGCTGAAACACGAGCAGAGCGAGAAAAAAAATTACAATAAAAACAGCAAGCGGGACTCAAACCTACCACCTCAACGCAATACACATCCTGAGTGTGACCCGTTAACCGCTACGCCACACTTGAAAGGCGACATTGGATCTACTTTTTCCTCATATTATAACTAACTCCGCTATCCAATATTTTCTTATTTTCTAACTTAGAAATGCAGGTTTTAATCATTTCATGCTCACGCCAACCTTTCTTTGTTACGGGCTGCCTTGGATCAGAACATCTATCTGGCACGTTTTGCCTCAAAACTTATTAGCGTAATCGCAGATGTGTTGCGGCGATCGCACTGTCTCGCTAAGCGGTTAGTCATACCTATGTAGTCATACCTATGTAGAACCCCCGATATTATTATAATATACCTATGTAAAAAAACATCGTGCATCTGAACTGCTCACTGAACACTGTAGTTTTCGTCACCCATTTGGATATATTTTCTCTCCTCCTTGTTTACGTTCCGCGTACTACAGCCGCAGTAGTTCACTCTAGCCGAAACGACCATTAGGCTTAGGGCCGTACTTCTGCAGCCATGGTCACTGTGGAGATTGTGGACATACAATTACGAAGAGTCTAATAACGCTAAATGTAGTTTCGATCATAACTGACCCAAGCGAGGTCATATCTGCACCTTCGACTACACAAATCGGAAGCTAAAAACGCCGAGAATGGGCGCTGCAGCGGCTAACTGCTGCCGGTGACGGGCGGCTTTCTGCGGTACGAGACGGGAAGACTGACTGCTAGAGTACGTTCATCTAGATTATCAGACTAATACTACTGTCGTAGTGATGCAGAACTATCGATGGTACTATCGATACTATCGATAGTTGAGCCACTATCGAACTATCTATCGATGGTACAAGAAACTATCGATAGCGCTATCGGTGGTAAATTTGAAAATACAGTGGTCAATACACATGTCCAGAACGATGGAGTGTCGCACTCGGAACAGCACGAGCGACATCTGCAGTTCGAAACGGGCCAATTCTGAGCATGCGCGGCGCCACTGACGTGGTTGTTTTGTAGTTTTCGTCCTTGATTATACACTGTAAACCAGATTACACCCATATGGGTGTAATATGGTGTCTATAACTCACACCCCTACACCCCACAAAATGGGTGTAACAAGCAGGATTACACCTATATAATGGGCGTATTTCCAAAATTTCACCCATGGGTGTGAACAAGAATGTTCACACCCATGGGTGTAATAGCAAGATTACACCCATACGGCAAAAGGGCGTAGGGGTGTTTATGCACAATTACGCCCCAACGCCCATGCAAAAATTCCATAATTTGAGCGGTACCCCTCTCCCAGTTGGCTCCCATAGAAGCGCTAGAAAGCTGATCCTTTAGCTAGTCCTTTTATGGCCACTAGACTAATCATCTAATCATAGTGGCTCCTGCCACAGTGGGAAAATACTGGCCCCAGCGCTATTTTTAGGGTGCATATGACGCACAGGATATATGGCCCTCACATACACAATGTAATCACAGCTGAATACAAAGGCATGACTCAAAATGTGTTGTCACATATAGCACGACATTCACACAGTTATTCCATAGTGCAAAATGAAATCAAGCTTTATTAAACACAGAGCTCGTACAGGATTCAGAAACAAGTTGTAGGCTGTTCAAAGACCTTTTTCGAGTGTGCAGAGCGGCGTCGCATTTGCGGCCAAAGACATCAAATAGGATGCAAATTGCATGGCATGGAGCACTAACGCAACGCATGTGTATCAAAATATAACGAAAGAGCCTTCATTTGCACTTTAAAATGAAAAACTGGTTTTAACATGCTTCAATGCAACACACAAGTACAGTGTAGTGAAGCATACAAACAGCAAGAACAGTAGTGCAGTGCAGCATGCCTTATTTCTCTAATATACTTAAATAATACATCAAAGCACATTGCAATCTCCATATTGATACGACACAGTTTGCACATCGCGTGGCATGCGTGATGTGTAACATACATGACTAGGAGTTTTCATTTCACAATATTCCTTGTGTGTTCAAACTAGAGCTGTGCACGGGCCTAATTTTCAAGCCCGAGCCCGGCCCGGGCCCACTGACTGCGTCGAAGGCCCGCCCGAGCCCGACCCTAAAGGGCTTCGAGCCCGTCCGGCCCGGCCCAAAGTACAAAAATACAAACCCGGGCCCGGTCCGGCCCGACACCATGAAAGTTTGCTGCGGAGACAAGATATCACTTTTTTTATCATGGACATTTTATTCAACATATCAAAGTTAAACATATGCAAACGACACATGTTAGTTTGTATACAAAGATTACAAATTGTGTAAAAATAACAAGCTGTGCAGTGATTCGGACATCAGTGAAGTGCGGCGCTCCTGCATCACATATCCCATCGAACTGAAGTTCCGTCCGCTGCTCGCACTGGTAGCCGGAATCGCGAATAATTTTTTCGCAAGCATAGCAAGCTTAGAATATCTAGACTCCTTGTTCTTCCAGAAATTTAGTATCTCTGATGCAGGTCAGAAGGATGATTGCATGGATAAATAATCACAAAGGTGATGAGTGGGTTCATCGTTAAAAAAAACAATTCCGGCACAACGTCTATATATTTGGTTTGATGCGGGCTTTGCACCTGGACCGGCCCACCCGAAGCCCGAGATGAGTAGCCCGAGCCCGGCCCGGGCCCGAGATAGGAAGACCTCTGCATACCCGAACCCGGCCCGCGGGCCGGGCTGGGCTACCCGGAGCTCGTGCACACCTCTAGTTCAAACATTCAGAATGCTGGAGAAACAATAACACCGGAGTGAAAACAATAAGCACCATTACAATGGCTTAACAGTGTCACTGCATCCGAACCATGCAGAATACTTGATGTAAAGATGTAAAATAATAAGCGCACCACATAATCGATAACATGTTGCCGTAAAACAATGCAATTTCAAACAATATGAAATGGACACACAAAGGCAGGGTGAAACAGTAATCAGTTACAACTAGCAGGGGTGTGACAGCCAAGTTAGGATCTAGAACAATTTTTGGAGCAGCAAGATGTTGCTTTCGTAATGTAGAAGGTATTTGCAGCACCTTTCGAGGAGCTTCCACCACTGCTGCAACCCTTTGAGTGAGGTCGTGAACCCGAAACAGCCGTTTTCGGGATATGATGAAGAGTGCACTGCATCGTCAGCACCCAGTACATCGAAGACGATGTAGTGCGCAGTCCTTTCAACAGTCTGCATACAAGACATACATAACATTAAACTAAACGTTTAAAAAATATTGGGAACAATCAGAATCTCATGATGAGGTACCCTATAATAGAAAGCTCTAGTACTACTTCACCACTTGAGGTTTATTACTGCGCACATCTACGTACACAAGCATTTTTACATTTTAGTCTACACCATGGCTTACTCAATATGTTAGCAAAGATACATGGTGGGGAAAGAAAATGCTTCTACAATCATATTATGCACCTCTCAAAAGGTTTGAAATGTACCAGGATACTCAATTTTCAGCCTTTATACCCAGATTTCTTGCTTAGCTTAGAACGCCATAACCAGTAAGCCACTACAATGGGTGATAAACAAAATATAAACCATGTTAACAATTCAGACAGAAGAGTAGCATTATTCATCATTTACCTTGAAGGATCCTTTCGTAGGCATGCACCCAACACAGATGTTCAATCTACTAAATGAAACTTGCACTAGCGTAAAACCCCAAGCAAGCACTCCCCTCCCTCTTTAGGAAGATTTCCCATATGCACCAATGACCGAGCAAGCCCCCATGTGAGCAGATAAATAGCGCTTATACAATGACCACTGCTGCTGGAAACACAGCACAGTGTATCTGTTCAAGCTCACCTGTAGACTTCTACTCCATTTACATAAATAAGGTATACTGGATCATTTTATAATCAGTCTTTCACAAGTTGCTTGTTGGTCAAAAAACGATTACTTCACTTACGAGGCCACAAGTGAGGCTCACTGTTGTCAAAAATCTATAAGACATGCTAAATTTATTCTGCTTCGAGTGCATTCATGAGCAGCTGTTTCGATGCAGTGCCTTTGGCAGATAAGTACTATATTATTTTTCAATTCCTGAAAATATCCATGTAACAGACGGTATTATTTAGAACTAAGACATTGATGCCAAGGAAATTATAGGGGATGTTATTAGAAGTAATTGTAATGTAAATGTGAAGAAAGCAAAGTGGATGAAAAGATAACTTGCCACCGGCAGAGACCGAACCTGCGACCTTCGAATAACGCGTCCGATGCTCTACCACTGAGCTACGGTGGCGGTCATCCCACTGTCCACTCTGTAGGGTATATATGTGCATTTAAACGTGGGAGCGCTGACTGACGCTCCCACGTGTGACTGACGCCGTTTCTGTTCTGTCTTTAATTTTCTTCCTCGAAGGTTCGCGTCTATTAGTATTTCAGTAAAATATTTGATACGCGGTGTCTGACTCCGGTGTGGAGGAGTGTTAACTCTGCATGCCAAGGAAACGATAAATGTCCGTTCTGCGATGGCTCCAAATCGTGTCAGTACTACTTAAACGATTCAAATACAAAGATGGCAACTGAAAACAGGAGACAGCCCATGCTCTTAGCAAATGTGGCTGCAAGCTACTGGCAAATAGACACGTGATTAGTGCACTGCAAAAACAAGGACGCGCACTAAGTCGGAGACAGTCACATGTGGAAGGCGATACATTAAGTGGTGGCCTGGGCGAGTTGGTAACTCAATATCAACATGAATGAAGCAAATAAAAGTGTCATAATTAACACAGCAGCACATGAGAGGCCTGAAAGACACACTTGAGTACTGAAAACGGTAAGCGCATAAAGGACAACGAAAACAAACACAAAGAGTGGTACTTCCAGCTGGTAATGTGAAATTAACACGCCATATGTGTAGTTTTCTTTGCTATGATGTGGTAACATCCCATGCCTCAGAACAGAGGCCACTGAAAAATTTTTGCAATTTTTTTTAGTCTAGCTTATTTCGCTAAATATTGTAAATCTTAACATTTGCACGGAACCAGGATTACAAAGATAAGATCTCTTGCTATCATGCAGGAAAAGTTTTTCGACCGAGCGCTCTAATGTCGCTCTCGAAGAAAGTGTTTGCGTTTTTGCAAAACCAATGGATTTCGTTGTTATCTTCTGACGACCGTCCGCCTCGGTGGAACAGTGGCTACGGTGCTCGGCTGCTGACCCGAAGGTCGCGGGTTCGATCCCGGCCGCGGCGGTCACATTTCGATGGAGGCGAAATGGTAGAGGCCCGTGTACTGTGCGATGTCAGTGCACGTTAAAGAACACCAGATGGTCAAAATTTCCGGAGTCCTCCACTACGGCGTCTCTCATAATCATATCGTGGTTTTGGGACGTTAAACCCGATATTATTATTATTATCTTCTGACGACCTCACCTTTTTTTTTCAGTTAGGTTTTACCTCTTGATGCACACCGTTTTCAGGTCCCATTCCTTGTTGCTTCATTCCTATTCATTTGTGCTGGCTGCTACTTTGAAACCCACATTAATTTCATGTCACCGTTAATTTCACAGTCAATTTTGCCTTCGATAGCATATTTGTGTGCTTGGTAAAAAAACTATTCCTGTATGATATCAAGAGATTTTTTTTGCTTCGTCGCCATGCATTTGTGCGAATGTTAACATTTTTGATCTTTAGAGAAATAAGCAAGGCTACATGCATAAGAAAAATTTTTCGATATCAAGTGTTCTCAAGCATGCGTTTTACCATGTGATGAGCGAAGAAAACCACATATATGGCGTCTTCGTTTTGCAATAAATATCAGTAGGAAGTAGCTCTCTGTGAGTTCGTTTTCGTTTACCTTGTCTTGGTGCACTTATCAGTTTCAGCGTGTCGCTTTACCAACTAGCTTGGACCCAGATTCTCGTGCAACACACTTGCATACCTGCCAATCTGGGGACATCAAAGGTGAAATAAAGTGGGGTGGGGGGGAGGGCGGCTGGGGGCGAAGCCGGCCCCATAAATTGACATAGTAGGTAGGGGGGGGGGGGCTGCGACGAACCTTCGCCCCCCCCCCAGAAGGGGAACCCTGCGTACGCGGATGCTGTTGCTTGGCTGCTTTTCGTTATTGCGATTGAGGAATGCAGTAACCTTACATACAGCTAGTAATGATGTCCAGTAAAGTTCTGAGACGTCAGCGATCGTACTGGTACACGCAATTATACGGCGCGTGCAATGAAGGGACATAGTTTGCCGTGTTCACCTGACAGCGAGTAGCCCCTTCCTAATCTTAGCACGTACACCCGTCGGCAAAATAAGTTGGGACGCGCGACTGGCGACCACAATCAGATAAAACTGCATCGCCGCGCCGTCTGACGTCTGCCGAAACATCGCAGTGCACGTGCGCGTCCTTTCACGCTCGCAGCGATGTCTTTGTACGCGCTTGCAGCGCAATAGCTGAATAAATGCAGCGTTTTGCGGTAGGGGCGCTTTCCATGTTCAATCTGTCACGCGCTCAGTTCGACGGGGGCACGGTTGGCGCGAAGCGCGCGGCGCTCAGTTTCACGATTTATAAGATGACATATCTTGTCTCAGTGACAAACCGGTGCCACATATGCAGAATTAGTTCCCTTCTGTGCATGTTTTTTTTTTAATCGTACTGAAATGCGAACCAGGGCACCAAAAACGAACAGACGTCGAGCCGAAAACATGCTTCACTTTACTAGCATACGATTACCAGACAAGGTCCGGCTGCTACGCGTGATCTGTCGATAAATGCGAGGCGAGCGGTGGAATACTCACTGCCAACGTGCAACCGGCGAACTTTGCGCGTGATGGACTGAACAAAGAAAGCGACCCCTACCGCAAAGCTCTACATGTAATCACCTAGCCTGCTGCAAGCTCGTAAAAAGACATGGCTACGAGCGTGAAAGGACGCGAACGCGGACTGCGATGTCTCATCAGACGTTGAACGGCGCGGCGATGCAGCTTTATCTGATTCTGGTCGTCGCTCGCCCGTCCCGACTTATTTTGCCGACGCATGTACGTTCTTTCGCACGACAGTAAAGTACCATGCATGGCGAACACCATAGAACAACGTTCAAAAATTTTAGAACCTCTCTCATTTGTCATCGTTATTTTCTTTTCGTATACGTAGAGAAGGCTATATTCGGGAGACTTATCGCCGCGCCTGTACTACCATAGTTCGCCGATATACAGGAGTCCCGCGGGCAAATCGGAAGAGTTGGCAGGCATGCACTTGTAGCGCTTCGTTCCTCGCAAGCACGAAAGCTTACCTTTTCAGCAATAGGACCAAATCCAAAAGCGCTCTCCGTGTGGCTCCCAGCGTACACTTCGCTGAATGCTTGATCGGAAGCACTCAGCTTGCGGCGAGCACTAGCTTCAACGGAAGCCGTTGACAGAGGAGACGCACAGCGCCGCACCGAAGTCGTTGTTCCGTACTTGCCAATCCACGACAGATTCGGAGATTGCAGTGACACGCACTATATCTTTTGTACGCGTGAACTACGTCACCGTGGAAGCCGTCGAAGTACACATCCAAAAGAAAGCAGGTGAATCGATGAACAATCCGCCACCGTTAGCACGCAGCAAACGCGCACACGACATGTCAACAGATTCAAAGGTCGCCTGTTGATGATGATCGTGACGCGCAGTTGCCCCGAGTCCGAAACCGAAAGTTATCGCCTCCGAGGTTAATATCACTACACCAGTGAATTGACTTTAGCAGTGCCGTTTTATAATAATCTTTCGAAACAAAAAAAGCAAGATATATTGTAATATGTTATATTTAACAACATGTTTGTGCTAGTAGAGCTTTAAAGCGGGTTTTTTTTTTTTTTTTTTTTTTTCAGCTACTGCTGACGGGTGCAGGTGGCAAATTCGTAGCCTTCGAGATTCACATATTTCTTTTTCCGAGTAGAGCGTCGTCGGGGCATTGTTTCGACGAGTTGGAGTTAAAATTTCGTTACCTGTGCATAATAGATATAACTAGGAGGCTAGGAGGGGCGGGGGGGGGGGTGGGGTGAGGGAGTGGTGTTCGGTATTCGACTCACCCCCCGCCTCTTTCTACGTTATTTGGACCCGCATGTGTGCAAGCACTGGCAAAAATGTACTTACATACAGAGGGGTCGGACCCCCTTCTCTCTCCCTCCCCTCCCCCCCCTTCTGCATAAAGTCTGGCCACGCCCCTGCTGTGCTAACAGCCTGTTTTTAAATAACATTCCACCATTCAGCAATCGCTGATAAGATATCTTGGAGAATACGCTCCTTTTTTACCGACGCAGCAGCAATGAAGCTTGCTTTTATTTCATGTGGTGAATTTCGTGCAAGCATACGAATGTGCATAGGCGTGCGCAGGGTTCCCCTTCAGGGGGGGCAGGGAGGGGCGAAGGTTCATCGAAGCGCCCCCCCCTTCCTATTAAGTCAATGTATGGGGCAGAATTTGCGCCCCCCTCTCTCAGGTGACTAGGGGGGGCGGCCGCCCCCTCTGCCCCCCCTCGTGCGCACGCCTATGCGAATGTGCTATCACTGTGTGCATTGTAAGGCAATAGTAAGGGCTGTCAATCACATTTAGCAGAGCGATGAATTGGGCTAGTTGGTGGTGGTTCATGGTTTCTTGTTGCGCTGCGAATGAGTTGTGAGTTTGCACCACCTGTCCTGTAGTCCCTGTATCGTCCTCGTCTCGTCATTCGCAGCGCAACAAGAAATCATGAACCTGTCAATCACAATGCCACAAGTCAACTGCGGTTCCTCTTTCTTGTGGCACGGGTACATTGTACTAGTGTCGTCTGTGATTGCTCGCGCGTACAATGTACGACCCACGAGGGTTCCTCGACAAAAAAAGAAAATAAAAAATAAAGAGCCCGCAGAGTGATGCGTCCCATTGGAGAAGTTCACTTGTGGTGCTCAGCGGGTGTGCGCCTAGACTGTGCTGCGGCGTGCCATGCGTGTAGAGCAGCTGCAGCAGAGTGAGCGCAGACAGTTCAATGTAAACATGCCTAGTTTCATGGTAATACGTACGCTGCATATTGTCACTTTGAGCTGATTCGTGATCATAAGTTTAAATATAACTGACTGATAAAATCAGCGACTTGTGAATTGATGTGAAGCACTTCAATGTACAGGAATATGTGCACCCCACTGTAAATAAAACAGGTGTTCTAAAAGAAAAGCTCATTGTGATTTCAAATTAGAAAACGTGCATGATGACCTGTCGAAAACAGTGTGTAATCGTTTCGTGATATGTTTAAGCGCAACACCATCTCTTTTGTCGTCCTTTCAATGAGAATGATGAAAACTACTTTTTTAGTATGAATCACACAAAGTCAACGCATGAAGCCGTTAAACGTGTGAGGAATCTTGTGAATAATGGAAGCAAGAGAGTGGCACATTAAAGGTGGTATATAGCGCGGTATATGTCGGCGAATAAAAAAGTGAAATGAAAACAAAAGCCGAAACATCGATCTTTTCACCGAAAAGTTGCTATGTATGCGATTTGATTGTATCCGTTGGCATGTGATACGTATTGATGCTTCTAAAAAAACAATAGGTGTAACATTCAAAGAAACACCCTTGGGTGGATTTGTGAACATGCACCCTAGGGTGTAATTTGTGATCATACACCTATAGTACACCCAAAAATGAAAAAAGGTGTGCAAAGGGTGGTTTACATGAAATTCCACCCTTTTGGATAATCTTGGCAAAAAAAAAAAGGGGTGTCCGATGGGTGTTTTATCGAAAATCCACCCTTAAGGGTGTGAAACGGTTTACAGTGTAGCTGCGGCCGCGATAATTCCTTTGGCCACCAGAAGCGCAGTCAACTGTGTGCGCCCCCCCCCCCCCCCCAAAAAAAAAAAGCGCAGTCACCCGGATTGGCTCCTATTATACTGTGAACTTATTCTGGATTCGTGATATCGTATAATACCGAGAACGGTGCGCTTCGTTTTTTGCTTTTTTTTTGCGCTAAACCATTCAGAGTGCTTTCGACAGCCAAAGCGGTTGTTGCATCCTCAGTGCTAAACAAGGATAAAAAAATTACACCATCTCCCGCTAAAGGGAACCATGTGCAGATGTGAAGCAGCGGGCGCTAACGCTTACACTGACGGCGGCGTTGACGCTGGCGCTTATCGCAGCGTTGCGCAGGAGAGAAAACTGGGGGAGGCGCAAATCAGGCAGTGATGGAGCAGTGTTTCCTACTGGAACATGCCAATCGCTGCTAATGGGCAATGAGAGACAGAAGACTCCGACTGGACACAGAGACCCGCACTCCGCTTTTAGTTAACGCGCACGCTGCGAATTTTTATTGTTCAACAACGCACAGGAGAAATCTCCCACCGGCACCACCTTGGAGGTCAAGATCCATTGCCATATATACGGGGTGGCCAGTGAACGGTTGTGCAGCGCGACCAGTCGGTTTTTTCAACCAAGAAACTCGCTAGGAGACGCTGCCTGCGTCGGCGTCGCGAGGCGAGAGAAGGGGGGAGCGTAGGAGAGGAGAGAGAGGGGGGTGACACGCATGCGCAGTGGGAGTGTGAACGCCGTGGGCAGGGATGCGTAGAGGAGAGAGGGGGGGAGCGTAGGAGAGGAGAGAGAGGGGGGGACGCGCATGCGCAGTGGGAGTGTGGACGCCGCGGGCAGGGATGCCTAGAGGAGAGAGGGGGGAGTGTAAGAGGGGAGAGAGGAGGGGAGGCGCACGCGCAGTGAGGGTGTGGTTGCCGCGGGGAGGGATGCCTAGAGGAGAGAGAGGGGGAGAGGAGGTTTTTTATTTTTACTGTTTTATAGGGTTTGCGCATGCGCAGTAGGGGTGGGCACGCGGCACACCACCACCACCGGATTAAGCTTCGCCATCAGATGCTTCACATCTAAAAATTGGCCGCGTATCTGCGTGCTTCGCTGCAAATGTCATCGAAAGACGATAGTCTTCTGCCGGTCGTACTATATGAGTCCTGGTCTCATCCGCGGCCACCTGTGATGCTGTTCTCGACCATTTCCGTCCTGGCATGACCACGCGTCTTCTCGCCGCAAGCGCGGTGTTTTTGGCACCGTGTAAAAAGCTGAGAAGTCGCGCAGAGCGATTACGAAAAGAGATTCTCTTGTTTGCAGCGACGAGGGCAGACTGCGCCAGCTATCGTGCGTCGGATGAAACACGCGGCACTTCGCGCGACCTCGGAGATAGACGACGGCTCTTCGCTTTTGCGTGGCAGCCCGCATTTTCAGCGCAGCCTAAGAAACACTAGGGTCTTTAGAATTAAGTATCTATGTATTTTCTATAAAAGAACACACCACTTAATACTTCCGTATTGTTGTTGCGCCTCAGATATGCGTAATATTTGCTTTTTGATCGACAATGTTCACAAGTATGCACGCAAACGACTGTTCAAGTTGGCTGGGCGTTCAGAAAGTAGTTAAACTTTGGCCGAGTAGTTGAATCGGGTTTCCATCAGACGGACAGACCAAAATTTCTGCGTTGAAGTATCCCAAGAAAGGCTATCGTCTTTGAAAATGCAAGGCACAAGCGCCGTTGGCGCCGCGCATGCTCAGGTGTGGCGTATTTACTACTGCAGATGTCGCCCGTGCAGTTCCGAGCACGACGCTCCTTCGTTCTATAGATGAGAGTTCACCACTGTACAATGGATAGTATAAAACCAACCGCGTGAACTCATTGCAGCATAAACTTGAGTCTCATGAATGCGTGGTGGTGTATGGCGGAGCAGGAGGAGAAGGCAGAAGGGCAAGAAAGTTTACATGCTGGCGTTCCTTCAGCAGAATGATTGGCTGACATTATTAAGCTGAACTGTGCAGCTTTACCAGAAAGGAAGTTGTCACATGTGGTGGAAATGCGCTGCTTCAAACTTATATTGTATTTTGTGATTTCAAAATTAGAATATCAAAAGCTAAGTTTTTCATTGTGAGGTGTAACTGGTTACTTTAGAGCACGAATTTATTTATGGACATATTCCGGCATTTTGATTGCGGCAATAATTTATTTATTTCGCCAGAAGAGTGCTCATAAATTAAGCGAACTGAGTACTGCTGATAGCAGGCTATCGCATATCATTAGGCAATATCGCCGTCCAACAACAGCATGATTATTCACAACACTATTGATTATACTATTGGCCGTAACACTCCTGATGGTACTATTGATTGCACTCTCGATAATATCGATTGTTTAGCGATAGTTGTACAATCGATGGATTCTTTACACTATCGATAGTTAAAAAGAACTATCAATATTTTCTGTTTTTTGTTCTGTGTATGGGTGCCCGTAGTGATGCAGAACTATCGATAAATGGACTACCGATAGTATCGATAGTTTAAAAAAAGAACTATCGATACTATCGATAGTCAATTTACCGATAGTTCTGCATCATATACTGTCGTACTGTGTTGAGAATGATCAGTTCTTGCGGTTCATAAACTACATTGACGACACTCGATCACACTTCAGGGAAAGAGCACGCGCGCGTGCTCGACAAATGATTGCTTTAGCGTACACGCACATCCACCGCCTTACTGACACTAAAGCTATATATGTGTGGTACACAGAATAGAATAACATTATGAAAATATTCGGTAAATTTTACGCACACACTGGGAGGCACTGAAAACGCTGTTGTTGATATTTTTTTTGGTTTTTTTTGTATACCTGTGCGCTCGTTTCGTGCGTCTTTCTTTGTGTTTGAGCAGCACGCTTTAAGAGTAGAGCAGTGACAGTTTTTTTTCTTTTTACCGCCGCGTGTTAAGTAACAAGCAGTACAGGGGTAAAAGGAAACGCAAAAATACTTCAAGTTACCTTGCAAGTCATCGTGTTCGTTTAAGAAACGTATGTAGTCGACTAGCGTCGTATTTTGCAAGCGATCCTACTCGGCGAGAAAAAAGACGTCACCTCTGGTTTAGGAATATCCCTCACTGTCTGCGTTGTGCAACTCAAGAAAATGTATTCTCTGGCTGGCTGGACTTAGTAAAGGAAGGAAATGCCAGTTAAAGTATTCAAAACTGACAGCTGCCTTATGCCAAATGAAAATACTTTTTTTCCTTGAAGGGCACTGGTGCAACGAGTTCTAAGAAACGGCCCAATTATTTTTGGGGGGTGATCGCAGTGAGGGAGATTTCTATCGAGGCAATGAATAGCGTCCAGCGAAATTGTCGGCGCCGTACGGCGCGCAGTATTGCAAAACAAAAAACATGGCCACCATAAACCATGAATGTGGCTTAAATGAGGTTGTGTCCCAGCTTTCATTCGTTTTTAGACCGCAGCTCATTTGTGTTTGTGGCGTTAATCGGACTTATGGAGGCGCAAGTGGTTCGTTTCGTTAAACATTATAGCACTGGCTTCGGACCGAGCTTAACGACACCAGAGGTTTACATGAGAAACCACAGAATCCGCGTCGTATCATCGCTTCTCTGATATTTCCACCGTGCGTCGTAGCTGTACTTGTTTGGCTTGACGAGCAAAGTGACGTACTGCAGCTGTCAAGAGGACTTCCCCGGCGCGGTATCAGATCGTGTTCGCCAAACAACGTGTTCGAAAACGGTTAATATTTATACATAATTCAAATTTGTTATTGTCGTACCACCGCATTGTTCCAAGACTCTTTCGGCACTTTCAGTGTAAAAATGATTTTATTGGTGACTCAACTTTGATCGAGTTTTCATTGAATTATGTCTCAGTATTAGAAAAAAAAAGTTACGTAATATTGATGCCTATTCACTTCATAATTTTTTTTTCCATTACATCCGTACATTTTTATGCTTCTTGCAATAAAAGGCAGCAAATGTTTCTTCTTAATAAACGTAAGAGGAACATTGAACGTCTTAGTGGAAGTGAAATAGAATAACGTCGACTTCTAAGCATATGGTGTTTCTACAGATCTGCCATTTTCATTTTTCTAACAAATGCTTTAAATCGGGAACCGTAGGATCAAAAATCAACGCCCAAGCGCTCCGTACAGATGGTTAACTAGCCAAGCTGAAATTTGCGGCCACAGGCGGTTGTAGCCGTCGCAGCTGAAGCCGCTCGAGGAACTCGTCGGCCCCGGCGAACGCGTTTCCGTCGTTGCCTCGTTGACGCTGCTCTGCCTACAACGCCATTTCCTCTGCTCACCGATGTCGCCTGTATTCGGCTCGGAAGGCTGCCGGATCCTCGGTGCGCAGTTGCTGCTTGCGCTTCGCCACCCGGGCCTGTTCTTGTGCCCGGACTGCTGCATCGAACCCGCGTACATGAATTCTCTCACGGATCAGCTGTCGGCGCTGTTCTTGGGAAGTTGTCTGCTGCTCGGGCGTTCGTACGATCCGTGCCCTCCCCATGTGGAAGTTGTAAGTTGAACCTTCGTGCGACGCCGAACTCTTCACCCTCCTGTGAACCCATCGCGTGATCGTTCTTTCCATCCCTTGTTTGGTCGCCGACATGTTTGACTGCTCTCCTGCACTGAGAGGCGACGCACGCGCGCGCGGACAGGGCGCGGCCAAATTACCTCCTTCCCCATCCTCTCTTTTTGCTTTATCTCCTACATTCCTTTCTCACCCATTCCCCATCTCTCTGCAGCGCTGTTGAGGTGCCCTCCACTGAGAGACGGCGCAGCATTTTTCTTCATTTTTAAGGCGAAAGCCTTCAATGTCTCATGCTCACGTCCGTCTGTCCGTCTCGCCGTCCGTGCCCTGGCACGGTGCAAGTGGCAGCCGGGGTGCGCCCACGGACGCCGGACGCGTCGGTCGCACCTCGAGTCGGACTCTACAGTGCTCGCGCTTTCCTTGCGTAGCGTCGCTGTGCCCAGCGTGCCCACTCATGCAAGAAGGGGAGACGCGAGCATCGCGTTCCATTCTGACCAACCCCGTCTCAATGGGCACAGGCGTTCGCCGAACACACTTTAGAAGCCACTCCGTTGAAACTGCTGCGCGCGGGCTCAGTGGCAGCCGTGATGAACGACGTCGCTGACGGCACTCCCAATGGCGCGCGTGCTTGGGTGCGACGTAGAGAACGATGTAACTGACGGAGCAGCCAATGGAGACGTTTAGCGTTTCTCGTGGCGAACGGTTTTAAATGCGAATGCATTTCATAGTCGGGCTATGTCAGGCATCCGGCGTTGTCCGGCGTTCCGGCGTTGTCCCGCGTTGTCCAGCGTTGTCCGCGGAGGAGGAGGATAGGTTGAGGAGGTAAGCGCCGGCAGGTGTTAGATGTGAAGCATCTTATGGCGAAGCTTAATCCGGTGGTGGTGGCGGGCGGCGTGACCACCCTTACTGCGCATGCGCAAACCCTTTAAAAAATAAAAATAAAAAACCTCCTCTCTCCCTCTCTCTCCTCTAGGCATCCCTCCCCGCGGCAACCACACCCTCACTGCGCATGCGCCTCCCCTCCTCTCTCCCCTGCTACGCTCCCCCTCTCTCCTCTAGGCGTCCCTGCCCACGGCGTTCACACTCCCACTGCGCATGCGTGTCACCCCCTCTCTCTCCTCTCCTACGCTCCCCCCTCTCTCGCCTCGCGACGCCAACGCAGGCAGCGTCTGCTAGCGAGTTTCTTGGTTGAAAAAAACCGACTGGTCGCGCTGCACAACCGTTCACTGGCCACGCCGTATATATGGCAATGGATCTTGACCTCCAAGGTGGTGCCGGTGGGAGATTTCTCCTGTGCGTTGTTGAACAATAAAAATTCGCAGCGTACGCGTTAACTAAAAGCGGACTGCGAGTCTCTGTGTCCAGTCGGAGTCTTCTGTCTCTCATTGCACATTAGCAGCGATTGGCATGTTCCAGTAGGAAACACCGCTCCATCGCTGCGTGCTGTACGCATCCCCAGTTTTAAATGCGAATGCATTTCAAGTGCGTGAGGGCGCTCGCATCGCGGGAGCTCGGCGGAGCTATGTATGAAAAAAATATTAACAAAAAAATAAAACAAATAAAAAAAATTTAAAAAAAAAATTAAAAAAAAAATAAAAAAAATAAAAAAAAAAGAAAAAAAGAAAAAAAAAACAACAAAAAAAAAGCAAAACAGGCGCTGCGCCGTGCTCCCGACCGGGCTGCAGAAATTAGGCGCGTTTTCCTTCTTCGAACCACAACCACCATATATAAATGGAGTGAAGCGCGCGCGAAATGCATTCGCATTTCCTCACGATTCCCTTCGGGGAGGTGGGGGGCATTTTTCGTTTCGCCTAGCCATATACAGCTTTCGCTGTAAAAACAGAGTTTACGGACTTCGTTACATTCAGGTGTGTATATATATATATATATATATATATATATATATATATATATATATATCCACATAAATCTGCGTGTGTGTGTGTGTGCGTGTGCGTGCGTGCAAGGCAGCACTTCAAGATCATTTCATTTATTCTGTTGACGTTTTGGTTGGAAGGAGCTCGAACATTTTCAAAACAAAATACTGTTTTTTTTAAAGCGCTGATATATACACAGACACATATATCTTGAGACAATGTTGCTCTCACTCCTGACGACTTAAATGCTTAGTTGGAAGGAAACAACTGCTCAGCATTTCCGCCATCCTCCATTGCAAAACAAGTTTCTTTTGACATTTTGGCCGTGGGCCGCCCTTTCCAGGTCAGTGCGCTATAAAGGCCAATTGTTGGAGCAAATATGAAAAAAAATATTTGGTCGAACAAGCCATTGCTCCGTACTTTACGTATTTTTCAAGTATTTTAATTTTGGGCATGTAGAACTGGTGGCCTCCCTGCACAGTCTCGCGCTCTCCCAAGAGGTGACTCTATGCTATTGAACTCGTACTTTCCGCTCAGAATATATCAGACATGACCACTGTGCCCTGTTGCAAGAACCTCTGCCGTTCCAGTGTCATTGCATGGAACAAGTGCGTTTCCAGTACAGTTGATCACACAGGTACAACACTCACGGATTGAAATAGGACAGTTGATTACACTGGTAACACAGGTATACACACTGAATACAAACGTATATACATTCATAAGCAGCTACGCTCGCTGAACTTCAATTGAGGACGACGCTGCGAGCAATGGAAAGGAAAATGATAGGTGTAACCTTAAGAGACAGCAAGAGAGCAGAGTGGGTCAGGGAAAAAAAGGGGGGTTAAGGATGTCATAGTGGAAATCAAGAAGAAGAAATGGACGTGGGCTGGGCACGTAGCACGTCGGCAGGATAACCGCTGATCATTAAGGTTAACTGACTGGATTCCAACAGAAGGCAAACGCGTGAGGGGAGAAAGGAAATTAGGTGGGCAGATGAGGTTAAGAAGTTTGCGGTTATAATGTGGCAGCAGAAATCACATGACTGGGTTGATTTGAGCAACATGGAAGCTGCCTTTGCCTTACAGTGGGCGTAGTCAGGCTGATGATGATGATGATGACGATGATGATGTATATGATAATGATGATGATGATGATGACACGTTGAAATTCACCAAGACTTCGGTGACGTCTCTGGGGATGCAGGTTGCACTGACGCTTGCGGCTCGCTTTTAAACGCTACAGAGCCTGGAACCTTCTCTGACGTTCGCTGCCACTTACAGAAGCACGTTATGGCAATGATTGCAAAGCGCTCCTCGCAGTATTAAATGGGTCAGAAGACACTGGGATCGTTCAAAATAGTATGATTGATTCGAAGTCGCGTATTGATACTACTGGAAGGGGTCGCAGGTATACTGTCGACTCTGGAGCTGAAACAAATATGCATGAAATGCCGACTTGTTATGGCGTCAGAAGTGAACTAAGTTTTATAATGTTTCCAGTTTAAATGTGCTGGAAGTATTTCGGAGCATATTTATCACACACATCTACGCAAGACACTCCGCACTGTGGGAATCGATTTCATGCGAACTAATCTCTGCCTTCAGTCAAATCTTACAAAGTGGATCGACGTCCTTGCGTAGCTTGAGTAGTTGGCGCATAAGGTGGTAGCGGGCTTACCAGGCACGTTCACTACAATGGCGTCTAAAAGGTAGCTCAGTGTGTGACGTAACGCGGACCCTAACCTTGCAGCACACACGTCGCTTTTATCGAAGTGAAGTGAAATCTGCGTTTGTTGGCGTATTCTTGCGGGGACAAGTGTGTTGAGTCATAGGAGCACGTGTAAGCGTTTGTGTGTTAGCATAAAATTTGAAAATAATACTAACATTATGTATTTTTCTTGCTTTGTCCACAAAATATGTCTTGTAATGTTCACAATGTCTATATTTGCTGTGCTGGGTTGACGAAGCAGGCCTTCGATCGCTTTATCGGAGCAGGAAGTTCATTTTGTACAGCTGATTCGTATGCGCGATGTACAGACTTCGCGCGCAGTTATAATGATAATGAATGGCTGTCATCTTTGCGTTGACTTTATCATTTTTATTGCACCGTCTTTTTTTCGTAGACGGCGCTGGCGTATATTGCGCCATCGTGGCAAATTTGCCTCTTAGTAAGTCAGCGCTATTGCCTGTGCTCTTCTTGTACTGCTCCTCTCTTACAGGTGAGGCGAACGAGCAAACCAAAACACGGCGGCTTTTTACTCATCCTTTGTCTTTCATGCTGTTTTTATTTGAATATGTCGCACCAAGTTACCCAAGCATCCAATTTAGCTGATATTTTATCCTAGTGAACTGGTAGAGGGGAACATGAATAATAGTTACCGTTAGTTTTACCGACGCGCTGTTCTAAGCTAATGCTTATTTTGTTATTAGTGCACAGATCTCATTAAATTACATCGAAGCTTTCTTTACCTCATGCGCTATGTTTCGTATTTGCTGCCGTTTTCTCTCGAATATATTAGTCCTACACGTACTGGCTGACAGACAATTGTACTCGCGCAGTAACACAAGAATTACATTGGTACATCTTTCTGCCTGGCGTAGCATCCATCTTATGTGTCTGGGTATGGTTTAATCATCGTACTGCAAAAAACGCCAGGCCTGCGCGGAACGTTCAGCACATTCACAGCGAAAGCTTGAAGAGCCGCCTTTCTAGAGCCTTTTTTAAACACTCTTGGGGCAACTACTACAAGCACACTTGCACGGTACCCACTACGCCATAAATTATCATAATTTTTGTGTAGTGGGGAAGCGTCCACTATGCCATTATTCGTCATTCTTCGGAAAAGCGCGGCACCCGCTACACACTTGTATCACACTCTGTGCACATTGTTGATGCTGTGGCTAACGACGATGAAGAATTATGGCATTTTGTAACGGGTTGGAGCACTGAACGGCCCACTCGTTACGCATTTCACATTGTGTGACGCCTGGTTGTTGCTTTACTGTTCTAAAACGCTTTACAACACATGTTAACGCGATTCCTTACATGACATCAAGCCTGCATAGGGTCAGTTTGCAACGCAGTTCCAAACACCGGCGTCGCTCAGTGGTAGAGTGCTGGGCTGCCACGCAGAGGGCCCGGGTTTGATTCCCATGGTGTCATAGGTACTTTTTATTTCTTTAGTTTTTTTTTTATTTCGTGCGATAGTGGTTACGGACACCGGCGGCGGCGGCGGACAACTACGGCGCAAAAACGGCCCTTGTTGTGATCTCATAACAGTTTTCGCGGTAAAAATGTTATGTGTAAGGCGACTGCGCTTGCGCCCTGTCTTGGCCCATGTCCCAGAGTAGATATAAAGGGCTCTCGGATGTAAATATTTGGCTTGACGACTGGGATGCGCAATATGCCGAGATAACCGCGCCATCTGGCTATGAACATTGCCACCAAAGGCTCGTTCTCACCGAAGGTGGAGCGGCCAAAGCGGTGAGCGGGAACGCGGAAGGTGCTTCCTCTCCAGGCGGAGAAAGCGGATGGGAAACCAGGTGGCGAGCCGTATAACTCGGGGCCATTTTTATGGCGATAATAATTATAGGAATACTCTCAACGGGGTTTAGTCGTCGCCGTCATGTTCCGTATCAAGTTCAAATCGATAACATCCCCCTCCAGCGCATCGTATGTTTTACCCGCGTATGAAAGCGAGTGAGTTGCGGCGATGAACGCGGCTGGAGGAGAGAAAACACCCGACCTATATTCATCATGGCTAACAGCGCGATAAACACAGACGAAGACGAGAAGTGTACACGACACAGCGCTGTGTCGTGTGCGCTTCTCGTCTTCGTCTGTGTTCGTCGCGCTGTTAGCCACAATGAATCTGCACCAACTCGCCCAGTTTTCCATCTGACCTATATTCGTTCAATGGGGGGCGTATGCCATAACATCATCCCACGCACGAGACCGGCCGTCGATTGCAACTCAAGCAGACAGAAAAAGCCCCGCCCGTCTTCAAGGAGAACGAATGGGAGGGGGGGGGGGGGGCGGTCGCGATTGCTTGTGCGTGCGCTATCGCGTCATGCGTCACAGACGGCTCGTGTACTCTTCTAAGTACTGTGCTCTCAACGAGAAGACATTGTGCGAAAAGTTACACAGCGTTGTAGACTTATGCAAGATCAGACCCAAAAGATATATAGGTGCCCGCCATACTTCGCATAATATTACAACATATTGCTATTGCATTCACTGCTTCGCCCTAGCGGCGAAACAGTGATTTTTGCCCCCCGATGAAGATCTCCGCTTTACCGCGGTCAATCGGAATGCCATGAGGTGGTGGCGCTGATGTAAACAACCGGTTTAGCCGGATATGGTACAAGGCCTGCGCAGGCGGGTGGACTGCCAAGAGTGGTAAAGCAGTGCCACGTGTTTGCGACACGTCGGCAAAAGCGCGTGGTGCCCTGCCTCCTGGGCTGCGCAGGCAGTCAGGAGAGCCGTGCGGTAACAACAGACACGCACACTCGCCGGCTCGCTGCGTTGAAAAGTCGCTTCTCCGTTTTGGACACTCCGCTTCGGTGTGAAAAAACCTTCAGGGTAATGTAGGCTCGCCTGTAAGCGTTCTATCAGAACTTACACCAATTCGACGTCAACAGATGTCAGTGAAGACGAAAGCACGCGCATTACTTAGCCCTAGCTCGTCACATTTCAATTCGTGAGCTCTGCATGTACTCGCGTTAATCAGTGGGCATAAAGCCTTCAACTCACGGGAAAGTGTAGTTACTCTCTATAAACGAGGATAGCCAAGTAATCGAAAACGTCACTACGCATATGCACGGCCGCGCCTAGTACCAGCGCGCGTCATTTCTGAGACGAAGTGTAGGCAAAGGTATGTCGCTCCAAAATCTTAGCGACCTGGAAACTGCATGCACGGTTGCATGAGCGCGCTGAAACGTTGCTAAAATAGCGATGACGAGCATGAGATGACTACGTCATGCGAAGAGGGAGCCCCTTTAATGCATACTACAAACGCAGGCCTATATGTACGTTTTTATGGAGTAAAAACTTTGAGTATAAGGAAACGAACAAAATTTTAATACTAACAAGAAAATCACCGATCGCCTACAGATATGAATGGTCTCTTGACCGGGTACATCAGACTGTTCATGTTTTTGCCGCCAGAGGCGCCAAAGGCCACTATTCGCGAGTTTCAATGAAGAAATAAAAATATAAATCCACATAACGAAAAAAAAAAAGAAGGTTGGCTTGACTCAATCCCCTTATATTAACCGCCGGCTTCATGGCCGATCCCCCGAAGTGGGTAAGA
This sequence comes from Rhipicephalus appendiculatus, assembly GCA_030522465.1. NCBI lineage: Eukaryota > Metazoa > Arthropoda > Arachnida > Ixodida > Ixodidae > Rhipicephalus > Rhipicephalus appendiculatus. The sequence continues at coordinate 8,753 of JALIZH010012159.1, read as the reverse complement.
GCCAAGTATACAGGAACAAGCAAGCAAGCAAACAAGCGATGAACAATCTTTCCATCAGTGGAGCGCCATCTCATTTTATGTGACGACGCACATGCCACGGATGCTGTGATACGGTAGACACGAATTGCAACATTACTTATTGCTATTAAATGCGAATGCATTTCTTAGTCGGGCTATGTGAGGCATCCGGCGTTGTCCGCGGTGTTGTCCGCGGCGGTGTCCGCGCGCCGGCAGGTGTTATCTCTCCGCTCTCACTCCCTCTCCCATAGCAACAGCTGCGGGCGCGCGCGCTTGTCCTCGCCCCTAGCAACCGGAGCATGTGGTGCGAGAGAGTGTAGGAGAGGGTAGGTGCAGTGCTTCGCCGCTCCTTCTCTCGCCGTTCGCTCTCTCTCCTCCCTGCGCCCCACTCTCCCGTCGGGTCGCGCCTCACTCTCGACCGTTCGCTGGCTGGGCGCCTCTCAAGGCGATGGCAGAAGTCGGTGTCGGCGCAAGAAATGCATTGGCATTTTCTCACGATTCCCTTCGGGGAGGTGGGGGGCATTTTTTTCCTTAGCTAGAGCACCTTACTATGCATGACATAACATCAACTTGCACATATGTCATGGCATATCCCGTATTTACTGTATTTACTGGTATCAACTGGAAAGCTTCGGGGTTGGCCGTGTTACGCTTTAAAGGGTGGAACGGGATTGCTACTTCGTTTACCCCGCTGCGCGTTTCGGTGGGCACGTCAATCGCACCACGCGAGAAGGAACGTTTTTGCGCGAAGTATTGGAGGTTTTGGACCCCTACAATGCCCTACAAGTAATGGATCCCTACAATGTCTAATCCAAGTAAATGTGCGAAGGGTCCACCACGCCATATTTTATCATTTTGTGAAGTTGCGGGGTATGTAGGGTAACGTGGGGCAAAATGCGACAAAAATTTGAAAATAGTGAATATTTATTTTTATTTCACTCGTCACCATAAAACATCAATGCAGAAACTTTCCTTTGGGTACAAGGTATGTGCTACATAAATGTGACCATTTTGCCGCCATTCAAAGGTTTATTTTAAAAATAAATAAAAAATGCTCCAGATGTCTCACTGTGCCCCAACCTGCGAGGCAAAACGAGACGCTGCGTGGGGCAAAACGAGACAGTGTGAAAAAGATTCACCCCTTCAGTTTTTGCATTAGAAAGACTTGAAATTCACTCCGTGGACGCTTACGCAGTCTTAATAAGCCCAGTCACCGTGGCCCAGTCCTAGCACTCCACGCACTGAATCCAGACAGAATCCTGTGCTGTGTTGCTCCGAAACTCCTTGCATATGAAATGCCGCCAGTATTTCTTTGTGCTAATGTTGTCTTTTGTTGAACGCTTGGACTTCATTGGATTATTGAACGATTGGAGCCTAGATATGTTCTGACGTATCTTCTTCGCCTCTTTTTTGCCGTTTTGATGCAGAGCTGCTCAGGCGTTTCGTGGCTTTTAACTTCGTCAGCCGCACTTTGTGAGGCAATGAATTTGAAACTGTGCTAGATTCGGATTTTCTAGCGGTTGTTTTCTTATTTTTCGGTATTGGAGAAATGTCATTAAAACGCGATCCCAAGTTGTGTTTGTGAACGACTTGACTTGGAGATTCTGCCAATTTTTTTCATGAGCCTCTTGAGAGCATCCTTGGGAACGTGGAACAACCTCTATGTAGCGCGAATGGAGGGAGTCCTGTCCTGAACAGCAATCAGCGCTTTTTCATGTCGTTTTCCTCACAGGAGGCTCTATATGATATTATCTTGCACGTCGGAACCCTCCTAAACAATGAAATATAATATATAATGAGTGTAAGTAAATGGTTCAATTAATAAGACACTCTCTAAGGCAATTCGATGCCTTTTTGTCGCGTTTTGTCCCTCTCACGCGCCCGAAAAAAAAAATCCGCTTTGTCCCCGGGCACCAAATGAACTAAACTTTTTGCGGTATGTAGCTAGTAGTGTAAAGCAACAAAATAAAAACTTACGTTGATGTACTGACGCAGGAGTAGCTTCACGCACAGATTCGAAAATTTGGCCGAGCAGAATTTCGCCCCTTTTTGACGGGTCACGGACACACTGACACCAGCCGCGTAATTTTTCCCGCGCGAACTCTGCGAGCGATGATCAACTTTTAAACATAAAAAGGTGGACAACTAACAGCAGCTATCGCTGAAATAGAGAAACAAAGAAAAGTACTTTTTGTATTAGCTATAGAGGTCGGCAAATTCAAAATGTCGCGTTCTGCCGCGCGTCTCGTTTTGACCCGCCTTACCCTACTACATGCCTGCAAAGCTATACGCGCCCTTACACAGCTGCGCACTTTCTTGATTTCCTGCATGATGGTAGTAAACTATGCCTCAGTGCCTTGTAACGGGTTGGTCTTTGAACCACCCACTCCTTCCGCACTTCGTATGGTGTGACGCGTGGTGCGATTCTACGTTTCTGCGACGCAATACACGTGTGTCTTGAAGGGCCAGTGGGTACATGATACTGCGAGTGAACAGCGCTAAAACGGGACTAAGACGGATGAACAGACAACACGAGCGCTGAGGAACAACTGTGGGCAAGTTTATTGCGATGGAAAATATATACCGAAAATAAGAGCTAAAAGGAAATCAAAAGCATGAACTGTCACATGGTCACAATGATGAAATGCACGTCCGCCACGAGTCCTGATATCACAAGTTAACTTGAGAAATAATGCATTATCTCCTTTTTTAGGAAGGTGATTGAGAGTCCGCTGACACGCGTGTTTCCTTTTTTCTTGATCTGAAAAGCTTCCTCTATTTGACGCCCATCCGATTTCGATACCTTAAGATGACCTCACATTCATTGACGAGAGGAGCGCAGCAGCAGGACACATTAAACAGGACGCAGGACACAGAAACGCAGGACAAGAAACACAGCAGAGGTTACGTCGAATGCGTAGTCAGCGTAGTATACAATATTCCTCTCTCATGTGGACGTTCCAACTCAGGACAAACCGGGCGCTTCTTGGACGACCGTCTTAGAGAACATGCCTGCAATACCATTTCCTCAACGAGCAACACCTTGGCCGCACGAAGTTTTTCGTGCAGCTGCGCTCCTCTAGGCCGGCTGTCGGCAAATTGAACCCGACCAGAGAGACCGAGAGAAGACTGCCTCTATAACACCAGACGGCCTGTTCGAGTTCAAGGGAATGCCATTTTGTCATCGCTCGGCACCTGCGACTTTCCACCGAATTGTGGACACAGTACTAGTAGCATTGAAGTCACAGACTTCGGTCGTGTACTTGGACGACGTCGTTGTGTGATGCCTCAATCTTTAACAAGCACCTCTGAAGCTTTGAAGCTGTACATCAAACAATCAATGCTTCCGTACTCTCCCTGAAGCGAGAAATGTGCCGCTTCGTGTACGAAGAGCTCTTGTTTTTGCACCACGTGATTGTAAGTGCGGAGTTCGCCCCGACCCACGAAAACAGCGGCCATCGCTGCCTTCTCGCCACCCACCGACAAGAAGGCCATACGCTGATTTCTGGGCTTGTGCGCCTTTTGCAGACTTTTCATCAATAGATATTCACGTATCGCCGAGCCACTAAATTATCTGACAAAAGTAGATGTGGAACTGAAGTGGGAAATGGCACAAGCCGAAGCATTTCACGAATTTACACAACGCCTGCAGACGCCTCTGATACTCGCGCAATTCAACGAATACACCGGCACGGAAATCCAACGGGCGCAAGCAGCGTATGGCTCCGAGTCATCCTAGTGCAGATGACTGACAGATTAGAAACGATTATCAATCACGCTAGCCGGTCGCTATCTAAGGAGGAAGTCATCTATTCTGCGACAGAAAAGGATTGCCTTGTCATTATCTTGGCTACATCAAAGATTCGCCCCCTACCTTTAAGGCAGGCCTTTCAAAGTTGTGAGCGACCACACAGCTCACCTCGTACGGTGCAGTCTCCGACTTCAGGAATTCGACATAATCGACAGCACTCCGACGCCGACTGCATGTCTCATGTCCCCATTTACCCACCGCAAAGACGTGGGATGGCATCCTCCCGTAGGTGATCTTCACATACAACACCGCCATGCAAGAAACGACGCAGCTGACGCCGTACAAGATGGCATAAGGAAGAAGTCCGGCCACGATGCTCGACGCCATTCTACCCAACGTCACCGACGATGAAAACTTCGATGTCACTGCCTACCTTCAGCGCGCTGAAGAAGCCCGACAACTCGCCGTCTCTGCATCCAGGGCCAGTAAAAGACCGACTGCCATCGTTAGACCTTTCGATGACGTCACATAGAATATTAGCCTGCAGCGACCGTGTCTTGGTCTGGACACGAATACGCTGATGTGGACGAAGTGAAAAACTTCTTTGGCGATGCTTCCGGCATTACAAGGTGCTTCGACGTCTCGTTGCTCAAGACTGCACGAGGTTGCTCAAGACTACAAGACTATCCCGGACGACATTATGAACTCACAGCTACGCAGAACACACCTGAAGTTGTTCATGCCATGCGTTTTAGGGAACCTTTGGACTCCACTCTTTGCTCGCTCTATTATTTGTTTTTGTATTGCGTCCATGTTTCCAATTTCATGTTCTGTTTTAAGCATTGGGGCGATGCTTTTCTCAGAGAGAGCGGCATTGCGGCGCAGGCCGGTCAACACTCTGATAAGTTTCGCGAATGCTTGGGATCATGCTTTTAAGATTGCGCTCACGACGTGAATAGTCAAGTTGAGTCGAGAGCCTACATGAGCACCAGCGATAAGGTTCGAATGTTCCATGCCGCATGTAAAAATGCCGACGCAACGCCGCAGATCAGATTGTCGACGGCCGACGCTCTGCTCGCCGCTTTTAGTGCAGAGCGTGTATCGCTTGTTGTTTAGTTCTCGTTTCGCCAAATTAAAATGTTTCGTCATGAACCCGCCGACGGTTACCTTCGTTAACGTCACGAACCCGTGACAATTTAATGACCTCCAGTTGTCATTTGTTTTTTCTAAACAATATAACGTTCTTGTATATGGTAATTTCAAGCGCTTCAAGAAGTCAGACTAACTTTACCACAAAGGCTAAATTTTCAGAAAAATGGATATCCATATGTTCATAGGTTATCTTAGAATGAGTTTATTCCTAATAACGTTTAAGTTTCAATGAACTCACCTTGGTGTTTCTCGAGCCGTCTAAAAATCAATCACAAGTAATGATATTGCATATCTCTTATGATTTTTCTTAGGAAATAACCTTAGGAAGAATGCAAATAAAAGAAAGATTTGTTTTACTAGATAGCAGTATTACACTTTTCAAGGTCAAAATGGCATTGTCCTACAGACGCGATGATGCCAAAGGTGAGCGCCCTTCGTTTCTGTTATCTCAGAGGCCGCTGTTGTTTTGGCCATGAAGCACGCCTCCACTAGAACGATTTTAAGTGACTCAAAGAGAGCGATTATTAACCTTTCGATAGAAAGCGTCTACATCCTAGCGGCGAGGATTCTAAGGAGCTATCAGCGTGACAAAATTATTGAACTAGTATGGGTACCTGCCCACTCGGGGAACCCCGGGAACGAGGACTCGCACGACGTAGCCCGAGGTCTAACAAACTGGGAGGCACGTCTCTCGGACCCGGTCTTCCGCGGTGTGACACCGACTTCTTTTAATGACATAACGAATCTCTACAAAAATGAACGGCGCGTCTACCCTTCGCCCGATGAAAACCTTGTTTTTTAACCACATAAAAGAATTAAGGCACCTTCTCACTAGAGGTGCCAAGCAGGCAGAAAGAGAGAAACTGGGTGACCTTTCTTGTTTCCCTTTATTTTAGCGGGCAGCTTTTGGCGCCCGTTCCTGCGTTGAGCGGCATTGGTGTCGCCGCTGCCGTAGCCGTCGGTGGTGTAATCGATAGACATTAAAAAATAAAATGTGAAAGATCTAACCAGGATCGAATGGGATTTGAACCCGGGCCTTCTCGGTGGCAGTCGAGTATTCTACCACAGAGCGACGCTGGGGCTTGAAACTCCTTTACCCTATACAAGCGTCATGTCAGGCAAGGAGTCGAGTTAACCTATGTAATACAGCGTGACAGAGGAGTAAAAAATAATGAGTCCTCACACATTGTTATTTGCGCAATTAGTTTGTGTATTAATGCTTCCAATCCACTGCAAAGTGCTCAGCCATAATTCACCGCCATCAGCCACGTGCAGCATCAACAAAGTGCACATTATGCCTTACTGATGCATAGCGGGTACCTCGCTTGTCCACAGAAGGACGAATAATGGCGTAGTGTGTGCTATCCTACTTCACTAAAATTATGATTGATGTCGTAGTCGATATCTTCCGGAAAGATAATACTTAATACACCTTTTACCTTGCGTGAACGCTGAGCTGTGCTCAGAATTCGCATTAGGCAGTAACATAATTGTCGATTATTTTATTTCTCTTCCTTGGCTTTCGTTCTTTCTCTTTGACTTGTATCTCTTTTTTTGTGTTTTTCTATTTCTTTCTTTCTTTCTTTCTTTCTTTCTTTCTTTCTTTCTTTCTTTCTTTCTTTCTTTCTTTCTTTCTTTCTTTCTTTCTTTCTTTCTTTCTTTCTTTCTTTCTTTCTTTCTTTCTCTCTTTCTTTCTTTCTCTTTGTCGCTCCTTCTATCTTTCATCCCAGTGTTTCTGTCTCACTTTCAATTTGTCGCTTTCCCTTTTTATTTCTTTCTCTCTGCTTTTTTTTCTGTCTTGTTTCCCTCTATTTCGCTTTCTTTCTCTTTCCGTTTATCTCTGCATTTTCTCTCTTTTTCGTGCCTGTTTTTTTCGGTCTCTCTTTCTGTCTTTCTATCTTTTTTATTTCATTATTCCGTTTATTTCTATTTGCTTCTTTCTACCACTTTGTTTATCTCTCATTCACGAGTTTCACCTGCTCAACTTGGCCGAGCTGAGTTTTCGTTTGACGCTCACGCCGGCTGTGCTGGGTAGTGGGGCTTGGCCAATTCCTGTTGTACGTACCCTAGGGGGGCTTTTGCACAATAGAGCACAAGTTACACCCATAGAGTAAACAGCTTCACTGTAAAGAAGATGAAGAAAACGCGTGCCGTTGCATGATGACAGCTTTTTTACGACGTAGCACGAATTACCGGCTCCTTCAACAACCTCTCTGTTAAATGTGTGCGGCTACATAGGTGCGCACGTAGCCCTAAAGACGCGTAATGATAGACACGCTACATGAGACACTTGGAAAATTATATATACATCGCAAGATGATAAATTGATACTTGGGAAGTGTATGTGCATGTGGCGCCAAAGGCCGCTTACTACTACTTATGAGGTGACTGTGTAGTGTCTTGCGCACAGGCCCGACGTTTTATAGCGCGCATCTAAGGCGTCCGTCCCTGCGTTGAGCAGCGTCGGCGTCGTCGTAACCGACAGAGTGAATAAGACAAAAGAACGTGGAGCGCAGCGAAGGATGAAAGACGGCGATAGTGAGAAGAGCGCGACGACCAAGGAAAAACAGGGGCGAGACCACAAGTTCCGCAGCGGCCACAAGCGGCGCCACAGTAGTGCGCGCCGTCGTGTGGTTACCGATGAAGTCACCACTAAGGTATGCAGCGAGGGGTTCACCGATACTATATATAGAAATATAGCACCCACGCGCTGCCTTTCGCAGTCTCCCGGCTAGCGAGACAGTCGTTCTAAGCTCGGTCTGCGGTGGTTAATGCGAAATGGGCTGCACGAAGTTGTCCGCACCAAGCTACTCTGGGCGTTTTTCTTAGTGTAAACCATCTACATATATACAAAATAGTCTCAGCCAGTTCTTCATGAACGATGAGCGACGCAACTGGTGGAAGTGCGTGGCCTGCCGCAGCTGCTAAACGAGTTGCCCGAGTAGAGGCTGAACGCCGCCGACGCCCGAATCTACAGATTCTGGCGCACTTCTATTGAAGTGCGCACCGCCAAAACAGAAGGAAAGCGCCGTGGCCGAGAAGACCCAGGAGTTCGGGCCACCGAATGTCAAGCTAAACAGCTGTGCTCAGAATTCGAATTAGCCTATAGCGTAAGGGTTCGTGAATTCTCTCTCTTCAACAGCGATGTTTATTAAGCTCAGGGAAACTTCGTTAGTTGTGAAAAAGAATCATCATCTTAAACCGTCACACACTCTGTCCTCTTCGTCTTCTTCTTCACATTGTGCTTCACTCCCACAACGCGTGCGCCGATTTGACCAGCGTGGGATGGTATAAAACTCTGATGGGCGAAAAGACGCGCGCAGAGAGAAAAAGATTGAAGGAAAGAAGCAGGAAGAGAGAGAGAAAGGGAAGAATAACAGAAAGAGATAGGAAGACACAGAAAGAACTGCAGTAAGAGATCGAAAGACAGACACAAAAAAGCGATAAAACACAGAGAGAAAGAAAGAAATATAAAGAAAGAGAGAAAGAAAGAAAATGAGAGACGTCATAGAAAGAGAGAAATAGAGAGGAAGAAAGGGATGAAAAGACAAAGAAAGAACCAGTGAGAAAGAGAAAAGAAAGGAATGGGTATATAGAGGAAGAAATAAAAATGAAGACAAAGGGAGAATTAGATACAAAGAGGAAGAAAAGAAAGAAAAAAATCAAGAGAAACAGGGAGGGCCGCTCAGTTCCGCACTTCCTTCAGGCTCGGGACCCCTAGTGTGAAGCTTCCTAAATTTTTTAATGGTAGACCGTGTGGATTCCATCACCTGCACCACTTTCCACTACTATAACTGCTACCACTCAGCAGCCCTGTACGCAAGCCACTGAG